>CM056049.1:434285284-434715284 GCA_029574335.1 Rana kukunoris
GCCCTACACTTGGCCCATCTATCGCGCGGGCATCACTTTCCTCTGGGCAGAAGCTTCCGCCTGCCTCTCTCGTCATCACAGCGGCCGTGCGTCTCCTCCCTCCTCAATACGCGCTTCCTGATTGGCTGGGAGGAGAATGTGACCATAACAAATTTTTTATTCGCTATTGTCACATAAATAAGTGGGCTTGGTGGTGCAGTGCTCTGTCCCCCAAGCCCACCATTTTTGAAGCCTATTGGAGCCTCTGGCTCTAATCGCATTCTTAAAAAAAATATTGAAATCCATGCATCCGATTTCTGGCAGGGAGTTGCTTTAACCCCTTGACCTTTTGGAAGATTTACCCCCCTTCACTTTAACAACTGCGCGGTCGTGAAACACTGTACCCAAATAAAATTGATGTGTCCCCCCCCCCACAAACAAAGCTTTCTTCTTTTTTTCTTTTATTTATTTTTTGGACTATAAACAAAAGACTGTCAATTTTTTACTTTCTACTATAAAACACACCCAATTTTTATTTATTTTTTTCTTCATCAATTTTAGGCCAATATGTATTCTGCTACATATGTTTGGTAAAAAAAAAAAAAAAAAAACTAATAAGTGTATATTAATTGGTTTGCACAAAAGTTATAGCATCTACAAACCTATGGGATAGTTTTATTATTTAGAAAAATTGTTTTTTTACTAGTAATGGCGGCGATCAGCGACTTTTAGTGGGACTGCGATATTGTTTTATTGCGGCAGACAAATGGGACACCTAATTGACACTTTTTG
Organism: Rana kukunoris; assembly: GCA_029574335.1. NCBI lineage: Eukaryota > Metazoa > Chordata > Amphibia > Anura > Ranidae > Rana > Rana kukunoris. Next base: position 434,286,056 of record CM056049.1, read on the forward strand.
GGGACCAGTTATACCAATACAGTGATCAGTGTTAAAAATGTGCACTGCCACTGTACTAATGACACTGACTGGGAAGGTATTAACATCAGGGGCAATCAAAGGGTTAATTGTGCCTAGGTTGTGCTTTCTCACTGTATGGGAGGTTGTTTGACTAGGGGAAGGCAAAGATCAGTGTTCCTGCTCTGCAGAAACGCATGTTCAATGCCTTCCCTTCTGACAGAATGAAAATTTCCCTATGTAACCAAGGCAAGTTCTGCCTGTGTATTTGGCAGGTGCCGACGGACATCGAGTATGCGGTACATGCCGATGGGCTCACGCTGTATATAATCCCAGTGGGAGAGGGTCACCGTCAGCATGCATCCCAGACCCAGAAGTAGGGATGAACTTTGTGTTCGAGTCGAGTCCATGCTCGAACAAAACGGGTCGTTTTATGCCAAATTCAAGTGACGCGCCATGGCCCATAGTTCACTGCGGCATGGTGCGCTGATGATTGGCCAAGCATGCAGTATGACCCGCATGCTTAGCCAATCACAGCGCGCAAAAAGCGGAGAGCCATAATTGGCCAAAGCCAGAGTGGCTTTGGCCAATTATGGCTCAGGGCTTTAGCACAAGCCCCACACTATAAAAGGCTGTCTGCAGGGTGGCCTTGTGTAGTGTGTTACAGGCTTGTTCCAGATCAGACAGAGAAACAGAGAGAGAGAGATTGTCTGTCTTTTTTTTTTCTAGCTAGATAGAGCAGGCAGGCTAGTCAGTTAAATTTACAGTGTGTAGAGGATATATATACATCCCAGGAGTTGTACATATATGTATACACTGTATAGTTTAGTAAGATTAGTTCTTCCTAATCTGTCAGGCAGTTGATTGTGCTAGCTGCAGTGTTCTCATGTGTTGTATTGCCTGTGTGCTCAGTGCACCTAAACCAACTTGCTGTATATTGCAAGTTTGCTCATTCCTTTGCAACTAAACCCACTTGGTGCATAGTGCAAGTGTGCTCATTACATTGCACATAAAGCTACTTGATGCATAGTGCAAGTGTGCTCATTACTTTGCACCTAAACCCACTCGGTGCATACAGGGAGTGCAGAATTATTAGGCAAGTTGTATTTTTGAGGATTAATTTTATTATTGAACAACAACCATGTTCTCAATGAACCCAAAAAACTCATTAATATCAAAGCTGAATATTTTTGGAAGTAGTTTTTAGTTTGTTTTTAGTTTTAGCTATTTTAGGGGGATATCTGTGTGTGCAGTTGACTATTACTCTGCATAATTATTAGGCAACTTAACAAAAAACAAATATATACCCATTTCAATTATTTATTTTTACCAGTGAAACCAATATAACATCTCAACATTCACAAACATACATTTCTGACATTCAAAAACAAAACAAAAACAAATCAGTGACCAATATAGCCACCTTTCTTTGCAAGGACACTCATGCAGCCTGCCATCCATGGATTCTGTCAGTGTTTTGATCTGTTCACCATCAACATTGCGTGCAGCAGCAACCGCAGCCTCCCAGACACTGTTCAGAGAGGTGTACTGTTTTCCCTCCTTGTAAATCTCACATTTGATGATGGACCACAGGTTCTCAATGGGGTTCAGATCAGGTGAACAAGGAGGCCATGTCATTAGTTTTTCTTCTTTTATACCCTTTCTTGCCAGCCACGCTGTGGAATACTTGGACGCGTGTGATGGAGCATTGTCCTGCATGAAAATCATGTTTTTCTTGAAGGATGCAGACTTCTTCCTGTACCACTGCTTGAAGAAGGTTGTCTTCCAGAAACTGGCAGTAAGACTGGGAGTTGAGCTTGACTCCATCCTCAACCCGAAAAGGCCCCACAAGCTCATCTTTGATGATACCAGCCCAAACCAGTACTCCACCTCCACCTAGCTGGCGTCTGAGTCGGACTGGAGCTCTCTGCCCTTTACCAATCCAGCCACGGGCCCATCCATCTGGCCCATCAAGACTCACTCTCATTTCATCAGTCCATAAAACCTTAGAAAAATCAGTCTTGAGATATTTCTTGGCCCAGTCTTGACGTTTCAGCTTCTGTGTCTTGTTCAGTGGTGGTCGTCTTTCAGCCTTTCTTACCTTGGCCATGTCTCTGAGTATTGCACACCTTGTGGTTTTGGGCACTCCAGTGATGTTGCAGCTCTGAAATATGGCCAAACTGGTGGCAAGTGGCATCTTGGCAGCTGCACGCTTGACTTTTCTCAGTTCATGGGCAGTTATTTTGCGCCTTGGTTTTTCCACACGCTTCTTGCGACCCTGTTGACTATTTTGAATGAAAAGCTTGATTGTTCGATGATCATGCTTCAGAAGCTTTGCAATTTTAAGAGTGCTGCATCCCTCTGCAAGATATCTCACTATTTTTGACTTTTCTGAGCCTGTCAAGTCCTTCTTTTGACCCATTTTGCCAAAGGAAAGGAAGTTGCCCAATAATTATGCACACCTGATATAGGGTGTTGATGTCATTAGACCACACCCCTTCTCATTACAGAGATGCACATCACCTAATATGCTTAATTGGTAGTAGGCTTTTGAGCCTATACAGCTTGGAGTAAGACAACATGCATAAAGAGGATGATGTGGTCAAAATACTCTAATAATTCTGCACTCCCTGTTGTGCAATTACTCATTACTTTGCACCTAAACCCACTTGGTGCATAGTGCAAGTGTGCTCATTACTTTGCACATAAAGCTACATGGTGCATAGTGCAAGTGTGTTCATAACTTTGCACCTAAACCCACTTGGTGCATAGTGCAAGTGTGCTCATTACTTTGTACATAAAGCTACTTGGTGTGTACTGCACGTGTCCTCTGCAGTTTGCACCAAAAGCTACGAGCTGTGTGTACTGCCTTTGTCCTTTGCAGGCCATTATAATGTCTGGAAAGGCAACAAGGAGATGCAGAGAGTCACAAGGGCAAGCAGGCTCTGCGTCTAGAGACAACAGTGCTGGTCGTGGACACGGTGCATCCTCATCAGCACGTGGCCCGGTGACACGCTCGTCCTTGTTTTCGGCAGCTGGGCGCGTTGAGCCGCAACATGCCGAAGACTTGGTAGAGTGGATGACCAAGCCATCCTCATCCTCTCTCACCCAGGCTCAGGGAACTTTGTCTGGCAAAGTAGCTGCTGAGGCGTCCTCTTCCCTCTGTTTAATGCATCACTTACTCCTTCCGTAGTCCCACCATGTCCTCCTGAGGAGTCCCACGAACTGTTTGAACACAGTGTTGGGTACATGCTGCATGAAGATGCGCAGAGTTTTGAAGGCTCTGATGATGGAACACAGATAGAGGAAGGCAGTAATGTGAGCCCAGAGAGAGGGGGTGCCCAAGAAGGACAGCAATCTGGCAGTCATGTTCCCTCAGTTGCAGCATACTGCCAGGTTTTCGACAGTGATGAGGGAGGGGATGATGAGGTCACTGACTCTATGTGGGTGCCTAATAGGAGAGAGGAGGCACAAGCACATCTCCAAAGAGGCAGGATGCCTCCAGGGGACAGCTTAAGGGCAGCACACCAACTGCATTACATCGCAGAGCTACGCCTGTGCAGGGCGCTGTTGTGTCTCGGCATTACTGCAAAAGTTCTTTGGTGTGGGCCTTTTTTGAGACATGTGCATCAGATCGCACCATTGCTATTTGCAACATATGTCTCAAGCGTATCTCGCGTTGCCAAAACATCACCCGCTTGGGCACCACATGCTTGACTAGACATATGTCGACCTGCCATGCAGTTCGTTGGCAAGCATACCTGAAAGACCCACATCAAACAACAAAGCGGACCTCCCCTTGCCCCTCATCAGCTGGAATCCCCAACCCCACTATATCCTCAGTCCTCTCTGAAGCCTGCACTGATAGGACTATCACAAAAAACAAGCAGGTAAATCAAGCGCTCTCCAAAGGAAGTAAATATATATGTGTGTGTGTGTATATATGGATAAAGGTAAATGACAAGTACTGGATCTGGAAGTGAAAAAAATGAACGAAACAGTTCTTTTCCACTGAAAAACAAGTGTTTATGAAAATATTCAGTCCATTAGATCAAGTTCATATATGGCTAATGTAGAGATATTACTCATGCTGCGAGGGCTGCCAGCTGCCGAGAAGAAGCAATTCTGAAACAGTACAAGAAAAACAAAAAGCAGCACCCTCTAAGTGTAGTAAAAGATTTATTAGTGTAACAGACAGGACAACTCTTATGAGGGTAATACTCACAAGACTGCAGGGTACATGGGCATATTGCTAAAGGGTGTCATCCGTGCCTGGCTTCTGGAATAGGTGTACTCGGCTGGTGTTAGTAGTCCTGAGATGGCTAGGTGCTCTGGATTTTCACTGCAGAAGAGAATACCGTGCAGTTCGTCAGCTGGTCAAGACATCCATAGGTGTCCCTGGGTGGAAATCCAGCGCTGGTCAGGCAGGGAGATGTATGGACGTGATGGGACAGCGTGATAGAACGCAGCTGTGGAGCGCAGGCAGGTTGAGCATCACTTCCGAGTTAGGTCACAGGGCGGTGCGCACGTTCGAGGCATGCGTGCCTCTTCCTCAGGCTCTATGTACTGATAGGACTGAAGGGGTAGAATTGGGTGTGTCACAACCTAGTAGTACATGCGGGCAATCTACTATCGGTACACCAATGGCAGATTGTACCAGACAAATTTCCCTGCCCCAGCTGCTGCAGCGCCGAAAGAAGTACTCTCGCAGCCATCCACATGCCCAGTGGTTGAATGCTAGATTAGCGAAATGACTAGCACTTCAACTGCTGCCTTTTCAGTTGGTAGATTCTGCCCCCTTCCGTGAGTTTGTGGAATGTGCGGTACCTCAGTGGCAAGTACCCAAATGCCACTTTTTCTCACGGAAGGCGATTTCGGCTCTCTACCGCCATGTGGAAGGCAATGTCCATGCCTCGCTGGACTGGGAGGTCAGTGGTAAGGTGCATATTACCGCTGACTCATAGTCCAGCAGGCATGGACAGGGACGTTGCCTCTTTCACGGCGCATTGGGTGACTCTGCTGGCTGCCACCACGCCTCCAAAACACTACTACTGGTTGTGACACACCTCTCTCCTCCACCCCCTCCTCTTCTTCCTCTGTGGCCTCTTCCTGTGCTGATGTGTCCTCGGAACCAGCCGTGCTACTATTATTTTCTATTTAAATTACTTAATACGGTATATCCAGGCAAACATCAATTTTTTTTGCACAGTGAGGATGCAATTGATGGGGGAGGTGGGGGGGGGGTTCTGAATTTTTCTGTTGAGCACCAGCTGCCCATGGTGCTGTACATTATGATTGATCCACACACTACCTACTGGATGGGCTAGCTCAGCCAATCTTCGACCATATCATTATGGCTACAAAACCCGTTAACCTATTCAATGACGATGGCCATAGAGTGTATGATTTTCTTGGTTGCAGGAAAGAAAATTACTAGATTCCTTCATCAAAACGGTGTTTGTGGGGAATCCCTCACGAAGCTATTGTGTTCTCCCAGGGGGAGCTGTCTTGGCCAGGAGAACAGTGATTATTGCTAGCAGCTATAGCCGCTGGAAGAAAAAAAATCATATGAAACAACCGACAAGCTGGTTGTGTGTGTGATTGTTTTCCATTCGAATATCTAAAAGTTAATTTATTAATGTTTTCACTTAACCTTTATTACCACCATTTTACACAACTTTCACCCATTTGTAAAATAAGATTCTATTTTGGTAAGTCTTGGGTGAAGTTGTGTAACTATTCCTTGAGAATATTGATAAATGGACCCCTTAGGCTAGGTTCACACTTGTGAGGCTCTGCAAGCCACGTTTTACGTGGGCATGGCAGCCCATTCATTTGAAAGGGTCCCTATTCAATTTTTGAAAATGCTTGCTGCACAGAAACCACAAGGGCAATGTGGTTCCAAGTGCGGGAAGCTGCACTGCGGTTTCTAGTGCGTGGGGGTACCATTAGGATTTATGGCACCCCCGAACGGCAGCGCATTTTTCTGTGTGGGTGGTTGAGGAAACAGGTGCGGTCCCACAGTGGTAATCGCCTGCACAGGTGTGAACCTTGTCTCATTATGAATTCTCTCTTCTGCCCTCCAAAAAACTAAATGGGGAAGTGCAGTGTGATCTGAGTATAGGCTATAACAAGGGGGGGGGGGGGGGGTCCTTAGAATCAATCCGGGAGCTGTACAACCACGTAATCAATTGTCGACTTTACACACATTCTTGGCTCCTTTTAGTATAACTGATGTGTAATTATATGTGTGTACGGCATATGGCAGTTAGAAGTGTATGCTTTAGTGCACCATTTTTATTGGCTAGTATATTCATTTATTTTAGCCACGTGTTTATATGCATTTTTTTCGTGTGTAAATTATGCTAGTAATCTCCTCTCTGAATACAGATTTGGGGCATTTTTTTTTCTTTATGCTCCCGAAAGCTGCTTTATAATAGAGATCTAAATTCCACAATGCGCATGGACACATTGGCTGAAAATAAGAAGTGTTAGAAAAACTTAGTTCTGTCTGCCTGTGTACATGAGGCCTAAAACTGTTAACTTTTCCTTTTTTTTTATAATGTTATGGCTCCTTGAAGAAAAATCTTTTTTTCACTTTAACAGTGTGACACCTAGTGGTCATACGGTATATTATGCAGAAAGAAATGGATACTGGGGCTATAATGCTGGAACAGAGGAAAGATACTACCTATTCTATTGCAGGGGAGTTTTGGTTTGTTTGGACCCAATATGGTTTCTTTAAAGTATTCAGGATAGAAAGATTGCATTATTTTGTCAAATGGTGATGAAACACATTCATTTATAAGTAGCAGTAAACCAATTCTCATATGAAGAATGGAACTTAAAAAAGTGGTTAATGCAATTACTAAGTATTAATGAAATTATTATAATTAGCAAGATTTAATTTTGATAGCATTTGATGCGGGTTAGTAAAAAGACATTGGATATAACCGAGTCTGACCTAATTCTGTGTTGCTTTCTCCGTTCATTACCTATTTAGAGGGCTAACACTACTGACAGATTAAGTCACCCAAGTTATCTTTGTCGTTGTTTACGGTTATAATTCTGAGAATTTAAGCACCGGGAATACTGTTAGACCACTCATATGTACCTTTAAAATGATGTATGGTAAAATGCTAATTTTACTGCATGTCATCATAATGAACATTGATCTATGTGTACTGTGGTGTGCTGTATTGGTCTATAATTTTAAATGATAGACCAATGCACATGCAGCACATCACAATGCAAGTGTATGTGTGTGTATATGTGTGTGTGTGTATGTATGTATGTATGTATGTATGTGTGTGTGTGTGTGTGTGTGTATATATATATATATATATATATATATATATATATATATATAAATTTATTGTGTGTGTGTGTGTGTGTGTGTGTGTGTGTATATTTGTATCTGTACGTATCTCATACGTAAGTATGACTCTGAAACATTTGCAAACTCCATGAGGCATAGTTGCTAAAAATGTCCCTAGGGCAAGGGCACAGGAAAAATGACCCCAGGAAGTGAATGGGCCACAGACTTGTGCCGTTCTAAAATATATATATATATATATATATATATATATATATATATATATATATATATATATATATATATATATATAATATATATATAATTATATATATATATATATATATATAGACAGAATTGCATATTTAGTGCACACAAGTTGCAGGGTCCTAAAACCGCACATAGGACAAATGCATACATACCGTATAAAGTCTAGAGAGACTATTCCCTCATTTGCCCCTCTCTATACTGTATATCCATAATGCCTGGTTTTCAGATGGAATTGCAAAACAATATATTTTAAAGGGAAGAATTGATTCCACAAGAAAATACAATAAAATTAAACACAAATTATATTTTTCTTTATACTAAATATATTTCCAAGTAAACAATTTGTAGTGCATGAATCTTTGAGCCATTAATAGCTTATTATTATGGATAGGGACTGAATTAGTATACCCATAGACTAGGGTGACCACATTTCCAAACTACAATTCAGGGACACCCTCTCTTTCCAAAAATCAGCTTGTGCTGCAACGAATTACAGCAATACGGGACACGTGGTCACCCTACCATGGACCCCCGTAATGCAGTTATAACATCACAATCTAAGACCTAATTATGCTGCAAAGGGCTCTATGACATGTATACCCAGTTGAAACGAGTGTGTGTGTGTGTGTGTGTGTGTGTGATTATGTTTTATAGAGAGGAATCACTTCTAGCATTGGGAGAGCTATAACATCTCTTTAGAAATATTAAGTTACCTCAGATCAGTCAGTCATGTACCACATAGCTTCAAAAAACTTTGGAAATCCTTCATGGTCACCAGCCATACTTTTGCAGGCCAGATGTATACCTTCTTATCCCTTAGGTCAACTTTTTATGGCTCAACCCTTCTAACCTGGTAACCAGATCAAATGGGGGGGTCCAAATAGCTTGCACTTGATTGGACGATGGTAGTCAGCAGAGCTTCCACTCATTTACTAAGCTCTGGAGCAAATTCCTTTGCGGAGTGGAGCTGCACTTGCAAAGTGCACAGTCAATCTGCCTTCAGTAAATCAACCCTGATTACTTGCCGGATAACCTTTTTGAAAGTACTTCCAACTTTTGTTTGCGTTTTAACATTTTGGAATGAATGGGCTTTCCTGAACAAAGAACCCCTACACTGTTATAAATCCAATTGTTTTGGATTTTTTTTCCATTGTGTTGCTTTGAATTTTCTTGTCCCTGCGTTTGAAAACAAACATCAATTTGACAACACTAACAATTAGAAAATGTACTCAATGCTCTATGAAAATCACAAAATTCGGAATGACATTCTACTAGTTAGTGTAGGGCCCATAGTGACCATTTTTAATTCTACTTTCTGGAGGCAGAACAGTGATTTAGGCACTCAGAATGGTGATTGCGAAAACATAGCTTACACATTGCACTTTGCCTTGGTGTAAATTTTTTAAAGTAATGTTAAATATATGATCAATTGTTAATTTTGCTAATATGTTCTGATCTATCTAGGCAAAATCGAGAAAGTAAGGACTTCATCTACATCAAAAGCAGAATGTTCCACACCACCTGATGTTCTGCTAGAAGATGCCACTGGCTCCCAGCGTCCAAGAAACCTAATGCAAACGCTTATGGATGATTTTGAGACACTTAAAAGCAAGAGGCGTGATCGAGTGGATGACTCTACTGTAAGTTCACTAATTTTCAAACTTGCAGCAATTAATACTTGAAAAAAACATAGACACAGATGTACAGTAAGAAAAGCTATAAATCCAAGTAGGCAAAAAACACCTAATAACAGTATGTCAGTAAAAGTGACATTAGGCATTTGTTTGGAGAACATTGATTAATTCAAAATCTTGATCATATGAAAGCTGACTTTTTATACAGTGTAATATAAGTTTGAATTTAAGTGTTCATATAAATTTACAGCAATGTCTTGTTTTAATTATTGTGTAATATTTGCAAATGGTTTCAGTTCAGTATTTTATTTTATTTTTTCGTTAAGATAAATTTACTGAAAACTTTTTATAGCAGTGGAAAACATTATTTGCTGTGAAAAAGTTAACATCCAAAACACAAGCTGACAGTTACATGAGTACTCTCCTTATAAATGAAAGCCACAGCAATACCCCAATACTGCATGGCAATACCCCAATACTCTGGTGCAATACCCCAATACTCTGCAATACCCCAATAGCTACACTCTGCAATACCCCAGCACTAACAGAAACAAAAATGTGGTTTTATTTTTAAGTTTGGCGCCACCAGTGTGCGCAATTTTGAAGGGTCAAAACTCGGCGTAACTTCATCTTTCACATTATGAAAAAAAATTGAATATGGTCACGTGCTATGTGTACAGGGGCTAAAAAAGCCTATGTAATTTTTGCAAATAAGGGATTTTTAATATGATTGGTCTGGGTGTTCCACGCCTGAGACTGTATGTGGCGACGCTGTGTAAAAGTCCCACACAGTATCGCCTTGTGCAGAATGTGTTTTGGGGTGTAATTTGTGGTACACGGGACAGTTTTTTTTTTTTTTTTTTACATTTTAGCGCAAAAAATACAGAAGCTACCACCAAAAGAAAGTTTTTGGCAGTAGACTTTTTTTTTCTGGTTAGGAAGGGTGTTTAGTGCCCAGTTATTAAACTCTCCATTATGTTATCCTATGTGTTCATGCACACATAGGTTATCAGCAGTTTTGGGCAGTGGCGTTTTTGAGCAGTAAAAAAAAAAAAAATAGTGGGTTCTGAGAGACGTTTTTTTTTTCTTTTTTGCTGTAAAAATGCTCTCCCGCTTAAACTCTTAAAAACTGAACTGTTTTTGATCCATTTAGAAAAAAAAAGCTAAAAAAACGCTAAAATTTGAAAAACTCACTGCAAAGCTGCTGGCGTTTTTTATAACGTTATTTTAACGTCCAGTGTGCATGATACTTCTTCTTTATGCTTTTTCTTTATGCTTTTCACATAAACATTTGTCCTTGTATATAATTTTTTTTTTTTTGTTGTTAAAGCATTTTTACTTTATAGCATTTCTTCACACCTGCCCTAAAACATTTGCACAGTACTGTATATTTACAGTTTTCTAATCTACTTGAGTTTCCAGTATTCAGAAATTTGAATTTTGTGATATATATTTTTTTTTATGCCTCTAAAAAAAATTGTTTGATTAAAACTCCACTTAATATGCAGTGTAATTCGGTGCTGTGGAAAAATTAACCATCAACATGTCCTTCTTTCTAAATTTTTTAGAAACTATCTTGAAGAATTTTACAAAACCATGTTATTACCCTTGATTAGGATGAAAGGACTTGGCCTCCCTGCTAACAGATTGTCTTATATCTGATGTGCTAGGTTTACTATTATCTGTCAGGATCTATGTTCGGTGCACTAACTTTCTTCTTTTCCTCTCTCTCTCACCAGTACACCAGTAAATTACTGTCTTACAGAGTTACTACTGAGGTACCTGTGAATCTCCACTGCAGCATGCATATCCTCTAATGCATCGTTTCCTCCACCCCTCATTTCTTGTTCCATCTTTTGTGTCATTACTTTTGTTAAGTCATATAGATATTCAGGGATCCTATTATAATCGTCCCTTCCTCCAAGATTATATACATATTCAAGACCAGTTTAGAGGCAAAGCCATGTGAGTTGCCTTAGACCAAAAACTGACAAAGTCCACTTCTGAGAGCCTTACCCACTCTCTGGACTGGTTTGAAGGCCTTTAGGCTTTCACCTCACATTTTGTGGAACTAGTCTTGTATATGTAGGTATTGTACATGTAAGCATTTATAGCATATTTGTTCTTTATATCTATAGTTTTAGTATGACAGGATATAAACTTTGGTGTGAACAGATGACAAACCTTGTGTGTGTGTGTGTAGATAGATAAGATATGATAGATAAGATATGATAGATAAGATATGATAGATAAGATATGATAGATAAGATATGATAGATAAGATATGATAGATAGATTTTATATCTATCTCCCAAAGGTAAGCACACCCCTCACATATTTGTAAATATTTTATTATATCTTTTCATGTGACAACACTGAAGACATTATCCTTTGCTACAATGTAAAGTAGTGAGTGTACAGCTTGTATAACAGTGTAAATTTGCTGTCCCCTTAAAATAACTCAACACACAGTTTAATGTCTAAACCACTGGCAAGAAAAAACGAGTACACCCCTAAGTGAAAATGTCCAAATTGGGCCCAAAGTGTCCAATATATTGTGTGGCCACCATTATTTTCCAGCACTGCCTAATCGCTCTTGGGCATGGAGTTCACCAGAGCTTTTACAGTTTGCCACTGGAGTCCTCCTTCCACTCCTCCATGACGACATCACGGAGCTGAATAGTGGAGACATTGCATTCCTCCACCTTCCATTTTGAGGATGCTCAATAGGCTTTAGGTCTGGAAACATGCTTGGCCAGTTCATCACCTTTACCTTCAGCAAGGCAGTGATCGTCTTGGAGCTGTGTTTGGGGTTATGTTGGAATACTGCCCTGCGGCCTAGTCTCCAAAGTGGGGCAATCATGCTCTGCTTCAGTATGTCACAGTACAGGTTGGCATTCATGGTTCCCGTTAATGAACTGTAGCTCCCCAGTTCCGGCACCACTTGTGAAGCTCCAGACCATAACACTCCCACCACCATTCTTGACTGTAGGCAAGACACACTTGTCTTTGTACTCCTCACCTGGTTGCCATCACACTCACACTTGACACCATCTAAACCAAATAAGTTTATCTTGGTCTCATCAGACCACAGGACATCCATGTCCTTAGTCTGCTTGTCTTTAGCAAACTGTTAGTGGGCTTTCTTGTGCATCATCTTTAGAAGAGGCTTCCTTCTGGGACGACAGCCATGACCAATTTGATGCAGTGTGCGGCGTATGGTCTGAGCACTGACAGGCTGATCCCCCACCCCTTCAACCTCTGCAGCAATGCTGGCAGCACTCGTATGTCTATTTGCCAAAGACAACCTCTGGATATAACGCGGAGCACATGCACTCAACCTCTTTGGTAGACCATGGCGGGGCCTGTTCTGAGTGGAACCTGTCCTGTTAAACCACTGTATGGTCTTGGCCACCATGCTGCAGCTTAGGGTCTTGGCAAGCTTTGTGTAGCCTATGCCATCTTTATGTAGAGCAAAAAAAAAAAATTCAGATCCTCAGAGTTCTTTGCCATGAGGTGCCATGTTGAACTTCCAGTGACCATTATTTGATAATGAGAGAGAACACCAAATTTAACAGACCTGCTCCCATTCACACCTGAGACCTTGTAACACTAACGAGTCACATGACACCAGGGAGGGAAAATGGCTAATTTGGACATTTCCACTTGGGGGTGTACTCACTTTTGTTGCCAGAGGTTTAGACCCTAATGGCTCTGTGTTGAATTATTTTGAGGGGCAACAAATTTACACTAGTACAAGCTGTACACCACTTTATATTGTAACAAAGTGTCATTTCTTCAGTATATAATAAAATATTTACAGAAATGTGAGGGGTATACTCACTCTTGTGAGATAGTGTGTGTGTGTGTGTGTGTGTGTATATGTGTATATATAATATATGATATTTAGCAAAAGGAGAATCTTCATGCTTGCCTTCCCAGTGGGAAGTGAATCTTCACTTTCTTCAAGCGTTGCATCCTCAAGGAGAATCTTCAGCGTCTAATGGTTTTTGACTGTGACACATACCTGAAAACCCACTGCACACTTTGGTTGCATCTGTTGACACAAAATTGACATGGGAGGTGGCAGAAGAAACTGCAGCACACAGTTATAGATTAGGCTTCCGATGCACCTCAAAGCAGAAGATTCTGAATTAAGGATCTTTTGCTAGATGCATTTTTTTTCTTTTTTTTTAAGTATTTTTCAGTAGACTCCCCACCCACCTCTACACTTCCCCTTGTCAACATGCATTTTCTCCTGTGTATTTCTTACACTGAACTTCTGCTATGATCACTAACATCCAGTCAAAACCCAGAAAAGTTACTACATGACTTCAGCATGCCCAATTATGATGAGGTGTGGAGTAGACATGTGCACAGAAAATCGTTTTTTTGTTCTGTTTCATATCGTTCCATAGGTTCGTTTCCGTTCGTTTTCCATACGATGCGATTTTTTTCGTATTCCGATCGCTTTTCGTTTTTTCGTTACCATTTTATTTTCGTACATGCTGGATGGTTCGTTATTCTGTTTAATTCAGGTTCGTTACTTGTTAGACAATAATTTTCGTGAATTTTTGACAATGATTTGCATTCTGTATTTTGAATTCCTTTTTCTGTTCGTATTTTCAGTCGTATGTTCATATGACATCTATAACAAAAGATTTGCATTCTGTATTTTGTTTGAATCCTTTTTCTGTTCGTATTTTCAGTCGTATGTTCATTGTTCATATGACATCTATAACAAAAGATTTGCATTCTGTATTTTGTTTGAATCCTTTTTCTGTTCGTATTTTCAGTCGTATGTTCATTGTTCATATGACATCTATAACAAAAGATTTGCATTCTGTATTTTGAATTCCTTTTTTCTGTTTGTATTTTGGATTCAAGATACAGAATGCAAATCTTTTGTTATAGATGTCATTTTCATTTTTTGAATGGGCAGTGAGTGAGTGTAGTTAGTGAAGCAGCTTATCTTTTGTGCTGAGTACACTAGTACAGTGAGTAGTACAGTAAAGCCAAATAAACTTTTCTGTGGATTTTCATCTTAAGGGAGATCAGTTGGCCAGAGTTTTGAACCCAAAAATGGTTTGACATAGATGTCATATGAACATGCGACTGAAAATATGAACAGAAAAAGCATTTTCGTCATTTTGTACTTTTGTAAATATATCGCGGGATTCGCGGCACTTTCAACACGCGGCTCATCCATATTAACTATTGTTACACTTGGTCAGACTTTTTTAACAACAAACATAAAAACGATCGTTTTCCGTTCGTTCTCAGAAAATTTGTTTGTTTTTAAACTTCATCAGAAAACCATTTTTGGGTTCAAAAGTCTGGCCAACTGATCTCCCTTCAGATGAAAATCAACAGAAAAGTTTATTTGGCTTTACTGTACTACTCACTGTACTAGTGTACTCAGCACAAAAGAGAAGCTGCTTCACTAACTATACTCACTCACTGCCGATTCAAAAAAATGTAAATGACATCTATAACAAAAGATTTGCATTCTGTATCTTGAATCCTTTTTCTTTTGGTATTTTCAGTCGTATGTTCATATGACATCTATAACAAAAGATTTGCATTCTGTATTTTGAATGCAAAATACGAACAGAAAAAAGGAATTCAAAATACAGAATGCAAATCTTTTGTTATAGATGTCATATGAACAATGAACATAAGACTGAAAATACGAACAGAAAAAGGATTCAAACAAAATACAGAATGCAAATCTTTTGTTATAGATGTCATTTTCGTTCTTTTGCCATTTTTGCGTTTTGTTGTATTTTCATCGGATCGTTCGTTCGTATTTGCGGTTGTTCGTTATGTGGCTCATTCGTAATCCCGTCGTTTTCGTATTTTGGTGCTTTAATTTTTTCGTATGTACACATTATCCCACGGGTACGAAAATGAACATGTTCGTACGAAAATAACATTCGTACGAACGGGAATGCACATATCTAGTGTGGAGCAGCCAATCCTGGGAGAGCTGAAGGAGCGGGGATGGGAAATACACAGAATCTCAGGCTCGTGCATGAGATGTGTAAATCACTTGTCACTCACAGCAAGGGGGAAGAACTGAATCCTATTTCTCTGTACATCAGTTTTTATTTCGCTAAAAAAAGATAAGAGGATTACTCAGAGCTGGATTAACTCTTTGTGGCAAGACTGGCCACAGATGACATTAAATCCTATACTGTGCAGGCCTTAATTTAAAAAAATTGGGTTTACATCCACTTTAATTTAATTTGATTTGGGACCATGAAATAAAAGATAGCTGCGGCATTTATTATGTAATAAATACCACATTTGGTCTTCTACAAACTTTAACATCTCCAAAACATGAAAAACAAGCTGGTCATGAAGCAGGAAAGCCTGTTGGACATAAAGTTTGAGCATAATGTGATCCAAATTGATATTCAAGCATATAGATCATTGCATCAGACCCCAGCTAATTCAAGTAAATCTCAAAGTTGTTCAAGCAGGATTTTCTAAAAGAGTTTGGTTTTTCAAAGAATTGCTGGGGGTGTGAGGACTTTATCATGGATGTCTAATTGGTGTTTCTAGGAAACTATGTACTGAAAAGACATGTGAATAATTTGTTAATGAATAATGCACTGTGTAGCTATAAACTGAACAGTGGACCGTTGCTGTCAGATTTTGACATGCAAGGTTATCCAGCAGTCCACTGTGGTATACAAAGTGATGTGTTTTTCATAGCAAAGCCATTCTATATAAGAGATGGACTGTAATTTTGGCATTTGTCAAAAGATTTAGAAAGTGTCAGGGCATATTAGCCTGGCACCCCTGGCTTAATGTGACCCATGGTTTGTTTAGTGTGCCACTCAGGCCTGATCACTATAGGGAGTAGTGTGGGTAAAGCTGCAACTGCTGCAGGAGTGCCAGCAAGGGATGGAGCTCGTCAGCTCCTGTAGTCACTGGAAAGAAGAGAAGAAAGACCCCTGGTGCTGCACCTCCCCATGACAAGCTCTGGCTCAATGACCAACCAGTACATATTCTTGGCATCCAAAAATGAACTGGGTTGGAATCGGTGTAGATGCTCAACCCATACTCCACAGGCTCGGCAAAGCTTCCTTACAAATAAGAGCGACCAGCTACCAAATGGCCAGAATTGCTTTTTTCTATATTGTAAATATGCTTTACTTACTTTTTTTTTTGTGTTTTTACAAAGATAGTTGTATTTTCATTTACATGTTATGTAGTGTGTCTTAAATTCAATGTGTGGAATTTTTGTAGGGCTTTTTGTGTCCCATTGTCTGTTTTTTGGGACCAGCTCCCATAACGGAGACTAGTATTTACATTATGTCTAACTCAACTGCAAAGTCTAGTCTGCTGCAACACTTTTTATGAATAGCATAAACGTTATTATTCATTTTCATAAGTATTACATTGGCATAATCAGTTTCATTGGTTACTGTGTGTGTGTCTGTGTGGCATATTGGTTACGCAATACTCTCCATTCCTTTGGAGAAATAGTCTCTTCTGCTTGATCCTGCCAATCATTGCCTGACTCCCCCTGCTGCCCTGTCTTGCTGTAGTGTATTTGAAGTAAACCTGTGATTTATGGAAATATGGAAGCTGCCATCCTTGGCTAATTTTAAAGGCTCTGCGATCTACTCGCACTGAGTTGGAACAATCATGCAAGCTATTAAGTCCTAAAAGTACACACTTTGGATGTTTAAATGTTTTAGTTGTAAGCGGCTCTATTGGCCTGAAACCACGGAGACGTATAGCCTTTTTTGTTCTAAACTGACACCAGTCTAATGACCTGTGCCTACCCCGGCAATGGGCCTGTAAGACCGTATTTCACCAGTATAAGACAATGTTCTGTCTCCTAAATTTGATCCAAGTACATAAAATTGACTTGGGCTTAATTCTATTTAATTGAGCAAAGCTAACAATGATTATAGGATGGATTTTTTTTTTCTCAGCTTTAAATCAAACTTGATTTCTGTTGCAGCTACTCATATACCCTACTATTAATACTAGTAAGTGAAACATTAGTGTCAAGTAATTTTGCCAAGTATGACTGTTTAGTGCACATGTACAGTCTTTATAGAACTGACATATTACACAGGTGAACATTGATGGCTTATTTTATTTTGTTGCAGGTTCTTGAGGCAGTAAGAGTGAGCCGTAGAAAAAGTGCCCAGGCATTGCGATGGGAAGCAGGGATATACGCCAACCGTGAAGAAGATGAATAACCTTTTTGCATTTAAGATATAGAAAACCAAAAAAAAGAATCCATTAATTGCATATTTATTGAACAATAAGCAGCCTCTGCAATCCATATAGAGATTACTCAGAACATAAGAAAGACATGCTTGAAGTGACTGGCACTGGAGGCAGTGCCAGGCCCAGCTAAGCTTTGGACTCTCAGGAAATGGAGATGGATCACTCACACAGGTTGATCCTAAAAACAGGGCTCAGCATGGACAATGAACAAAGCCAAACATGCAGTGCAATTTTTTTTTTTTTAAATTGCAGCTTTTGATCGCTTTTCAAATTCTTTACCCTTGTCTTGCCCTGCCGTATTTACATGCATGTTGGAAGCAGCACCAGTTTGACGAAAGATTGACTCTTTTACATGCATTTGCAGGTTCATTTACATGCAGGGTGCTACAAAACAATTTTCAATATATTTAACTCACAATGCAGTATTGGACATGTTGCTTTTGACAATACATGGTTATTGAGGGAGGTTTGAGGAAATTGGGGGGGGGGGGGGTTGACAGTTCGTCTTTTTTTCTGAAAGACCATTTGGCCCTTCATTGATTCGATTTTTGTCTGTAAATAGATTGACATAAATTGCTTCTGTGGTATTTTATGCCAGATATGCCTATATTTATTTTAAAAGGCCTACATCAACATTGTAGACATATATACTACAGTGGCCACATTGAAGATCTCATATCTAAAGCACAACACCATAATCAAGAACTGTATGCATGTTCACATTTGTGGCTCTCAGGGACTAAAAGGTTAACCAGATTTTGCTGTTTTTTTGTTAATGCAACCATAATTATAGCACAGAAAAGCGCAAACAAAGAAACGCAACACATTTTTCCAAATTTTTCTGGTTACATTTTATTCTGCATGGATAAACACATTCGGATGCAATCAATGGCACCTCTCAGATATCAAAGTTTGTTCAGAGGTAGCACTTTCTGAAACCTTGATAGGGCTGAGGGTTCCCCATATTGGACTAAATACAGGCATACGTTGAAGGGATGGAAATCATGGCTTAAATGTGGCCTAGTTGCAGTTGTAAAATGTAGGGAGATGAGAAAATATATATAATATATATATTCTGATATGTTTATACACAAGACAAACTCCTGTACTAAATCCAGAAGCACATGCCAATTTAAATGACACAAAGGAGATGGATATACTGAAGTCCTTTTTTTTTCACTTCACTCAATGAAGCTGTATCTACATCAGACATTCATTAATGTGATAGAAGTATATTCTTCCTGAATACGAATATTGTTGTTATGAGTACAGGTCCATGCGGTTAAAGCCCTTTTTCTCCCTCCCATTACTCCCACTTTTTCACCAGCTATAAAAAAAGGCTGTATTTTTCTCACCTACACCTGGCTTCTGTACCCCTTGATGCATTGCTTCTATAAGTGATGACTGGTAATCCAGTACTACTTTTAAGTTATGATCAGTAAACCAGTGCTGCAGTCTCTATCTGCACCGATCGGTAACCTCATCATGGGGTCATCACACTGTGCAGTCTTCTAGAAGAACCCTGCTGCTTAACAGCCAGTAGGAAGTGTCCACATCACTGCATAGGACCCACCTCTGCATTTAAGAAGTCAGACTCCAGGCCCAGTGCCTCACATAACAGATTTGGGAAATTAAGAAGACTTTTAGTTTTTTTTTTTTTAAGCATTGCAATTGGTAGGGAGACCATAGGTGTGTAAAGGGATTCATGCCTGGAGTTTAGCTTTAATTAAAAAAGGGGGACTGCTTTAGGTAATCATCCCAATGAGAATTCTTTCCAAAATAATTTTTGAAATGTGCCATTTTTCAAGCATTGCGAGTCTAGTGGAAGTATAAATGTATTACTAAAATATTTACAGTAAATAACATGGACGTTTGACAAAGCAATAAATGTTTTTTAATTCTTACCAGTATAAAGACAATTGTAAGAGGATAAGGTTTCCTAATACACTTATAGCAACATCCCCCGGTGAGATAAAGCACTGTTGTCAGTCATTCTTATTTTGAAAAGTGTCTTAATTGTATAGCAGACTGTACTGTTTTAGTATAAGGACAGTTGCAAAAGTGTTGGTCAAAATTGGCTACAAAAAAAAAATTCTGATTTTAGTAACAAAATCCTCTAAATTCTAATCAGAAGTGCCATATCCACTTAAAGCATAAGCATCTTACCCATCCCTTTTGTCTTGATGACCTGAATGATACAAGTTGCATGACTTTTTGAAATTAACACTGCTTATTTGTGTCAGGCTGTCATAACTTGGAGTACAGCCAAAGCTCGTTTGTCTGTACTTCTCCTGTAGATCTTTAGAGTGCAGTTTGTTCTGCACTTCTGTGACCTGTTTTCAGCAGACAGTGGGCTGAAGCCCTTTGTCGGCTGATGTCACGGAGTCAGTCCAGGCTCAGGAAAGATCACGATCATATGGTCAGGATCTGCCCACATGCCTGGACCAGCAGCTGGCTCAGCCTCTCAGCGAATAGCTGAGAGCCTGGAATGGCCACTTCCAGCCCCTTCCACAGCCCAACACTCCAGTGAGCGTGGGGAGGCAGAACAGAAAGCTGCTGCCTGACAGTTACCAGCTCTCTGCTCACGAAACTCTGAAGCCCTGTACACACGCTCGGTTTTCTCAGCGGTAAAAAGTCTGCCGAGAAAACCAAGGGGAAAGCCGAGAACCCGCCAGGAAAACTGCCATGGAGCTTTGGCCTGGAAATCCTGGCCGTGTGTATGCCTTGCAGTCTTTCCCATAGGTAAGTAGCCGATCTGGCGGGAAAAAAAATGCTGGGAAAACGGAGAGCAGGTTCTCTATTTTCCCGCTGGGTTTCCCAGCTGTTTTCCTGATGGGAAAACTGCGAGGAAGCATACACATGTCCGGTTTTCCCGGCCAAAAGCTCTCCTGGTAGTTTTCCTGCCGGGAAAACTGGTCGTGTGTACGAGGCTTGAGACCTGAACGATCAATAGTGTTGAATCGCTTGCTTCACCATTTTAGAGCTGGCTGGGGATAGATGCAGCATTGGACCGATGCTGCATCCACCTAGGTAAGTATGATTCCAAAATGACAATAAAAAAAACATTCTTTGATATTTTCATTTTAAAGATTAAAATAACTTTTTTACACATACCAAAAATACACTGCTAAAACAGTCCTTTTTGTGCTTTTCCGAGGTAATGCATTACCTCCCAAAGATGGCCATAGGATTCACCCTTTATCAACAAGATGAGGTTGATTTTACTAAAGGCAGATAGACTGCGCATGTTGCAAGCGCAGTTGCTCCAGAGTTTAGTAAAGTGTGGCAAAGCTCTGTGGATTTCCATCATCCAATCTTGTGTAAGCAAAAATACACTTTGAAAGTGCACAGTCCTATTTGCCTTTAGTAAATCAACCCCAATGTATTATATTTTTGTGGCCAAATCTGTTTGATTGCCTAAAGTCCCATACACACTATCAGTTTTCCTGACGGTTTTCTCTTCAGGTTTACCAAAACCATCTGATATGAGGTCAAACCTCAAGAGTTTTAATTTGTATGCAATCAGGCAGGCCCTTGTACTACATGGTTTTGGTAAACCTGATGAGAAAACCGTCAGGAAAACTGATAATGTGTATGGGGCTTGACAGTCTGAACCTTTGCATTGCAAATACTTAGAACCAATCATTTTATTAACTATATATGGAGCAGCTTGCAACCTGTATTGTCAGAGTTTAATAAAGCAGCGCAAAGGATAATGAGGATGTAAGCAGTGTAGTAACACTCTTCAGTCTGTCAGAATTATTACTGATCTGGTTGTGCTGACTTGAGATCTTCCTTTTTCTTTTTTTATCTACTGCACTTGCATATTGTCATTGTACTATGCATTCCTTTATTGAATATGAAAGTCACAAAAACGTCCAAGGTTACCTTCTCATGAGTAAATGTTTTGACAGGATTAGCAACCAAGCGAGTGAAAGTGAGTGTTTGTATTATTTTTCCGGGATTTTAGTTGGATGTGTCTGGGTGGTGTGATAGTGATCAGGGGCGGACTGACCATTGAGTCACTCGGGCACTGCCCGAGAGCCCCATGCCAATAGGGGGCCCCATCAGGGTTGCCAGGCTCAGTAAAACCAGAGACAGTATGTAAAAATCTGTTTTTTTTTTACATCTGTCCCTGATATGTCCGAAACTGACATGCTTTTGATGTGAAAATCCCACGATTTTAGCTGCCCCGCCTCTGCACTCCCTCCTGGCGTGGTGGCCATCTGTAAGTCCAGGGGCCCCATAATCTTCTATTGCCCGGGGGCCCCCTGAGTTGTCAGTCCGCCCCTGATAGTGATCACACAAATATAGCTCCAGGATTACTGTATTCATTTTTATTGCTATGGGGGAAAAAGGCAGGTGACACTTGTGAGAATGATTAATGTATGTGACATTTAAGCATACTAAAAATAGTTTTGAGAAAAGACGATTACTAAAAAAAGTTACAAAAATGAATATATTTGAGTTGAAGCTTATTTATGGCATATCCAGTATTTTCTAAACATTGCCACTAGTGGGCCTTTGATCTATTTTGTCATGGCCGGTGTGAACACAAAGCCTGGCTATTCTGTGTGTAAGCCATGTACTCACTTTTAATGCACTCATGTAAATCAGTATTCCTAGACAATGGTATTTGCACGAGCCACAGATGCAAAGATAGAAGACAATTTTTAGAAAATAATCATATTTATTTGTGTGTTTTATAATCACCTAAGTATAACAGTTGTTTGTTTTACATATCACTTAACGATAGGAACTTTTTTTTTTTTCTTTACTTTTCAAAGAAATTTCTGGACTAAAAACTATTTTTATGCAACAAGAATGTATTGCCTATATTTATTTTATGTAAAATAAAAGCGGCCACCATTTAACAGTGTATTCTCAGAACACACTCGAACATGAGCTTTTTTTTTTCTGACTGCTGAACATAACAAGGCTACTTTTCCTCAACTGAAAAAGTATGCCGTTTGCAAAGTTCATTGATGTCTGTGGATGATTTTCTCATTTTATTTTAGCCAAGTTGGCTGTGTTGCAGCACCAGTTGATGATATAAAATGTAGTTTGGATTTAGGTTCTCTACAGTCATATTTCCTATTCATATCTTTAAGGTTTATTGAAACCAGTCGGCAATTGCCTTTTTGACTGGTTGTTATGGGGTTGCTGCATATTTGCACTTGTACACATTTTACGTTACTGTCCCTTAGCCAGGGCTTGGTTTCCCATTAGGCACGGTTTGCCTATAGGCATGATAGAAAAAGAGTGTTTTTCTTTGTATAATCATTGGCTGCACATTCCATGCCTCACCTCCTTCACATTGGTAAATATGCAGTCTTCTTCATCTTTGGTGAACTTGTCCTTTTAATTATTTCCCTGCAACCTACCTAGTAGTGTATTTACTTTTTGGCCCGATCCATTTGATGTTTGCTATGATGGCCTTCCTGGTGCCAGACAGCCTTCAATTGGAAACCCTCTGTCTGGCTTTTCTTCGCATTGCATTTACACCAGACTAATGACCTCTTCTGCAGCTTTGCAAAGTGCAGCTCTCTCATAGGAATGAGTGGAGTCCGGGTTTGCAGATTGAGAGTGAAGAGCTGGTCGGAGGTTTTCCCTCCGAAGGGTATGCTGCACTGGGTAGGGCCACACAACAAATATTTGTTCAAGGCCAAGGTAGGTACATTGCTGGATAGGCTGCACTCAGAAGGTAGGGAGGAATTACAGTGGAACCTTGGATTGCGATTAACGCGGTTAATGAGAGTTTCGCAATACGAGCGATGTATTTAAAAAAAAATTCTAACTCGGTTTGCGAGTGTTTCGCAAAACGAGCAAGATTCAGGCCAAAGCGTTGTGCAGTACCGCGTTTGTCCTGAGGTGGGGGGCACGAGATCCATTCAGTAATGCTTGGAAAGACACGGAAATACTCTGTTCCAAAGCCTTTCCGACATGTCCTTGGGCCTTTCCGGACGCTTGTGAGGCTCCCCCCCACCTCTGGCCACATGCGGTATTGCATGCCATTGAAAGTCAATGAGGAACAAATTGTTGTTTCCATTGACTTCAATGGGGAAACTCGCTTTAATATGTAAGTACTTTGGATTACGAGCATCCTCCTGGAATGGATAAGGCCTCGTACACACGAGCAAATAGATTTGTTCAAATCCGTCAGACAGATTAGAACAAATCTGTCTGCTGGGATGTATTTGTTTGATCGTGTACACATGATCAAACCAAAATCCCCGCCGGCAGACAGCGCGCTGACGTGTCGGTGACGTTGACGCCGCCACGTCACCGCACCCGGAAATAAAACACTTCCATTCGACGCATGTGCAAGAAGATATGTCTGCTGGTTAGCGTACTAACCAGCAGACATGTCGGGCGGACGGGTTTGCAGCCGACAGATTTCAAAGCATGCTTTGAAATCTGTCGGGTGGCCAAATCCATCGGTTTGCCCGTACACACGATCGAATCTGTCTGCTGAAACGGCCCGTCAGACGGGTTTCAGCAGACAGATTTGATCGTGTGTACGCGGCCTTATACTTGTAATTCAAGGTTCCACTGTAAAGGACAACGTCATCAAAAGGTGCAGCTTAGTGTTACTAAGAAAGGAATACATCACATATTTGATGCACACTACAGAAATGCATAACCGATAACAGCCATTTTGCCATATAACTACTATATAATAAAAATGTAAGTATCTTACGCATAGTACATGTAGTTATCGGGAGCTTTCAAAATATTGTTTATGCATTGATGGATTCTGGTAATGCAATTCATTTTACTGCTGATTTTTCCTTAAAACTAAAAGTTTGGAAAGCTCCAGTTTATTTCAAAATGGGTGCATAAATATTATAAGAACAGGAAAATGTTTTTATATCATATGTAGAGAAAAGCTAAATGTGTATTTAAAAAAAGAATATGATTCACATCTTCAGGATAATTGCTTTCTGGCTGTGTTCTATTTCTTTGCTGAAAGCCAGGCTTTTTATGTGATACCAAAATACTTTGCGAGGAAAAGTTTTTTTTAGTAGCTCAATAAAATGATGGCTGTGTTTTAATGGCAGACAAAACAATCATATTGTACTTTTGGCTTTATATATAAATATATATATGTTAACCACTTGCATGTTATTCAGCTTTTGTTTTATAGTGATTGTAAAGCATACAATGCAAGTATATAATTATTTTCTCATTAAAACACAAACTGGAGTTGTGGTGTTTAATTCCACGTTTTCATTTCTTCGCCAGCCCTTTGACACATCTAAAAAGAGACCTGAATTGAGAAAATATGGAAGCTGTCATTGCTGACCCCTTTAAAAAATGCCAGTTACTTGGCTGTGATGCTGATCCAAGACTTTAAGGCTGCCGCTGTCACTGAACAGAACAAGCATGCTTGTTCCAGTTCACTGACTCTGAGGGGTTAATTTACTGAAGGAACAGGATTTTCATCTGGCACAGTGAATGTTCACTTAG
Organism: Rana kukunoris; assembly: GCA_029574335.1. Taxonomy (NCBI): domain Eukaryota; kingdom Metazoa; phylum Chordata; class Amphibia; order Anura; family Ranidae; genus Rana; species Rana kukunoris. The sequence goes on from CM056049.1 coordinate 434,310,998, forward strand.
CTTAGTGAAAAAGGAGAAGCTGTGCTCACATTAATCATTCAACCACATGCAGGAAAAAAACTTCATAATTTTTTTTGCATATACTGTATACAGCTTTATTTAATTTACTAACTCAAACATTATCTACTCCTTGGGGCCCCTTTCACGCTGGGGTGGTTTGCAGGCGCTATTGCGCTAAAAATAGCATCTGCAAACCGACCCTAAACAGTGGATGTTGTTTCTCCAGTGTGAAGCCCAAGGGCTTTCACAACGGAGTGGTGCGCTATCAAGACTGTTCCAAAAGTCCTGCTAGCAGCATCTTTGGAGCGGTGAGAGGGATGGTGTGTTTACCACTCCTCCACCGCTCCTTCCCATTGAAAGCAATTGGAAACCGCGGCTATACCGCCGACAATTCGCCTCTGCAGAGGCGCATTCCCATCGGTATTAATCCTTTTTTGGTTGCTAGCAGGGGTTAAACCTCACTGCTTGCGGCCCAATACCGCCGCAATTCTGACTGTATAGCACTGCCATTGCACCTCCAGCCTCAGTGTGAAAGGGGCCTCAACCAACTCCAAAAAGTAATAAAGCCAGAGGCAATCGTGCAACCAACATTTTCAGAAGGGGGTCAGCAAAAGTTTCCTAAAGTCCAGTTGAACTTTTAAATTAAATTAGCAGTACATTTGGAGTAGAAGTCATACCCTTTATTGACTAACTTAAGCTATTAGTTCTGGGATAACTTTGACAGGCTTTTTACATTTCTGAAAAAAAAATGGTGCTGAAGCACTCGTATTGATGCACACAGGGGTTGATTTACTATAAGTCCGGGTTCATACTGGTCCGACAAGCGCTCTGACGTTGGGAGCTCATGGCGCATGACGAGGGAAAATCAATGTTTCCTTATGGGAGCTGTCTTAACTGGTCCGACACATACGGGCCGACTTTGAAAATGCCCCCTGTGCTACTTTGGTCCGACTTTGATCCTACTTCAGCCCGACTTTGATCCTACTTCAGCCCATTGAATATCATTGAAGTCGGATCAAAGTAGGACTCTTGTCCTTACCATCTTACTTTTGACATCCGACATGTGATTACAGCAGCAGTAAAAGGAATTTATCTTGCACTGGGATTGTTTTGATTGGTCAAAGAACAAGTCAGACTATCACAAAGTCGGATCAAAGTAGTATCCTGAGGTCGGATGGATGTAGGACCAATGTTGCAGAGCAAAGTAGGATGAGTGTCATTACTGTTGTGTAGTATCGGTGTGAACCCAGCCTAACTGGAGAGTGCAAAATTTGGTGCAGCTGTGCAAGGTAGCCAATAAACTTTTAACTTCAACTCGTTCAATTAAGCTTTGACACAAAGAAAAAACTGGAAGCGGATTGGTTTCTATTCAGAGCTGCACCAGCTTTTGCACTCTCCAGTTTTAGTAAGTCAACCCCACTGTTACAAGGAGGATCAGTGAAACAGATCTCTAGTTGTGATCTTTACCTCTGGTAAGCAGCAGCTGATTCAAAGGTGGAGGATTTCTTTCCTATCAAACAGCACTGTTCCTGGGTGTCCTGTCGTGTGATGTCACCAATTAAACCTTGGGAGGACTTTTCAGTTTCAATTTACTGGCCTTATTTTCTATGTTTTTTTTTCTTTTCATTTTATTATAAGTTCTTTTCTTCTTTGTGTTTTACACACAGTTCGTTCACAATATTAACTTTCCAATTATCCATTGGTATTTCTTGGACTTTATTGTGCACTTATGCAGCAAATTCTGACGTTCTGTAGAATATAGACGCACTTTTGATTTTACATTGGATATTGCATTTTTTCTGACATGTATTTGTGTTGTCAGTGATTGCACTCTAGTACCAAGCCAATCAGGATATACTCACTTTATTGTGCAGCTTAGTATTTTATATAGGTCTTTAATTTGTGTGTGTCCCGCATTTAAAGTTGCAGCATTATTCACTATACATAGTATTGTTCATTCACAGGAACACCTAACTGACAGCGCAGTAACACACCCTTTCTCTTGACTTGTATTAGTGTCTGGTTAAAGCTTGTAGGCGGAGTTTTCTGATTGTCCTGTAAGGCTGCAGTACCCTTGACACTCTGTCTGGATAGCGCTGATTGGCCCAATGATGATGCATTCTCTCAAGAAAAAAAGAAAAAAAAAACAACGCTCTAGCAATACACGTCAAACTGAGCATGTGCAGCTTGTCCCTAAGGCTCGGTTCTCTCAGCAAATAGACTGTGGTCAGTGGAAGATGAGGAGAATCGGAGAGACAGGATCACACAGCCTTTTTTTTACACAATGCAGAGGATTAACCCCTTAGGTTTAACAGTGAGTGATTTTACTCTTGTGGGTTTAGTAACGCTTCAGGCTGCTTCTAAAAAAAAACACCTGATAATTTACACACCTTTATTTTGATGCACCTGGGATGTATTTAGCTAATCTACTCAGAACAACACTGAGCATGAAGCAACATGGGTATCATCAACCTATGTGCCCTTTACTCACAGAGTATTTGATGCATGATGTGCATGCACATGTTTTCTTAAAATTTTGAGTCAGACATACTAATACATTAATGATCAATGCACCTTACTGCAGCACACCACAATGCAAATTCCATGTATTGTGCGCTGCATTGTAACAAAGGGTCATGTACATTAGCAGCCTATTTAAAATGAATAAGCTGCCTTAATTCAAGTGTTTATGAATGCAATGTAACACTGCAAAGGTGTAAATGAAGCCTTATTCTTTTTGCCTCCCTTTTTTTTTTTTCAGATTATAAGTTTAGACACTTCAGCTATCCTACCGTATATGTTTTTTTGGCTTCATTTTTGCCTTTTTAAAGGCCAAATATATTTAAAAAAAAATGGTAACTAAATATTAAGGGGCAGATTCACAAAGACGTAATATTCCGCTGCGTAATCGAAATACGGTACGCTGCCGTATTTCACCAGACTCTACACCGAATTCAGGTAGTTTTTTTGCGCGTACGCTATTGTGTCGTATTTTTTTTCCGCCGCGCAATCGAAATACGTGATTAGGGGGCGTGAAGCATTTAAATTAAGCGCGTCCCCGCGACGATCGAACTGCGCATGCTCTGTTCAGGAATTTCCCGCCGTGCATTGCGCGAAATCACGTCGTGACGTCATTCGTTGTTTGAGTAGCGGCGTTTACGAACATTCCTATTCCCGGACGACTTACGTTAAAAATAATAAAAGACATCGGAAAACGTTGAAATTCGACGCGGGAACGACGGCCATACTTAACATGGGCTGTCTAATATTAGACCAGCAAAAAGCTGGTATAGTGAAACGGAAAAAAAAGATGACTAAAGGTGCCGTAAGAGATTGCGTTGAAAGTGCGAAATTTTGTGGATTGCAGGCAAAAGCTCATTAGCATACCCTGACGGCGAAAAACAACAGGAAGTCCGCCCAGTGGCCGCAATTTTCTTGCAGCGTAGATCTGAAGGCGTACTAACACGTAATACAGTCGAAATGAAGCCCGCAGGTGTCTTTTCATGGTTTGAGGATTTCGACTAGCGTAAAAACGCCCGTAAGTCGAAATTACTCCAGTCTAACAACATTTACACAGGCGTAATCGCTTTGTGAATCTAGGCCTAAGTTACTGAAAATGGTTAAGAGCAAAAACAAAAAAAATGTCAATCTACTTTTAGTTTGGTAAAGAATGTAGGTTGACATGTTGTATTCAAATGTGTTGTGTAACACTTCAATCTGGAACTTCCCTAGAATTTCCCTAAGTTCTTGAAAATATATTTATACATCAGTAGTTAAAAAAAAATTGAGTGAACTGTCCTGGTGTTAATGAGTCCTGTAATAGTGTATATTAAAAGTGTATTTTTAATAATTTTTTAATAGAGAGGGGATTTCATCTGACAGGGTGGAGATTTTCTCTCACTTTCTGATGTGTCTCCTGGAAAGAATTCCTACCTAGTTGGACAAAACAAATGAAAATTAAACATGCAGAAAATGCTCTGCTGTGATGTCTAAAATTGTGCCATACACAAACCCATGCTGCTGCAGTACCATGCGGTTTAGCAGGTGCAGACTTACACGCATGAAATAGGAGAGCAGGGAGATTGGCAGGTATTTTACACAAAAGAAGCAATACAATGTGAACAGGATACTATTTAATAAAAGTATGATGGTACAACAGGCACAAATCAGAAATATGACCTAGGGTTTGGTGTTCTCTTTGCTATTGACATGTTTGGTGTCAACTTGCCATGCTCAATAGAGTCCCCCCCAGAAAGAAAGTTGCAAATGCCTAGGAGTCTGGCAAGGGATTTTATTAGATTTTAAAGAACAGCCAATTTGTCCAGCATAGGCTGACTGACTGATGCTAAAATAAGTCTAAGAAATTCCCCAAATTTTATCGCAGGGTGTTCAGGTAAGTCTTCCAACAGTTGGGGTCACAGTGCATGTATCTAGAATTAGAAAAAAAATTGCACCAACTCAACCTGCATGAATGGTGTGTTAAGAAAAATTATTTGCTGTCCAAAAAGAACATTAGAGCAAGATTACAGCTTGCCATCGACCATACAGGCAAATCCCATATCTTCTAGAACAATGTACTGAAGACTGATCAATCAAAGATAGCGTTGTCTGGCTATAATAGAGATGTGTTTGTTGCAAATCAAAGACCGTATTTTAGAAGAACATCAAAACAACTGATGCATGGTGGTAGAAAAGTTATGGCTTTGGGTGCCTTTGCTGCTTCAGGACCTGGGCAGCTCTTATGCCACATACACACGATTGGTCCATCCGATGAGAACGGTCTGATGGACCATTTTCATTGGTTAACCGATGAAGCTGACTGATGGTCAGTCATGCCTACACAACGACGTGCTGAAAAAAAATGAAGTTTAATGCTTCCAAGCATGCGTCGACTTGATCCTGAGCATGTGTGGATTTATAACTGGTTGTGCCTACTAACGATCGTTTGTTTTTCTATCGGTTAGGAATCCATCGGTTATATTTAAAACAAGTTGGCTTTTTTTTAACCGATGGTTAAATAACCGATGGTGCCCACACACGATCAGGCCCCGTACACACGGCCGAGGTTCTCGGCAGAAATCAGCGAGAACCTCGCTGGGAGCTGCATTCCACCGAGAACCTCGGCCGTGTGTACGCTCTCTGCTCGCCCCGCCCGTCGGGAAACCCGTCGAGCAAATAGAGAACAGGTTCTCTATTTGCTCGACGGCCCGTCGGGATGAATAGCTGGTTGCCATTCCCGACAGGCGGGTCACAGATTCTGACGGCCGGCAGAGAACCTCAACGGGCGGAACGATGTGTTCCGCCCATCGAGGTTCCCTGTCGTGTGTACGGGGCTTCAGTTTGGACTGATGAAAGCGGTCCATTAGATCGTTCTCATCGGTTTAACCGATTGTGTGTCTACGCGGCCTTAGTCATTGAATCAGCTATACATTATGCATCATATCAAAGTGTGTTCTTGATGAGGATGTCAGGCTATTTATCCAAAAAGGTGAAGCTGAAACAAGATTTTTAACATGGTATAGATCCAAAGCAAACCAACAAATCCACCAAAGAATGTCTTAAACAAGAAAAATAGGGTAATAATGGAATGCCCTAGTCAAAGCCCTCAATAGATGACCATTTTGTAGAAAGATTTTAAAGCGGGCCGTTCATGGAAGAAAAATTACAAACTTCTTGCAACTTGCAAATGTGTGATGTTGGTTTGTCCGATCTTTCTCATGTACTAAAGTTGTTGAAGTGTAAAGTATGAAGATCGAAGCTGAACCAACTTATCTCTGAATGAAGTACCTGAAGAGGTAGCTTGAGACAAAACATCCTAGTTCTCCTCCTGAATCTATTTTCCATTCATTATATCATGTTTCACGTTTACTAGATTGCTGGGATATTAAATTTAAGTAGTGTGTGGAAATTAACTTTGTTTGGAGGTCATCGACTTTCTCCAAGGGTTGTGATGGTAATGCACCTGCTAACTCCAATTTACTGCCATCACACGTTGAAGTCAATTGTATTGGAAAAAAAAAACATGTTCTAGGTACTTAGAATTCCCATTGAAGGCAACACAAATATTTAAAATTGTTCCCTGGCCAGGACTCCCGCAAATTGATTTCAATTCTCTACTACTTCCCTTCTTCGACCTCCCGCTGTAACTCTGGCCTATGGACTTAGGGACCGCTGGTCCAGAGACGTGGGGGAGTTTGTGGATGATGAGTGGGAGGATGCGTTGGAGACCACAAAAAAGGTTTCCCCCAGGTTGTCGGACCGCCTTACTCACCTGTTTCTGTTGCATAGATCCTACCTTACCCCCATACGTTTAACTAAATACAAGCTTGATTATAGTCCGCTATGCCCCCGATGCGATAGCCCCTCCAGTAATTTCTTCCACCTTCTTTGGTCCTGTCCTGTTATACAGGACTACTGGTCACATGTGGTGAATTTCATTCACGATGAGATGGGATCTCCCCTTACCCTATGCCCCAAACAGTGCCTGCTGGGCATATTCCCGGACCCAGACTCTGACAAACACCACAAAACTTTCCTCCAAGAATCACTATTTACAGCCAGATTGCTCATAGCGAGAAAATGGCTCCGGGCCCTGCCCCCGACCCTTCAGGAATGGATAGTTGCAGTCAACACCATATTGCCATATAAGAAAGAACTATATGCTCACAGGGGCTGTCCGGTTAAATATGATAAAGTGTGGGGAGATTGGGTGGGAACTGCAGCTACTTGCGATGCCCTCCCTGACCAAACTTAATGTATTTCTTCCCTGAATTGGATTGTATGTCCCTGCTGTATGGATACCTGGTCCTATGGTTTCTTATGATAATGATGTTGCATTGCTGTCCGTGCTCTGTACCCGCCAACTATTGTATGTACTATTATTGCCATTATGTCTACCTCGCCTTTATGATTTGTGGCTCTCTGCATATCTTTTTTTTATTTTTTTTTATTTTCTTTTTAATGTGCTGTTTATGTAACCCCCTTTTTTTTTCAACAAATAAAACACTGCCTTTTGTAAAAAAAAAAAAAAAAATTGTTCCCTGAACAGAGCTGGTGAAGGCATTTAATTCCAAATCTCATCCAACAGGCTTCTTTTGTTCTGTTCTTTTTTAAGTATACCAGTGGTTCTCAACCTTGTCCTCAAGTACCCCCAACAAGCCTTGTTTTAGGAATTTCTCTTAGATAAAATAGCTGTCCAAAAGTACCAAGCCATTGACTGATTTAAAGCACCTGTGCAAGATAAAGGAAATCCTGCAATCATGTCCTTTTGGGGGTACTTGAGGACAGGGTTGAGAACTACTGCTGAAGAACAATGGCTTGGTATTTTGGACAGCTTTTTTTATCTAAGAGAAATTTCCAAAACATGGCCTGTTGAGAACCACTAAAGTATACCACCTTTATCTGTAGGCACTGTTTGAAAAAAAGATCTAATGTTTGTGCGTTAAAATATGTTAAAAAAATGAATCCCTCCCACTTCCAGCATGCATTATTTTTGCTAGTGCTCTAGGAGAGAAGATATATTTGGTCTGCTCTGCAAAAAGCTGCACACTTTTATTTTTATCAATAGCATTTTTCTTGTTGTAGAACCCTGATGTTTAGGCAGGGTTGCTATCAAATTTAGTTGCCAGGCGATAGTTGTCTTGGCCAATTGCTAGGAGGTCAGTTGATTTAGCCCTGAATCTGGAATTGCTGCACTTCTCTCTTCTGTCTCTAGGTGGCCGGGTATCTGGTGACATTAGATAAGACAAGGGCATAGCAAGGACAGATTAGGAATGAATAGTGTGTCTCACCCAATGGGCATGGATTTTCTTGGTTCCCTTGGCCTGCTGGGAGAACCTATTTATTTGGGTGGAGTCAGGACATCGGGGTTCTGTGCCACCTAGATGACTGTCTGGGTGGACGTGTGTTGTATTGCCCTGGGCTGCTAGGCCAGAAACCTAAGGCCTATCCCGGGGACATCTGGCTGCTAGGCTGTCTGAGGGCCTATCCAAAAACGGGAAAAGCAGCGTAGGGTTGGGACTGCTGGATTATAGTCCAACCAGAAGTAACAGTTCTGCCAGCCAGGGGAACCAGCTGCGGTCAGAGGTAGAGGGGAAGCAGTCGCCACTATGGGACCATCCACCTTGCTCCCGGAGACCACAGTTTGTAAGCCAAGGCCAGTACCAGAGCAGACTACTCACCAGCCAGGGTCAGTGAAGAAGTGGGAAAATGTCAGCAAGTACAAAGACAGGGACACAGCGACACATCAGAGGTGACGCTTGCGGAGCATCAGTGGGTGCCAAGCCAGGGAGCTAATGTGTCAGCGAGGAGTGAAACTTGGGGAGTATCTGTGTATAGGAGATAGCGGTCCTACCTCTACAGAAGTGGTGTCCAGCTGGATGCCTTCACATGTATAGCTGTCTACCTAAAGAAGTCTCAGTGTCTGCTAATTATCTTTGCATCTGTACTGGCCCTAACCCCCTCTCCCATGGTTCTGTTTAACTGCTTGCCGACCGCCCGCCGTCATATTACTGCGGGACGGTGGCACTGATTCGCGAGAGCACGTAGCTCTACAACCTCTCTTTTTTGGCCACTAGGGGCGCGCGGGTACGATTGCCGCCGGGCACCCGCGATTGCTTGTTACAGAGCGGAGAACGGGAGCTATGTGTGTAAACACATAGCTCTTGTTCCTGCCAGTGGGGGAAACGCTGATTTTCTGTTCATACAATGTATGAACAGAAGATCAGTGATTTCCCCTAGTGAGTCCACCCCCCCCATACAGTTAGAACACAAATAGGAACACATTTAACCCCTTCCCTGCTGCCTAGTGTTAACTCCTTCACTGCCAGTGGCATTTTTATAATAATACTATGCATTTTTATAGAATTGATCGCTAAAAAAATGCCAATGGTCCCAAAAATGTGTCAAAAGTGTCCAATTGTGTCCGCCATAATATCGCAGTACTTAAAAAAAAAACGCTGATGGCCGCCATTACTAGTAAAAAAAAAATATTAATAAAAATGCCATAAAACTACCCCCTTTTTTGTAAACGCTATAAATTTTGCGCTAACAATCAATAAACGCAGTAGAAGAATATGTATCGGCCTAAACTGAGGAAAAAAAATTTTTTATATATCTTTTTTGGGAATATTTATTATAGCAAAATGTAAAAAATATTGCATTTTTTTCAAAATAGTCGCTCTATTTTTGTTTATAGCGCAAAAAATAAAAACCGCAGAGATGATCAAATACCACCAAAAGAAAGCTCTATTTGTGGGAAAAAAAGGACGCCAATTTCGTTTGGGAGCCACGTCGCACGACCGCGCAATTGTCAGTTAAAGCGACGCAGTGCCGAATCACAAAAAGTGCTCTGCTCTTTGGACAGCAATATGGTCCGGGGCTAAAGTGGTTAAGAGACCATCAATCTCTTTGCATTCAAAAAGTGTCTGGTGCCCACCTGTTTATCTTCTATTACACCCACCATGCCTTGTAACCCACTCTACACTGAAGGATGTCAGCTGTTCCTAACTCTGGAGGTCAACATTAGGCCTAATGAGGCCTGGGACTTTTTTTTTACGTTTTTTCCTTTTCCTCTTCGTAAGCTTGCCACCAACATCCGAGCTGGGAGTTAGTCAGTCAGAACTGCTTACTGAGGAGGAACAAGTGAGAAATTCAGACAAAGAAAACAAAACAAAAAAAATATTTAGAAGGGAAATCACCTGGGGACACAGATGTATGGGGAGACTGATGGGGACACGGATGTATGGGGAGACTGATGGGGACAAAAGCCTCATGCACGCTGGAAGTTTAGCCCCGCTGCATGATGCTCCAGCGTTTAGGTGCCAGCAAAGAAAACCGGACCACCATCCAGTCCTGCTGTCAGCAGTAAGTAAAATTCTTTTCCATTCTTCCACTGTGGATTTATTTATAAATGATTTTTGTGGCCTGCGAATATGTGTAAAATATAGAATGTGGCCCTTGAAGTAAAAAGCTTGGAGACCCCTGGTCTAGTCCAAGGTCTTCTGTCCATCAACATCTGAAGCTTATGCCGCATACACACGATCATTTTTTGTGATGAAAAAAAACGACGTTTTCTGTGAAGTAAAAAACAACGTTTTTGAAACGTCACTTTTCAAAGACGATGTTGCCTACACACCAAAGTTTTTTCACAAAAAGCGAGGTTACGTTCACCACTCTTTTCCATTGAAGCTCGCTTCATAACTAGCTTCTGGGCATGCGCGGGTTGAAAAACGTTGTTTTAAACAACGTTTTTGCTACACACGGTGACTTTTTGTGAAACAAAAAACGACGTTTTGCCCACACACGATCAATTTAAATGACGTTTTAAAAAACAACGTTTTTTTCATCGCAAAAAACGACCGTGTATACGCGGCATTATACTTGTTACCTGTCTTTTCTCCAGTCTGGTCTGGATTAAAAAAGTTTCTGAGTTGGCCTTAACCTGCTGGGAACATTTACATGTGCTACACAGAGACAAGGTTGTTTCAACCACAGTTTCAACCCATTCCTGCTCAGCCCTTTTTCAGTTTTCAGCTCTGTCACACTATGACTGACAATTACTGTTAGGCAACACTGTACCCAAATACATTTTAGATAATCTTTTGAGACAGATAGAGCTTTCTTTTGGTGGTATTGAATCACCACTGTTTTTTTTTGTTTTTTTTAGTTGTATAAAGGGGGAAAATACCAAATTTGCAAATAAAATCTACATCATGCCAAAAAAATTTAGATGTGTAAAATGTATTCAGCTACATGTCTTTTGTAAACTACTGTACATCTTTGGTCCACAAACTATTTTATACCATATATATTTTAAAATTGATCAGTCCTGATGTACTGACTGCCTATGTAATTTCTTGAGGCCCTAAATGCTAGGTCAGTAAAAATATCACCCAATTAATAGAATTTTTGTACTCACCGTGAAATCCTTTTCTCCTAAGTCCATGGACAGACACAGCTCCTATAGTCTTGACAGTGGGTTATGTTCCGTCTATTAGGAGAGGATTAGGCAGACATGTTAGATATACAAAATCATGTAATTATACCAAAGCTGAACAGCCCCACCAAGGGGGCAGTCCCTCTGGTCATAACCCCTCACCTTGCACTCAGCAGCTCAGTTCGGCAAAAAGCAGTACAAAATCAAACAGGAGAGATGGGTGCTGGACTTCAGAGAAAAGGATTTTATGGTGAGTACAAAAATCCTATTTTCTCTTTTGTCCATGGAAAGACACAGCTCCTTTATTCTTGAAAAGTGGGACATCCCCAACAGTGTAAAAAAAAACGAGGGGTGGGAACAGCAAGCAAACAAACTTCAACCCAAACAAACAGATCTCCTCAACGGAGGAGTTGCAACCTTAAACAGCTGCCTGCAAAACCTTGCGGCCAAAGCAAGCATCTGCAGATGCATGCACGTCAACTTTGTAAAATTTGTGAGACAGACGCTTGATGTTGAAAAGCCCAGGAGGCACCAATCGCCCTGGTTGAATGCGCCGTGGCAGGAAAGGGAGGCACCCGCCCCTTTAGGGCATAAGCTTGAATCACAATCTGTCTGATCCACCGAGAAATGGTGGCCGACGAGACCGCCGGACCTTTCTTTGGAACAGTCACCGACACAAACAGTGAGTCTGACCTCTGAAACAGAGCCATAGCAGGCAGATACACCCGCAGAGCATGTACCGCGTCTAAGGAATGTAACGCAACCTCTGGGATGCGACAGCCGAGGACACAAGGATGGAAGTACAATGTCCTCATCCAGATGAAAAGCCGATACCACCTTTGGAAGAAACGAAGGCTGCGGGCGTAGCACCGCTTTATTATTCTGGAGGATCAAGTAGGGGGACTTGGAAGACAAGGCCGCCAATTCAGAAACTCTCCTGACAGATGTAATGGCCACCAGAAAGGCAACTTTCTGAGAGAGTGTCAAACGAGGAATCTATCTGATCTCAAAAGGGAGATTTCTGAAGTACCGAGAGCACCAGATTCAAATCCTACAGAGGTAGTGGTGGTCGAACTGGAGGAGCCACATGTCAGACCCCTTGCACAAACTTACAGTGAATGAGCCACCAGGGGTCGTCGAAAGAAAACAGCCAAGGCTTAAAGGCAAGTTTCTGATCGACTCCACACTGTAGAAACCATTTTTTAGTAAATTAAAACAACGTTTTCATTTTAACAAGTTAATTTTCAAACAGAGCAATGGGATACTTACAATTTCACCCCAAAAAACATTCTGCTGTGCCTCCTGAGTCTGGGGATATCACATGTGTGGGACTTTTTCACAACATGGCACGTACAGGCAAATGGGTGTACATGTACGTCCCTGCCTTTCCGCGAGTCCGGGGTCCGATCAGGACCCCTCCGCTGCGTGCGGCGGTCCCCGTGGCTCTGGGAGCGATCCGGGATGAGGGGGCGGCTGTTTGTTTTTGTCCGCACCCTCCGGAACACTCCCAGCCAATCCGCTTCCTCCTCTGCCTGAACTGTAAACACAGGCAGAGGAGGAAGTGATGTCACCTCTCCTCCCGCCGGTATTTTCATCCGGCGGAGGAGAGGAGACATCTCACAGTGAGTACACAAGCACTACACTGACACCTGTACACATAGGAACACAAATCCCCCCCCCCTAGTCACCCGCCCAGCCCCTTGTCACACTATCACTAAATAGCAGTGATCATTTATTTACTGATCACTGCATTTAGTGTCAATGTGACAGGCAGTTAGTGTCAGGCAGTTAGTGTTAGGTCCAGGGTAGCCCCCTACCCCCCCAATAGAGGATTTAACCCCTTGATCATCCCCTAGTTAACCCTTTCACCCCCCTTTTGCCAGCGTCACTAAGCAATCATTTTTATGATTGCTGTATTAGTGTCGCTGGTGCCGCTAGGTAGCTAGTTCTTTTTTGAGGTTCGTCGCCATGTTTTTATAGCGTTAGAAAATGTATGGGGGTACCTAACGCTATCAGAAAAATGATCACTGAATGAATGAATGAATGAAAACTTATATAGCGCGGCACATGCGAACTGAATCGCCTCTGGGCGCTTGTTGTTCCAGTCTCCTTTGATATCAAAAGAGAAAAGTCTTGACCTTTTTCCTAAATGCTAGGTGGTTCTCCTCCAACCGAATGCTGGTTGGTAAAGCGTTCCATAGTCTGGGACCTTGGATCGCAAATCTTCTCTCTCCTTTGGACTTGAAGTTGGCTTTCGGAACCTGGAGCAGGTTCTGATTCGTGGATCGCAAAACGCGATTTGGATTATGCGCTTTTATTAATTCGCATAAGTAAAGGGGGGCACTCTCATGGACACATCTATGGGTAAGACAGAGAGCTTTAAAAGCAATTCTGTCTTTGACTGGCAGCCAATGAAGGGATCTCAGTGAAGGTGAGATGGATTCCCAGCGTTTTTTCCCAGTCACAAGTCTGGCGGCCGTATTCTGAACGACTTGCAGACGAGCGATTTGGTACTTGGGGAGGCCGAGGTAAAGGGCATTTGCATAATCCAGCCTGGAGTTTACAATAGCTCCCACCACGACCGCTAGGTCTTCTTTAGGGATGAACGGAGTGAGTCTGCGTAGTAGGCGCAGTAGATGGTGAGATCCGCTGACCACTGACCCTATTTGTGCGTCCATTGTCATAAAGGAGTCAAAAATGACCCCTAGGCTTTTGACTTTGGCGCTAGGGGTGATGAGTTTGCCCAAAATAGGCGGGGGGGTCCACGCTGTTGAAAGTTGATTCCTACGCTTGGCGTGAAACAGCAGAAGTTCTGTTTTCGCTCCATTGAGTTTAAGATAACTCTTTGTCATCCAATCCTCTATCAAAGAGAGGCATGTCTCTAGATTGAGGTGGTGATCCTGTCTGTTGCAGATGCGGAAATACAGTTGCGTGTCATCTGCATAAGAGTGATAAAGCAGTTTTTGGCTGCTAATAATCTCAAAAAGAGGACGAAGGTAGATGTTAAATAGCACTGGTGACAGCGGCGATCCTTGAGGGACTCCGCATGTTACTGTGCGTTTTTCAGACGTAAATGGTCCTAGCTTCACTGTTTGCGATCGGTTTTCCAAAAAAGAGGAGAACCAAGATAAATCGCCTTCTGCGACCCTGGCTACTTCAGTAAGCCGAGTCAGTAACAGATTGTGGTCTACAGTGTCAAAAGCTGCACTTAGGTCCAACAGAACCAGGAGACAAGATTCTCCTTCGTCTGCGGCCTTGAGAACATCGTCCCATACTTTTAGCAATGCTGTTTCCGTCCCATGTCCGGGACGGAAGCCTGATTGCAATGGATCAAGTAGCTTGTGGGTATCTAGATGCTGTTGCAGCTGTTGTACCACTACTTTTTCCATTATCTTAGAGAATACGTTGAGGCTTGTTATGGGACGGCGGTGGAGTGGGTCCTTGGGGTCCAGGGAGGGATTCTTCAGGATGGGTTGGATTATACCCTCTTTCAACTGTGAGGGCACTATGCCCTCCAGGAAAGACTGGTTGATAAGCTGCGTAATGGGAGGAGCCAGGATGTCGGCGCATTCCTTCAGCAGTTTTGTGGGGATAATGTCATTTGGCGCTGCGCCATTGCGCAGAGTACAAATGACATTTTTAGTGGACTCAACGGAGATGGGTTCTAGGGTAAACTTACCTGATATCGAAGAATTACTATGGGTGCTGTGTGAGAGGCTACAGGGGGGGCTGAGGGGAGAATAGTTTTGCTGAATGCTTTCACGGATTGCCTCAATTTTATCAACGAAATAATCCGATAGCTCATTGCAAAATTCTTGTGTGTCAGAACTGGGGGCTTCAATACATCCTGGTTTCATGGTCTGGGTGACCATCTTGAAGAGTTCGCGGGGGCGGTTAAGGGCCCCGTTGATAGCCTCCGAGAAATAATTCTTCTTGGCTTGGAAAATTCCTTTGTGGTATTTTCTTGTTGTCGCCTTGTAGATGGATAGGTTTAGCTCTGAAGAACATCTTTTCCAGGCAGATTCTGCCCTTCTGCGTTCTTGCTTCAGTAACGACAGCTGGTTGTTAAACCAGCTGCGGTTGTTTTTCCGAATGTGGGTTCTTCGTTTCGGCGCTACCAAATCGGCTGATTGTAGCATGGCCGAGTTGATGGCTTCCAATGTTTCAACGGCCGTTTGATGCGGCTGAGTTGTTTCTATTTTTTTCCTTAAAGTCGTTCTGAAGAGTTCCGAGTGGAGCTTCTTCTGACATCTAGTCCAGTGTGTTGTCACTGGATTTGATGTTTTTGTTGTGGGGGGGATTGTGGAAATGAATTTAATTGCATGGTGGTCTGTCCATGGCAACTTTTCATTTTTCAAAATTTTTATTTCCAGATCTTGTCTGAAAATAAGATCAAGTGTGTGGCCTGAAGCATGTGTGGGCCCACATACTAGTTGCTGTAACCCTAAATCTTCCAGGTGGTCAATACAGGCATCCGCAACGATGTCTTGTGAGGAGTTGGCCCAGAGATTGAAATCCCCTAACAGCAACAGGTGTTTGCTGTTGAGGGTATAAGTGGAGAAGAAATCCGTCCATGATGATAGCAGCTGCGATTTTGGGCCCGGTGGCCTATAGCAGAGCAGAACGTGGATGGTCTCCTTTGAATTTGCTTGCAGTTGCAGAGTAAGGGTTTCCATGAATGGAAGAGGGTTTTGAAGGGCTGGTTTTGTGATTGCAAGATGAATCTTGTGGATCACCGCCAGGCCTCCCCCTCTTTGCCCTATTCTGTTTTCTGTGATAATACGGTAGTTTTCTGGCACCAGTTCTCCTAGAATGGTGTTACAGTCGGCTGTGAGCCAGCTCTCTGTCATAAAGAGGCAGTCTAAATCGTGTTGTAGAATGAAGTCATGGATTTCAAGTCTATGTTTTACTGCCGATCTTGTGTTGATCAAAGCACATAAAATGTGCTTGGGCTGGGGTAAACGGCTAAAATTTTTGATGGTCGATCGTCGATCGATCCTCAAAAGTTGCTCCATTCTTAGGGTCTTTTTGGTGATGGCTGGCAGTATTGCGGCGCAACTCCTCAGATCCCAAATGGTTTCTGCGGAGTACCGCAGATTAGCCATGGTAGCCAATCACCGGGCAAAGTAGTTATTTTTTGGAGACGATGGGGGGAGGATTCAGTGAATCCTCCCAGCTTGATCCAGAGGAAGGCAAAAAACCCCTAGCCGTGCTGTGCCAATTTGCTTTGGTAGGGGAAAAAATTCCTTCCTGATCCCTGAATGGCGATCGGGCGAAGCCCCTGGATCAAGTATTATTAAATTATGAAACAGGGGGATGAGAGCTGTCACTGCTGCTGGGGTGTACCAAGATGGCCGCCGACTGAGAGCAGGACCAGGGACCCAGGCTGATGTATAGTCAGCTGGAAGGACTGGGATGGGGGGGGACTGGTTGTTGAGGGGTGGATGAGTCCTGCAGGGGGGCTGGGGGCGAACTCCTGGGAGGTTTCTGGTGGCTTGGAGGGGATTCTGTGTGTGAAATTGCGGCGCGGAGTTAGGCCGCAGGTGAAGCCGCGGACTTTCCTGGATCGCGGCCCCGCGTATGAGAGAGGCCTGGCGCGGAGGTCCCGAAAAACGACCTGGAATGGTAAAAATTGCCGTGGAGAGGAGGTAAGTAGGTGCCTTTGAATGGTGATGGCTGTATGGGGGGCGTATGGACCAGAGTGAAGGAGCGGGGGAGCGGCTGGTTGTTGGGGGGGGCCGAAGCTGGAGGAAGCGGATCGCGGGGGGGTTGTATCTCCGCTGGGGGAGATTAGGCTGCCGGCGTAGCTGTCCTAACAAGGACGGCCACCTACAGGTCCTGGGGAGGTGTAGATCGCCCTGAGTAGCAGGGGCTTACCTGGAGGGTGAGAAGCGGCCAGAGAAGGCGGATGAGAAGGCCTGCTGGGGCGGGGGGGTGGAAAACCCTGCCTGTCTGGAGCCCAGGAGCCACACGTCCTACTGGTAGGTACGTGCGCCGATTACTACTGGGACAGTTCTCGCCCTGGGGGAGGGTCACTCTTTCAGACCCAACAGGAAGAGCTCCTGGGACAATGATCCTTCTGTCAGCAAGGTCTGTATTAGTGACGCTAGTGACGCTAGGTAGTTAGTTATTTTTTGAGGTTTGCCCACCAGGTTTTTATAGCATTAGGTACCCCCATACATTAGTAGCGTTAGAAAATGTATGGGGGTACCTAAAGCTATAAAAACATGGTGGCGAACCTCAAAAAATAACTAGATACCTAGTGGCACCAGCGACACTAATACAGCGATCAGAAAAACGATCGCTTAGTGACGCTGGCAATAGGGGGTGAAAGGGTTAACTCTAGGGGCAATCAGGGGTTAAAACCTTTATTAGGTACCCCCATACATTTTCTAATAAAGGTTTTAACCCCTGATTGCCCCTAGAGTTAACCCTTTCACCCCCTATTGCAAGCGTCACTAAGCGATCGTTTTTCTGATTGCTGTATTAGTGTCGCTAGTGCCGCTAGGTAGCTAGTTATTTTTTGAGGTTTGCCCGCCAGGTTTTTATAGCGTTGGGTACCCCCCAAAAAAATGTAAATAACGTTTTTAACGCCTGATTGCCCCTAGAGTTAACCCTTTCACCTCTTATTGCCAGCGTCACTAAGCGATCATTTTTCTGATCGCTGTATTAGTTTTGCTGGCGCCGCTAGGTAGCTAGTTAGTGGCAGTAACGCTTACACCCACGCGCAAAGCATACACCCCCCATATGTGGAATTACACCCCAAAATACATTCTGCTGCTTCTCCTGAGTACGGGGATACCACATGTGTGAGATTTTGTGGGAGCCTAGCCACGTAAGAGACCCCAAAAACCAATTACCGCCTTCAGGCTTTCTAAGGGTGTACATTTTTGATTTCACTCTTTACTACCTATCACAGTTTCGAAGGCCATAAAATGCCAAAATAGCACAAAAAAAAACAAATGACCCCATTTTGGAAAGTAGACACCCCAAGCTATTTGCTGAGAGGCATGTCGAGTTCATGGAATATTTTATATTTTGACACAGGTTGCGGGAATATGACAAACTGATTTTTTTTGCACAAAGTTGTCACTAAATGGTATATTTCTCACACATGCCATGGTTATATGTGGAATTGCACCCCAAAATACATTCTGCTGCTTCTCCTGAGTTTGGGGATACCACATGTGTGGGGCTTTTTGGGAACCTAGCCGCATACGGGGCCCCGAAAACCAAGCACTGCCTTCAAGATTTCTAAGGGCATACATTTTTTATTTCACTCCTCACTACCTATCACAGTTTTGAAGGCCATAAAATGCCAAGATGGCACACAACCTCCCCAAATGACCCCATTTTGGAAAGAAGACACCCCAAGCTATTTGCTGAGAGGCATGTTAAGTCCATGGAATATTGTCACTAAATTATATATTTCTCACACATGCCATGGTTATATGTGGAATTGCACCCCAAAATACATTATTCTGCTTCTCCTGAGTACGGGGATACCACATGTGTGGGACTTTTTGGGAGTTTAGCCCCGAAAACCAATCACCACCTTTCAAGATTTCTAAGGACATACATTTTTCACTCACACAAATCTTGAAGGCGGTGATTGGTTTTCGGGGTCCCGTACGCGGCTAGGCTCCCAAAAAGTCCCACACGTAGATATCCCCGTACTCTGGAGAAGCAGCAGAATGTATTTTGGGGTGCAATTCCACATATAACCATGGCATGTGTGAGAAATATATAATTTAGTGACAACGTTTTGTAAATGTATTTTTGGTCATTATTCAATCACTTTGGGCAAAAAAAAAATTAAATATTCCATGGACTCAACATGCCTCTCAGCAAATAGCTTTGGGTGTCTTCTTTCCAAAATGGGGTCATTTTGGGGGGGTTGTGTGGCATCTTGGCATTTTATGGCCTTCAAAACTGTGATAGGTAGTGAGAAGTAAATTCAAAAATGTATGCCCTTAGAAATCTTGAAGGCGGTGCTTGGATTTCGGGGTCCTGTACGCGGCTAGGCTCCCAAAAAGTCCCACACATGTGGTATTCCCGTACTCAGGAGAAGCAGCAGAATGCATTTTGGGGTGCAATTACACATATAACCATGGCATGTGTGAGAAATATATCATTTAGTGACAACTTTGTGCAAAAAAAAAAATCAGTTTGTCATATTCCCGCAACTTGTGTCAAAATATAAAATATTCCATGGACTCGACATGCCTCTCAGCAAATAGCTTGGGGTGTCTACTTTCCAAAATGGGGTCATTTGGATGGGGTTTTGTGCTATTTTGGCATTTTATGGCCTTCGAAACTGTGATAGGTAGTGAGGAGTGAAATTAAAAATGTGCGCCTTTAGAAATGCTGAACGCGGTGCTTGGTTTTCGGGGTCCCATACGCGAATAGGCTCTCAAAAAGTCCCAAACATGTGGTATCCCCGTACTCAGGAGAAGCAGAAGAATGTATTTTGGGGTGCAATTCCATATATAACCATGGCATGTGTGAGCAATATATCATTTAGTGACAACTTTTTGTAAAGTTTTTTTATTGAAAAAAACGCAGAGGGAGAGATCACATCACTTCCTCCTTCCTGTGTTTACACAGGAGGAGGAAGTACAGAGCGGGGGGGCGTGCGCATTGGCTGAGAGCGATCCGGAGGGGGCGGACAAAAACTAATAATCGCCCCCTTATGCCGGATCGCTCGTACAGCCGCGGGGACCGCCGCATGTACCGGGGGGGGGGGGGTCCTGATCGGACCCCCGACCCACCTCAAAGCACCAACGTATATATACATTGATGTGCCTGTCGGTGCCATTCTGCCGACGTAAATGTACATGCGGCGGTCCTTAAGTGGTTAATTAAGATTTACAAATAGCTTCCTATAAGCCAAGCAGACCTAACCTATTATAAGTTTAGACACTTCAGCTATCCTACCGTATATGTTTTTGTGGCTTCATTTTTGCCTTTAACCACTTGCCTACTGTGCACCTACACCCCCTTCCTGCCCAGACAAAATTTTAGCTTCTGGCACTGCGTCGTTTTAACCGTCCATTTTGCGCGGTCGTGCGATGTGGTTCCCAAACAAAATTGGCGTCCTTTTTTTCCCACAAATAGAGCTTTCTATTGGTGCTATTCAGGGCCGGCCCTATAATGGGACCGGGTGGTACCATGGGTACCAGGCGGCACATTTAGGGGAGCGGCTTTCTGCCGCCCCTACCAGCCCGTTCCGCTCGCTCTGCTGCCTGCGAGGAGCATGGCGCCAGGTTGCCGTGAGGACACTCGCAGCGGAAGCAGTCAGCGAGTGAGAAGGGCAGGCAGTCACTGCTGCCTCTCAGGAGCCTGGCGCCGCTGCTGTAGTGGTGACATGACAGGACACAGGAGCGGGCGGGCCATCTGTAGGGCTTGTCCGGATTAAACACGTGACATGTGCGTGAGTGACTGTGGGTGATCGTGATTCGCAGCCATCCGGAGTCCCGCCCCCTTGTCTGGCGCGCTGTTCCTTCTGACTGCCTGGGATGAGGTCTGTGACTGTCATCATCCGCTCTTCCACCCGCCCGTCTGTAAGCCTCCCCTGGCTGTCAGGCTCAGCAACCCCCGTCAGCAACACCACCCTGTCAGCAACCCCCCCTGTTTGCCCCCTCAATTTCAGCAAGCCCTCCCCTCCGTCAGCAAGCCCCCCTCTCTGTCAGCAACCCCCCATCATCCCCCCTCCTTGTCAACCCCCCTCTGTCAGCCCCCTCCCTGTCATCAACCCCCTTGTCAGTGCCCCCCTTCTGTCTGCCTGCCACTCTTTGTAAGCCATTCCACTGTCAGCCCGCCGCTCCCTTTAAGCCGCCCCCTGTCAGCCCACCCTTCTCTGTAAGCCACCCCCCTCTGTCAGCAACTCCGTCTGTCTGCCCCCTCTCTGTCAGCAACCCCCCTCTCTGTCAACAACCCCCGTTAGCCACCCTCTCTGTCAGCAACCCCCCGCCATCAGCCCCTTTCTCTGTCAGCAACCCCCCTCTATCAGCCCCTTTCTCTGTCAGCAACCCACCCCTGTCTGCCCGCCCCTCTCTGTCAGCCCACCTTTCTCTATAAGCCACCCCTCTGTAAGCCCGCCCTTCTCTGTAAGCCACTCCACTCTGTCAGTAACCCCCCTCTCTGTCAGCCCCCCTCTCTGCCTCTTTGTCAGCAACTCCCCTGTTAAACCCCCTCCCTGTCAGCCCCCCTCCCTGTCAGCAACCCCTCTGTTAGCCCCCCTCCCTGTCAGCCCCCTCCCTGTCAGCAACCCCCCCTGTCGGCCCCCAACTCTGTCAGCAACCCCCCTGTCAGCCCCCCTCTCTGTCAGCAACCCCCCCTGTCAGCCCCCTCCCTGTGATCAACCCCCCTTGTCAGTGCCCCCCTTCTGTCAGCATGCCTCTCTCTGTAAGCCATTCCACTCTGTCAGCCCGCCACCCCCTGTCAGCCCACCCATTCTCTGTAAGCCACCCCCCTTTGTCAGCAACCCCCTCTCTATCAGCCTCCCTCTCTGTCAGCAACCCCATCTGTCATCCCCCTCTCTGTCAGCAACCCCCGTCAGCCCCCTCTTTGTCAGCAACCCCCGTCAGCCCCCCTCTCTGTCGGCAACCCCCCTGTCAGCCCCCTCTCTGTCAGCAACCCCCCTCCATCAGCCCCCTTCTCTGTCAGCAACCCACCCCTGTCAGCCCGCCCCTCTCTGTCAGCCCACCCTTCTCTGTAAGCCACTCCCCTCTGTCAGCAACCCCCCTCTCTGCCTCTTTGTCAGCAACCCCCCTGTCAGCCCTGCTCTCTGTCAGCCCCCCCTCTCTGTCAGCCCCCCCTCTCTGTCAACCCGCCCCTCTCTGTCAACCCGCCCCTCCCCTCTGTCGCCTACCCCTTCCTCTGTCAGCTACCCCCTTCTATCAGCTACCCCCAAACAGCATGCAAACCCATCCTTTCTTCCCCCGCTCCAGCTGGGCTAATGTCCTGCAGCCAGGTCACACTGCACTGTCTGTGCACTCCCGAGACAGTGAATGGAGGGCCACATCTTTGCAGTGGCTCCTGGAAGGTAATGGTTTTTTTTTGTCTTGATGTAATGGAGGTCTCTATTTGGGGGGTGGGGCAGGCACTGTCTGATATTAAATCTGTTATTTTCTTCTCTATTTGTGGGGTGCCTGTGGATTGCTTTGAATTTTTTGGGCTTTTTTGTAATTAAAAGTTGCTGAAAGGGTTGTAGAATGCACAGTGGCACTTTGTGAACAGTTTGTATGGGGTTGGGTTCAGTAGAGCTGATTCAGGTTTTTGCCCTACTGACACCGTCCACTGCCCTACTGACACCGTCCACTGCCCTACTGACACCGTCCACTGCTCTACTGACACCGTCCACTGCCCTACTGACACCGTCCACTGCTCTACTGACACCCTCCACTGCTCTACTGACACCCTCCACTGCTCTACTGACACCATCCACTGCTCTACTGACACCGTCCACTGCCCTACTGACACCGTCCACTGCCCTACTGACACCGTCCACTGCCCTACTGACACCGTCCACTGCCCTACTGACACCGTCCACTGCCCTACTGACACCGTCCACTGCCCTACTGACACTGTCCACTGCTCTACTGACACCGTCCACTGCCCTACTGACAGTTTTTTATTTATTGTGCTATAAACAACAAAAAAACGACAATTTAAAAAAAAATATATATATATATTTTACTTTTTGCTATAAGAAAAAACAAATTTCTTCATCAGTTTAGGCCAATATGTATTCTTCTACATATTTTTGGTACCAAAAAAAAACCACAATTAGCGTACATGGTTAGTTTGCGCAAAAGACATTGTGGCTGCCAGCAATGTACAGGTCCCTTTATACTCCTGGATACATGTATAGAGCCATGACAGGTTCTCTTTATACGCCTTTATACATGTATAGAGCTATGACGTGCCCCCTTTAGCTATCATGATATAAAATAATGAATGTGGGGGCCTTTTGGTGGGCGTGATTTATTTGGGGGGGGGGGCAGCATTTCATTCTTGGTTCCAGGCAGCACAATGTCTTGGGCCGGCACTGGTGCTATTTGATCGCCCGTGCGGTTTTTATTTTTTGCGCTATAAACAAAAAAAGAGCGACAATTTTGAAAAAAGACACAACATTTTTTGCTTTTTGCTATAATAAATATCCCATTAAAAAAAAAAAAAAAATTGATCTCAGTTTAGGCCGATACGTATTCTTCTACATATTTTTGGTAAAAAAAAATTAAAAATAAAATCGCAATAACCGTATAGTGACTGGTTTGCGCAAAAGTTATATTGCCTACAAAATAGGGGACATAATTATGATTTTTTTTTTTTTTTTACTAGGAATGGCGACGATCTGCGTTTTTTTTTCAGGATTGCGACATTATAGCCGACACATCGGACACTTTTGACACATTTTTGGGACCATTTACATTTATACAGTGAACAATGCTATAAATATGCATTGATTACTGTATAAATGTGACTGGCAGGAAAGGGGTTAACCACTAGGGGGCGGGGAAGGGGTTAAATGTGTATCCTAGGTGTGTTCTTACTGTAGGGGGAGGGGGGGTGACTGGGGGAGGTGACCGATTGGAAGGGACACAATCGATCTCCTCTCTCCCTGACAGGGACGTGCAGCTCTGTGTTTACACACAGAGCTGCACGTCCCAGCTCAGTTACACGGAAATCGCGGGTGCCCGGCGGCCATCGCAGCCGCCGGGCACGCGCACTGTGTTGTTAGTAACCCGATGGGTGCGCGCGCGGCGCCGGCGGCGCGCGCGCCACCTAGCGGCCTGAATTTACATCACGTCATATGACGTGATGTCAGGATAATTGAATATCCTGCCCGCCGTCATTTCACGGTGGGTGGGTATTAAGTGGTTAAAGGCCAAATATATGTAGCACTTCCCCCTCAGGAGCCGCTGGATAGATTTGGGATCTACTCTCATTAAGTTGTACACCCCCTTTAAGTGTCTCGAACCCTCCCTTGGCACACCAGGGCAGATGCAATAGTATTGTGTCCCCCACTTGGCTGGGGACACAATGACACATATAAAATATGCAATGCAACACAATAATATGATTACCTTCTTAACTTGCGGCTCCAGGAGTAAACACACCTCACACAGTGAATATAGTTAAAACCAAATGGGTAACTTTTACTTGATATATGGTAAAAGGGGTAGAATAATACTGAACAACAGGTTAAACATACACAGACAATTATATAATAAGTGACTCTGCAAAGGCCTTTTGCAAGAGTCAGCAGATAAAGATAAAGATAAACTAAACCAGTAATATTCCTACATATAGAAGTTGCTATAGGCAGTCTATGCTCGGGAGCTTCCCCTAGTGGGCAATTCTATAAAACACAAGTGCAAAAGACCCTGGCCAGGGGCGGATTCAACAGCTTCAGAATGCTCCTACAAGATGAAGTCTCTGTTGATAACGTTGGTGCACTTATTTAAATTGTAATCCAAAGAGGGGAGTTAAACTTGGTCAAAGGAGGTATGAAGAACACAAATGCTCGTGGACCGACTGTCCAGTCAGCGTCAGTCAATCCCGTTAGTGTGACCGTCCGACACTAGGCCTCTCTGTTTAAAACAACACCCAACACGTGGCTCTGTCTGATGGAGTACTGTTAACTTTATAAACTGAAGTATTATGAAGGTTGGGCAGGTGCCCTCTCACCCGAGCAGACTTAGTCAGTCTGAGGCCTTCACGGAAGAAAATGCGCCAACAGTCACAGCTCCGCAACACAAGATCTCCGGATTCGACAGCTTCCCATTGTTACGTTAGTCAGCTGGTGAGTTCCTCCGGTCTTCTGAAAGCATGAACTGCAGGCACTCAGTCTGGTTCCTCTCCGGATGGTTGGTCTCGGGATGGATCCCCCTTTCAGGCTTCAGGCCTAGCTGCTTGGCTGTGGTTGCTCTACCCTGTTCTGCAGAGGGGAGAATGTAGATCTCAAGAGAGCGAAAACAGCTCCTCCCCTCCTTTAAGTAACCTGCCCCATATGGCTGTGCGGGGGTGTCGTGTGCTCCAGAAAGGCAAAGCATTGTGGGAAATATAGTCTGTTCCTACAACTGTCAATGGAGTCAGTTTCTCCTGGTACTTTCAGTCCCACAATGCATTGCTGTTACGAAATACATCACATAAGTACAATACCACTGGAGCACTGGTGGGGATTCAGGTCTGCATTGCTAACAATAGTCAATGATGGCATGACCCCGCTACATATATATCATTTTTATTTATTTTTTTATGCAAAATGTTAACTAAATATTAAGTTACTGAAAAGGGTTAAGAGCAAAAACAAAAAAATGTCAATCTACTTTTAGTTTAGTAAAGATTGTAGGTTGACATGTTGCATTCAAATGTGTTGTGTAACACTTTAATCTGGAACTTCCCCAGAATTTCCCTAAGTTCTTGAAAATATATTTATACATCAGTAGTTGAAAAATATTGAGTGAACTGTCCTGGTGTTAATGAGTCCTGTAATAGTGTATATTAAAAGTGTATTTTTATGTTTTTTAAAAGAGAGGGGATTTCACCTGACAGGGTGGAGATTTTCTCTCACTTTCTGATGTGTCTCCTGGAGAGAACTCCTACCTAGTTGGACAAAGGAAATGAAAATGAAACATGCAGAAAATATTGTGCCATACCCAAACCCATGCTGCTGCGGTACCATACGGTTTAGCAGGTGCAGACTTACACGCCTGAAATAGGAGAGCAGGGAGATTGGCAGGAACATTAGGTATTTTACTCAAAAGAAGCAATACAATGTGAACAGGATACTATTTACCGGTAATAAAAGAAAGAAAGCTGCAAATGCCTATGAGTCTGGCAAGGGATTTTAATAGATTTTAAAGAACAGCCAATTTGTCCAGCATCGGCTGACCAATTAAAGTTAACGTAAAAGATGACCGACTAATGCTAAATAAGTCTAAGAAATTCCCCAAATTATATCGCAGGGTATTCAGGTAAGTCTTCCAACAGTTGGGGTCACAGCGCATGTATCTACAATCAGAAAAAAAATTTCACCAACTTAACCTGCATGAATGGTGTGTTAAGAAAAATTATTTGCTGCCCAAAAAGAACATTAGAGCAAGATTACAGCTTGCCATCGACCATACAGGCAAATACCATGGCCCAGATTCACGTACATCTGCGCATTATTGGACCGGCGTAGCGCACCGCCTTTACGTTAGACTTGCGCAATTTTACCGCGTAATCACCCTATTCTCGTAGCTTTTGCGCAGAAAATTGCGCATGCGTAATGTTATTTCAGAGGCGTAAGGCGGAGTAATACAAATTGGGAAGGACGTGGGCGTGTTACATTGAAATGAGCCGTGACCCCATGCAAATGAAGGGCCGGCCGGCTCGCGCATGCGCGCTTGAAGGAGAGCATGGTCAGCTCCGCTGTGCGCATGCTCACAACTCGGGAGCGGCGCAATCAGTGAAATTGGAAATGGACTAGGGCAACTTTGTGAACTACGCAAACAGCATAAATAGACAGACACAAACGCACTTGCATTGCAAAAGTACATCCCTTTGTCCCTTCCCATTTAACCAAGTGCTTTTGTCCTGTTGTTCATTGCGTTGTGTTTTGTAGTTGTCAGATTAGTGTTCTGTGTGATCAAGTGTTTGTTAGTAGATCTTTGAAAGTGTTTTTTGATAAGTGTTTGAGAGACTGTTTGTTTGATATATTTCTGTTCGTTTGTTTTCTTGCTGATTTTTTGCTGTTTGTTTTTGTGACTGTTTCTTGCTGAGTGCTTGTGGGATTTTTTGGGTGTTAGTTTTCTCTTTGTGTGTGTTCTTGCTTGATTGGTTGTGCTTGTTTTTGTGACTGATTTTTGTTGACTGGGAGTGAGTTTTTTTGGAAGTATGACAGAGAGAAAGCGAAAACTCAATTTTACTGTGGGGGAAAAAAGAATTCTTGCCCGGGCCATTAGCGATTATGGGCGTTTCCTCCACGGCCCAGACAGTGCCAACACCACCCCGGCCAGGAGGAGGGAGATTTTGGACCTCATCACTGAGCAGGTCAATTCAGCGGGGGAGGGGGAGACACGGACCCGGTCTGGGATTGACAAAAAAATTAATGACCTCCGGCGTCTGGTCAAACAGAAGCTGTCCAAAATGCATGCCCATGCCAGGGGCACAGGAGGGGCCCACCATGCCGTATTAGGCTGACAGCGGAGGAGCGTGCGGTGGCCCTGACCTTTCATCGGCATGAAGTTGAGGGCCTGCCCAGCTTTGACTCAAGTCCGGAGCCCGTGGTGCCAGGTAAGTATTTTTTTTAATATCAGGTGTGTAGCATGTGTGGGGGAGGGGGTGAAAGGGAATATGTGGCAAGTGTGTGGATCCTCCAACCTGTGAATGTTTTGTGTCATCCACAGATGTGCAGGAGGGTGCAGGGCCATCTGGCCTGACCGCACCATCCCCAGGACAGCAGCCTAATGAGGCCCCCTCAACAAGGCCGGAGTCTGCGGAGGAGGTTCAAGAGGAGGAGGTTGAGGAGGAGGAGAATCATGAGGAGGAGGAGTCCATGTCAGGCACTGGACTTTTGGTTTTTGAGGACTCTTCCCCTCTGGCTGGCAGCAGGCAGCCCTCCCTAAGGGGGAGCCCTCCTCCTCCCCCAACATGGCTCCCCTCCCAAGAGCCTCCACTTTTCCCCGGCCACAAGCATCAGCTGGAGGCAGGAAGTCGTCCCAGAACACCAGGGGGGTGGCCGATCTCCTGCCCGCCACTCTGAGAAGGGACCAGGCCCTTCAGACCCGCCATCTGGGACAGGTCAGCCAGACATTGGTGCGGATGGAGGAGAGCCTGTCCTCCATCAAGGATACGCTGGGGAACCTGGACTCCCACTCCCGGGCTTTCACAACCTGCCTAAACGACCTGCAGATGACATCAGCAGGCGTTGGGCAGGATGTGAGGGCCCTTACCCAGGCTATCCAGGCCAACACGGCAACACTTGGTGCTGCCCTGGACAAAATAGCCGTGGCCTTGGGGCAGGCCGCCAGGTGGGTAGAGATCAGGGGCTGCTCCTCCTTCCCCGGTTTTCCCCCTCCCCATGAGTCTCCCCTGAGGAGCCGGGGCAGTGGCCGGGGGCGCCCCAAGCGTGGCTCACGTAAGGGGCAATAATTTTTTTTCCCCTTTTTATTTTTATTTTTTATTTATATTTTTTGCTGGAAAATTTTTGATTTTGCTGGTCATTTTTTATTTTTTGGGTTGTGAATGCTGTTTGAATGTGGGGGTGACATTCCTGCCGGAAAAGGGGTGTCACCCTCAATTTTGGTGGAGAAGGGTTCCCCAGGACCAGGAAGAAGTGATCCCCAGGTCCGTGTGAATGGTGTATGAATGTACAGTGACATAATTGGAGCCTTGGCGTGGCGTTGCTGCTCACAAGTCCTGCATGGTGGACTGGTGCCAATTCAATTTGATGTGGATGTGGGGTATGTGTGCTAGGGACCACAGTGGTGAGCATGCATGCATTCTCATTGTGCCATGATTAATGTGTGTGTTTAACGTGCAAAGATGCCCAATGTGAG
Source organism: Rana kukunoris (assembly GCA_029574335.1). Lineage (NCBI taxonomy): Eukaryota > Metazoa > Chordata > Amphibia > Anura > Ranidae > Rana > Rana kukunoris. The sequence continues at coordinate 434,339,486 of CM056049.1, forward strand.
TTGTCTCCTGGCTGCTCTTCCCTCAGAAGATGGGGTAGCCTCGGTTAGGGGGGGATTGTCTGGTTCAGGGGTCAGGTCATCACGTAGGTCAATATGCAGGCCCTTTCTTACTGCGAAGTTGTGCAGCATGCAACATGCACCGATGATCTGGCACACAAAGTTTGGGGAATACAAGAGGGTACCCCCAGACTTATCCAGGCATCGGAAACGTGACTTCAGGAGGCCAAAGGTGCGCTCCACCACTGCTCGTGTTTGGGCATGTGCTTGATTGTATCTTTCCTCTCCTGGGGTTTGGGGGTTCCGGATAGGAGTCATGAGATGGGGTCCCAGTGGATATGCAGAGTCACCTGTAAGGGAAAAGACAGGAGGATGTTAGTCATGCATGTGCCCCTTGTGATGTGTGCATCATGGGAGGGGATAGTCATGCCTGCCACCCATGTCACTCAACAACCAGCCAGGTGTCCCCATACACGTTCTGATCGAATTCCATTCGGATGTGGCATTGATTGTATATGTAGCTGTCATGGCTGGACCCTGGGTGTTTGGCACGGACGTGCCATATGAGGCCTTGGGCATCGACTATCACCTGTACGTTGATGGAATGCCAATGCTTCCGATTGCGGTACATGTGCTCTGTCTCATGGGGGGGCTGAAGTGCCACATGTGTGCAATCAATGGCCCCCACGGTGCGTGGGAATCTGGCAATTCTGTAGAAATCTGTCATTGCCTTCAGCCGCAGGTCCTCAGTGGTGGGTTTGATGATTTGGTTGGCCATGCGTCTGAGGATTGCAGGGACAACCTGGTGCACACATCTGCTCATGGAGGATTGTGACATCCCAGCCACCACTCCACTTGAACGCTGAAAAGAGCCACTGGCAAGGAAATGGAGTGTTGCCATGACCTTGACCAGTGGCTGCACTGCATGTGAGCGTTGTGTTCGGCTGGTGATGTCATCCTGCAGGGTTGTGGTTAATTCCAGGATGACATGAGGGGTGAATCTGAAGATGCGATACACCTCAGAATCACTCATGCCAAACAGGTCTATGCGTGTGCAGTATATCCTCTCCCGTGCCATCCTCCGTGCCATCCTCCGTGCTCTCATTCTTCTTTGTTCATCTAAAGTCAGTAGTATAGCTATGCGCGACGATGCCCCTGGCATGTTGGCATACAGATTGTTGTGCAACACGTGTGACTGCTGAGCTCCTCACTAACAGTGTTGCTTTATCTAACAAGTAGACTTTTTTTCTCTTTTTAGACCAGCTTTTATATGCTCTAATTTTAGACAGGACATTTTGCTGTTGCGCACACTGCGTAGCCTGCGCTGCCCCAACATTCTTTTGTGGATCCCCGTAAGTCCCTCATTAGCATATTTGACTAGCAAATCAATGGTCTGTCTAGCGCAGTTTTGCGCGGACGGATGTGCCTGTCTAACGAAATTACGCCGGAACAAAAAAAGTAGATTTCTTGCGTATCTCGTTTTGGGGATGCCGTGCATCGAAATGCACGCGCACATTTAGACTTACGCACGCGCATCTCCTGTTGCGCAGGCGTAATCGCTCTGTGAATCTGGGCCCATATCTTCTAGAACAGGGGTGGCAAACACAAGGCCCGCGGGCCGAATCCGGCCCGCCAAGCCTTGTCATGTGGCCCGCCGCCAGCCTCCACCACTTTCATCCAGTGCTGCCAGAGGTAAGCGGCGACCCGCGGCTGGGAGCTAGGGTTAACACAGGTCGCGGCCGCTATGAGCCGTGCCTGTGTCATCTCCGTGCTCCGGCGCAGCTGATTGGTTGAGCTGTGTGTCTCTCTGTGTCACATCAGAGCTCAATGGGGGGGAATTGGTTGATGTCATGGTCCTCTTGTTGGTGCGGACATTGATGAGGGGGTCTGTTGGTGACTCGGACTCTGATGTAATGGGGGTCTGTGTGTGATGTAAATGGGGGTCTGTGCGGGACTCTGATGTAATGGGGGTCTGTGTGGACTCTGATTTAATGGGGGTAATGGGGGTGGACCCCTGTGTGGACTCTGAATGGGGGTCTGTGCGGACTCTGATGTAATGTGTACGACTAGCACTGATGTAATGGGGGCCCTGAATGTGTGGCACCCTGTGTTAATGTGTGACCCCTGAATCCCTGCACTGTGTACATAGCATAATCCTGACGTAATCCTGAACTCTGCATTCTGTATGTACATAGCATATCCTGACGTAATCCTGAACTCTGCATTCTATACAATGTGGCGACCCATATACAAGCAGGCACTGCTGATGCGGCCCTCGATGAATTTGAGTTTGCCACCCCTGTTCTAGAACAATGTACTGAAGACTGATCAAAGATAGCGTTGTCTGGCTATAATAGAGATGTGTTTGTTGCAAATCAAAGACCGTATTTTAGAAGATCATCATAACAACTGATGCATGGTGTTGCAATTGTTAAAAAAAATTGCAAATAAAATCTATATCATGCCAAAAAATTTAGATTTGTAAAATGTATTCAGCTACATGTCTTTTGTAAACGACGTCTTTGGTCCACAAACTATGTTATATGGTATATATTTGAAAATGTATCAGTCCTGATGTACTGACTGCCCATCTAATTTCTTGAGGCCCTAAATGCTAGGACAGTAAAAATATCACCCAAATAATAGGATTTTTGTACTCACCGTAAAATCCTTTTCTCTGAAGTCCATTGACAGACACAGCTCCTTTAGTCTTGACAAGTGGGTTATGTTCCGTCTATTAGGAGAGGACTAGACAGACATGTTAGATATACAAAAACATGTAATTATACCAAAGCTGAACAGCCCCACCAAGGGGGCGGTCCCTCTGGTCATAACCCCTCACCTTGCACTCGAAAAGCCCAGGAGGCACCAATCGCCCTGGTTGAACGTGCCATGACAGGAAAGGGAGGCGCCCGCCCTTTTAGGGCATAAGCCTAATCCAAATCTGTCTGATCCACTGAGAAATGGTGGAGTCTGACATCCAAAACAGAGCCGTAGCAGACAGATACACCCGCAGAGCACGTACCACGTCTATGGAATGTAACGCAACTTCTGGGTTGCGACAGCCGAGGACACAAGGATGGAAGTACAATGTCCTCATCCAGATGAAAAGCCGAAACCACCTTCGGAAGAAACAAAAGCTGCGGGCGTAGCACCGCTTTATCCTTCTGGAGGATCAAGTAGGGGGACTTGCAAGACAAGGCCGCCAACTCAGAAACCCTCCTGACAGATGTAATGGCCATCAGAAAGGCAACTTTCTGAGAGAGTGTCAAAAGAGGAATCTCTCTGATCTCAAAAGGGAGGTTTTTGAAGTACCGAGAGCACCAGATTCAAATCCCACAGAGGTACTGGTGGTCGAACTGGAGGAGCCACATGTCAGACCCCTTGTACAAACGTACTCACCAGTGAATGAGCCACCAGGGGTCATTGAAAGAAAACAGCCAAGGCTGAAAGGCAAGTTTCTGATCCACTCCACGTTGTAGAAACCATTTTTTAGTAAATGAAAACAAAGTTTTCATTTTAACAAGTTAATTTTCAAACAGAGCAATGGCATACTTACAATTACACCCCAAAAAAACATTCTGGTGTGCCTCCTGAGTCTGGGGATATCACATGTGTGGGACTTTTTCACAACCTAGATGCATAGAAGTACCCATAATCCAATGAGCACCCGTGGACTTTCAAGAAGCATACATTTACTGACTACCTATCACAATTTTAGAGGTGCTGGAGCACCAGGCCAGTGGTAACACCTCTTTGCATCTAGGCTGTGAAAAAGTCATCCAAAATGACCCCATTTTGTAAAACAAACACCCAAGGTAATTTCTAAGATGTATAAGATGTCTTTTAAAATGACATTTTTGCCGCAAGTTTTTTGAAAATGCATTAGAGATTATGAATTTTTTGTTTTTTATTTTTTACACAAAGTTGTCAATGAATAAAATACCATATTTATCACCATTGGACCAGTGTTCTGCCTATCACAGTAGCTGGTCCAATGCCGATGGCGGAGGCGGGACTGTGTGTGTGTAATGTGAGAGCCGAGAGGAGAGGAGATGACGGCTCTATGATTTCCCAATTTAGGCTGCTGGTAAAGGGAGATGGTGAGTCTGCAAATGACTGTAGTTTAAAAAAAGTCATTAATCGGGCTGCATTGAGGACAATAATCAGGCTGCATTGATGCATTGATCAGGCTGCATTGAGTACTTTTTTTAGGCTGCATTGAGGACAATAATCAGGCTGCATTGATGCATTGATCAGGCTGCATGGAGGACTATATGTAGGCTGCATTGATGCATTGATCAGGCTGCATTAAGGATTTTATTTGGGCTGCGCTGAGGACATTAATCAGGCTGCAGATGGACATTAATGGGCACTGACCCTTAATTTGCTTCAAAGTTGTTTATTTTAAAAATATGTTTTTTTCCTGAAACTTCCCTCTTAAAATTAGGGTGCGTGTTATTTACGCCGATAAATATGGTATTTTTCACACATACCATAGGCATACTTAGAATTACACCACATAAATATTATGCTACATTGCATCTTGCGTATCAACCAATACTGTATACAAAACTATTTACTGTAATGGTCACCACTATACGAGTGATCTTGAAATTTTGCTTAATGAAGATTCACAAATAGCTTCCTATAAGCCAAGCACACCTACCCTATTGTTACAGGGCTGCCACCAGGAATTCCATGTTCATTGGCCAAGAATCACAAGAGACTGAAAAAAGAAAGAACACAAGATTTCCTGTGTTTCCAGTAGTGCAATTGTCTGCAGGGGGTGGCTTGGGCTGGTGTTTCATCAGGGCTGTCTTACTGAGCGGGCACAACTGGGCCCAGACCGGGGGCCCCACGTTCACCTGGGACCCCAGAGCCAGACAAATTGCCCCACCAAGAATGCGGGTGAGAGAGCGGGTGGCTCCACTGCTCCTCAGGCGGCTCAACTGCTCCTCAGGCAGCTCCGTGGATGAGAAAGTGGGCGGCTGGGTGGCTCGTGGGTGAGTATACAGCTGGCCAATCAGGGAGCCGGGAGGGGAGCAGAGAGATGACTATAATCTCTCACCGCCCGGCGCCCGCCCTGCATCCCTGCAGTGCAGTTCTGCCCTCACTGTGCAGGCAAAAAGGGAATAGCAGCTCCAGGTGACTAAGCACTAGTTTCAGTGCGAAACGCGTCAGAGTCCGGTTTAATTTTGCTGTGACTTGTAGTGCTGTCCTTCTTTTAATAAAAGGCTACAATTTGTTCAGAGTGCGGCTGTCCAGAGGCAATCTTTGTTCCAGCCTCACTGTAAAGGCAGCCGGGAAGCTAAGAGATGACATCATATCTTTGCTGTCTGACTTGCAAGACACCACCTTAGCAGGAAAGTGACACAGCAAGTGACAATCAGCAACATATGGCAAGTGACAATCCACAACGCATGGTAGGTTACGTGGCAAGTGACAATCCGCAACGTGTAGCAGGTGACATGGCAAGTGACAATACGTGACATGGCAAGTGACACTCCGCAACATGTGGCAGGCGACATGGCAAGTGACAAGCCGTGATGTGGCAAGTGACAATCCGCAACGTGTGGCAGCTGGCATGGCAAGTGACAATCCGTGACATGGCAAGTGACAATCCGCGATGTGTGGCTAAAAATGTGGCTGTGAAAATCCGCAATGCGTGGCAAGTGACGTGGCAAGTGACAATCAGCAACATGTGGCAAGTGACAATGCGCAATGTGTGGTAGGTGACGTGGCAAGTGACAATCCGTGATGTGGCAAGTGACAATGCGCAATGTGTGGCAGGTGACGTGGCAAGTGACAATCCGCAAAGTTTGGCAAATGACAATTCGTAACGTGTGGCAGGTGACTTGGCAAGTGACAATCTGCATCTGTGGACAGGCGACGTGGTAAGTAACACGCTGAATTTGGTGACAAGGAACCAGTGGCAAGTGACACGCTGAATCGGGTGACGGTATGGATGGTAAGTGACACGCTGAATCTGGTGGCAGGAGACAGTAGCAAGTGACACACTGAATCTGGTGACAGGGGACAGTAGTAAAGGACACTCTGAATCTGATGGCAGGGGGTAGTGGCAAGTACTTTCATTCTTGAGAGTAGGTGCGTAAATTGGGGCAGGCTTGTAGAGGCCCCATAACATTACTTTGCCCAGGGGCCCATGATGCTGTTAAGATGGCCCTGTGTTTCATCAGAAATGCCGATGGGTCAGTTCAGGTAACAAGCAAAGACATGGTCAGCAAACAGCCAAAGGATCAGTCCATGAAACAAGCCGGGGACAGATCAAGTGGCAGTCAGAAGAGAATCTGTTAAACAAACCAGGGTCAGATCAGGAGGCAGGGAGAAGACAGGTCCAGGGGCAAGCTGAATCAGTAACAGATATCCACAGATGCAAGGTAACACAGGAACAAATGTACAGGAGAACCGATTATCAATCAGCAACCACAGAGAGGGACTGTCCCCCTTATAAAGGCTGTTTGTCGCCAGTCCGGACGTGTGTCAGCGCCCACATTTGTGCATGCACCTGTGTGCCAGTGTGCATCTGTGTGCCCATTTGTGTGCGGCAATGTACATTCATACGGCCAGTACCCCTGGAAATAATGCTGTCTGCCACCTGCAGCTTTTCACTATAGGATTGCTCCTATTGTTTCCCTGTTCACCAACTTAGCAATGCCCCTGACCTTCACCTCTCTATTTGCGCTTCTTGCTTTAATTTTACTTTTTTCGTTCAATAATTATGCACACTTAGTTTCCAGAAAAGCTCTAAAGGTAATCTTTATATCCATTTTGCAAACAATGTTTTGAAATGTCAATTGTGTGACCAATCCACATTCCTGTCTACACTAGCATGCAAACCCTTGTCCCACCCACACGTGCAATGTATTTCATATCAGGAAGTAAGTGCAGTGAGATTCACAGTTTTCCTGTATTGGCTATTTTAGTCATTGTATATGCACATCATTTACAAAGGCACTTCGTTTATCATTCCCATGCTTCAAGTTCCCAGCTAAGACGATTTGTCCTCAGAAGAAAACATTATCAGGAAGCAGATCTAATATATTGGACTGGATTTTTACTGGATTCTTTCTTTTCTTCCGCATTGAAAGGTTTTCTACTGTTTGAGTTTATATTAATCATCAACTTCCTCTCTGTCTGGATTGATACTTTTAAATGTAGTAAGTACAGTGTTCAGTCATGATAATGATGAGGACTTTGATTGAGCCAGTGGTTGCTGGGGCACAGGTTGCTAGCTCTTTTTATGATACAGCATTACTTTTTGTGGTCAAGGATTATTATAACCGGACTGCTACATCCTTAAACACATCTCATTCGGTCACACTACAGAAAGCCATATCAAACTTCTATATTATTCACAACCTCATTTTGGGATTTACTCCATTGTTGTCAGCATATATCCTAGCAAAGATTGGTGACAATAAGAGAAGAAAGGTCACAATATGTGTTCCATTGCTTGGGTATTTTTTATCTAGGTGTTTTCTTTTGCTTGTCATCTTTTTGGACTGGCCTATTGAAGTGATGTTTGGCTCTGCTGCTCTAAATGGTTTAACAGGCTGGTTCACAACCTACTGGGCTGGGGTTATGGCATGGGCAGCCGTGGGCTCAACTGAAATAAGACGATCTTTCAAATTCATTGTCATTGAATTAGTTTATGGACTATCTGGTTGTGTGGGCAGCCTTGCTTCTGGACACATCTTTGTATCATTTACAATAACACATAATACAGGTGCAATCTTAGTTATATGTAGTGTTTCACTTTATTTTATATGCCTTTTATATAGTATATTTATATTAAAAGAGCCTTATAATGAAACAGCACTGTGTAAGAATTCAGGTGATGGAATGGATGAGCAAGAAGTCAATAACGGAAACTTACCTGAACCAAATGAGCGATCTAACCTGCTGGGTGAAACTAATGAACCTTTGGGGGGCCTCCCTGCTCAGACTCCATCCAAATTTTTCATTGCTCTTCTTTTTGCTACTGCTATAGTGTACAATATCTCTGTGGATGGAGCCATGGATGTACTTTCTTTATTTTTAATTAAAGAACCTCTGAAGTTTAGTCCTACGTACATTGGTTATGCCAACGCTGCTGGTTATTTTATATTTATCACCAGTTTTTTGGGAGTTTGGATTTTTTCCAGATGTCTAAAGGATGTAACTTTAATCATAATGGGAATATTGTCCTTCTGCGCTGGTATCTTCATTATGGCATTTGTACGATGGACTTTCTTGTATTTCATTGGTAAGTTCAACAGTAACAACTGAATCCAGTACTTTATTTTCTTTAGGCACCTGATGGCTGCATGTTTTTTTTTTCCAGTGTCTACTGATTGTTGTCAAATTCAAATCAATTAGGTTTTTTATCTTTGGACACAATGGAAAGGAATAAAAAATGTCAGGCGGCGTACACACGACCGAGAAACTCGTCGGGCGAAACACATCGTTTTCCCCATCGAGTTCCTAGTTCGGCAGTTAAAAAACTCTTCGAGCCAAATTATCCCATTGCCCAACGAGGAAATAGAGAACATGCTCTCTTTTTGGCTCGACGAGTTTCCCGACGGGTTTCTCGGCGAAAAGTGTACACACGACCGTTTTTCTCGGCAGAATACGTCTCCCATCGAGTTTCTTGCTGGATTCTGCCGAGAGAACCAGTCGTGTGTACGCCGACTCAGATTTTTATTTGCAGACTTTTTACAGACAAAAAAGTGTGTTTTTTGCAGTCTGTTGCCTCATACACACGGATGGGTTTCCCCTCTGGAAAACTGCCATGAGAGCTTTTGGCAAGGGAATACCGGCCATGTGCATGCTCCATCGCAGTTTTCCTGACAGTAAACTGCCGGGAAAAAAGAGAACCAGTTCTCTTTTTTCCCACCGGGATTTCCGGCGGTTTTTACGCCGGCAGTTTTTCCAATGGGAAAAAACTGCGGTGGAGCATACACATGGCTGGGTTTCCTAACCAAAGCTCTCATGACAGTTTTCCTGTCGCGAAACCTGGCCATGTGTAGGGGGACAAAGTAACCGAGCAGGTTCTTGGTTTTCCCCTCGGGTTTCCAGGCGATAAAAGGTCCACCAGGAAACCCGTACATGTGTACTAGGCAAGTGTCTACGTCAAGGCACAGATTGAAACAAAACACAATGGGCCAGATTCACAGAGCGATTACTCCTGTCTATCTCGCGTTAGACTGGAGTACTTTCGAATTACGCGCGTTTTTTCACTACTCTGAAACCTCAAACCATGAAATTACGGCTGCGGGCTTCAATCCGACTGGTTTACGTGTTCGGATCTACGCTGCAATAAAATGGTGGCCGCTGGGTGGAGTTCCTATCGTTTTCCGCGTCGGGTATGCAAATGAGCTTTTGCCGACTATCCACGAAATTACGAACGTCTATGGCAATCACTTAGGCATTTTTAGTCATCTTTTTGCTGTGTAAAACTATACCAGCTTTTTGCTGGTCTAATATTAGACAGCCCATGTTAAGTATGGCCGTCGTTTCCACGTCGAATATCAACGTTTTCCGACGTCTTTTTTTATTTTTGACGTAAAACGTCCGGGAATAGAAATGTCCGTAAACGACGCTACTCAAACAACGAATGACGTATCGACGTTCTTTCGCGCAATGCACAGCGGGAAATTTCTGAACGGAGCATGCGCCGTTCGATCGCCGCGGGGACGCGCCTAATTTAAATGCTTCACGCCCCCTAATCGCGTATTTCGATTACGGCGCGAGAAATACACTACGCTGCCGAAACCGTAAGGGACAAAATCTACCAGGATTCGTCGTACAGCCTGGTAAAATACGGCAGCGTAGTGTATCTCTGATACTCTGCGCCAATGTAATTCTATCTGAATCTGGCCCCATGTATGTATAAAATCAAGAAGGTGTCTTACTATTTTCTTTTCCTATATTTTTGTTGTTGTCCTGTATTTATTCTCCCCAGGAGTAAATCTCAACTTTAGTTCCACATCACTTTTGTAATGTCTCCAATGCATTATGGAAATACAATATTGTCTAATATATTTCCTTTTCAAATACAAAAGGATAGATATATTGTTTTTTGTCTGTAGTGGTAAACAGAAATCATCAGAGCATTTTCTAAACAAAATTAGATAATTTAATCTACAGTAATGTATATGAGTAATTTTACAGCACTAGCATTTACAAATCTACAACACATATGAGTGTAATACTCCAACAAAACCTAACATACGGTGTGTGAGAAGGTTTGCATTCATTTTAAAATATGACCAAAGACATTTTAGTTTGCCTCAATTTGCGGTCATATATGTCACTTCCACTTTTTCCTTCCTCATATTTCACAGATCATGTTACAGACATGGATAATCTACAAGCAAAGCTAGGCATTATGGCCTTGTAAATATATAGAAAGGCTGGCTTACAGATCATAATAATAATACAAATATTGTTGGTTGAACTAGATGGACTAATGTAATTTTTCAACCTCACTATGTAACTACAGTATCTCACAAAAGTGAGTACACCCCTTACATTTTAGTAAATATTTTTTTTAAATCTTTTCATGTGACAACACTAAAGAAATTACTCTTTTCTACAATGTAAAGTAGTGAGTGTATGGCTTTTATAACATGGTAAATTTGCTGTCCCCTCAAAATAACTGTCTAATGTCTAAACCGCTGGCAGCAAATGTAAGTACACCCCTAAGGGAAAATGTCCAAATTGGAACCAATTAGCCGTTTTCCCTCCCCGATGTATGTGGCTCGATAGTGTTACAATGTTTCAGGTGTGAATGGGGAGCAGGTGTGTTAAATTTGGTATTATTGGTCTCACTCTCTCATACTGGTAACTGGAAGTTCAACATGGCACCTCATGGCAAAGAACTCTCTGAGGATCTGAAAAAAAGAATTGTATCTCTACATAAAGATGGCCTAGGCCTATAAGAAGTTTGCCAATACCCTGAAACTGAGCTGCAGTTACAGCGGTTTAACAAGACAGGCGGTTTAACAAAACAGGTTCCACTCAGAACAGGCCTCAGCATGGTCGACCAAAGAAGTTGAGTGCACGTGCTCAGCATCATATCCAGAGGTGTCTTTGGAAATTAGTTATATGAGTGCTGCCAGCATTGCTACAGAGGTTGAAGGGGTGCAGGATCAGCCTGTTAGTGCTCTGGCCATACGACGGACGCTGCATCAAATTGATCTGCATGGCTGTTATTCCAGAAGGAAGCCTCTTCTAAAGATGATGTACAAGAAAGCCCACAGACAGTTTGCTGAAGACAAGCAGACTAAGGACATGAATTACTGGAACCATGTGCTGTGGTCTGATGAGACCAAGATAAACTTATTTGGTTCAGATGGTGTTAAGCGTGTGTGGCGGAAACCAGGTGAGGAGTACAAAGACAAGTGTATCTTGCCTACAGCCAAACATGGTGGTGGGAGTGTCATGGTCTGGGGCTGTATGAGTGCTTCCAGCACTGGGGAGCTACAGTTCATTGTGGGAACCATGAATGCCAACATGTACTGTGACATACTGAAGTCGAGCATGATCCCCTACCTTTGGAGACTGGGCCACAGGACAGTATTTAAACATGATAACGACCCCAAACACACCTCCAAGACCACCACTGCCTTGCTAAAGAAGCTGAGGGTAAGGCCCCATGCACACGAGAAGCAAAAGCAAACACTTCTAAACTTAAGTTTTCAAACGCAAAAACCGGCGTTCAAAACGCCCGTTTTTGCCGCGAATTTCGCTGCGTTTTGCCGCGTTCTAGCGGCGTTTTACCGCGATTGCGGCTATCAGCGTTCAGAACCACTGAATTGTAGACCCTCCCAAAGCTTATATATTTAACCATTTCTGCAATTTTCAACAGAGAGAGCAGCAGCAGCAGCAGAGAGAGCACTTGCATACATTCATTATTCTCCTTTGTGAAATGGATCCCATAATGAATATATGCCAAGAAATTGTTCTTACTTTGCACTTGATGAGGCTTCAACGCCGTCGCAAACTACGTGGACGACCCGTTCGCAGAGCTCGTCGTCGCTATTGGACCCATCCATTGATGGCACAGAGATTTTCAGTTGGGTATTTTACATTTCGAATTTTCAAAATTTCGAATTTTCAAAATTCGAATTTTCAAAAATTCGAATTTAGAAAAATTCGAATTTTCGAAAATTCGAATTTTTGAAAATTCGAATTTTTGAAAATTCGAATTTTGAAAATTCGAAATGTTAAAAATTCGAATTTTAAAAATTCGAATTTTTAAAAATTCGAAATTTAGAAAAATTCGAAATTTAGAAAAATTCGAATTTTGAAAAATTCGAATTTTGAAAATTCGAAATGTTAAAAATTTCGAATTTTGAAAATTCGAAATGTTAAAAATTCGAATTTTCAAAATTCGAATTTTAGAAAAATTCTAAATTTTCAAAATTCGAATTTTCAAAATTTCGAATTTTCAAAATTTCGAATTTTCAAAATTTCGAATTTTCAAAATTCAAACTTTTCAATATTTCGAATTTTCGAAAATTCGAATTTTCAAATTTCGAATTTTCGAAAATTCGAAATTTCAAAATTCGAAATTTCAAAATTCGAATTTTCCAATAAGTATTTTTTTACTCTGATACAGACTTCCATCTCTTCTGAAAATCTTTCACTGTACAAGGAAAAATAAGAATATGTCAGACATTGTAACTATTATTATTATTATTATTATACAGGATTTATATAGCGCCAACAGTTTACGCAGCGCTTTACATCAGGGAAGACCGTACATTCACAATACAAATCAATACATGAGGGATCAGAGGGCCCTGCTCGTAAGAGCTTACAATCTAGAAGGGAGGGTCAAGTGGAACAAAGGGTAGTTGGCTGTGGGGGATGGTCAGATAGACTCAAAAGAAAAGTGCAGTTGCTAGGTGTGGGAAGGGTAGGCTTCTCTGAAGAGGAGGGTTTTCAGGGATCCTCTAAAAGCTAATAGAGAGGGAGATAGATGGATAGATTGGGGTAAGGAGTTCCATAGGCTTGGAGAGGCTCTGGAAAAGTCCTGGAGACGAGCATGGGAGCAGGTGATGAGAGAGCTAGAGAGTAGGAGGTCTTGAGAAGAGCGAAGAGAACGATTAGGTTGGTATTTAGAGACTAGGTCAGTGATGTAGCTGGGGGCAGAGTTGTGGATGGCTTTGTAGGAAATTGTTAGTAGTTTGAATTTAATTCGTAACTAGTTTACATCCCAACCAAGCCCAAAGCTGTATTAATCTTACCTCTTTTTTCTGGGTGATATGGGTTCAACTGGTTCCAGTTGGATGTCAATTCTTTTCCAATTTCTTGCCAAGTCCTTTGCTTGGCTGTCCTGTCTGAATATAGTTCATGGGACTTGTCCCATATTTGGGGATAAACTTGGACTGCCTCTATAAGTTGTACTAAAGTAACATCAGAAGTCATTTTTGAAAATTCGAATTTTTAACATTTAGATTTTTCAAAATTTCGAATTTAGAAAAATTCGAACTTTCGAAAATTTGAATTTTGAAAAATTCGATTTCGAAAATTCGAAAATTCGAAATTTTGAAAATTCGAAATTTTGAAAATTCGAAATTTTGAAATTTCGAATTTTGAAAATTCGAAATGTAAAAAATTCGAATTTTTAAAATTCGAATTTTTAAATATTCGAAATTTAGAAAAATTCGAAAATTCGAAATTTTCAAAATTCGGATTTTCAAAATTTCGAATTTTCAAAATTCGAATTTTTCAATATTTCGAATTTTCGAAAATTCGAATTTTTAAATTTCGAATTTTCGAAAATTCGAATTTTTAAATTTCGAATTTTCGAAAATTCGAATTTTGAAATTTCGAATTTTCGAAAATTCGAATTTTGAAATTTCGAAATTTCAAAATTCGAATTTTCGAAATTTCAAAATTCGAATTTTCGAAAATTCGAAATTTCAAAATTCGAATTTTCGAAAATTCGAATTTTGAAAATTTCGAATTTTTCTAAATTTCGAATTTTTAAAAATTCGAATTTTGAAAATTCGAATTTTCCAATAAGTCTTTTTTTAAAGTAACATCAGAAGTCATTTTTGGAGATGTCACCTCTTCAACTTCTAACCAAAAATGAAGATTTTGGGAGGTGGCTTGTGGACAAAGGTCAGGAAAAACACATGTCTTGGGGTTGTCTGCTGGCTAGACAGCATGCCAGGCATTCATATGCAAATTAGACACTGATTAGATTAGTTGGGCTGAATGGAAATGCAGGTGGACAGATGTTGTTGAAAGTACAACATATAGGTTTAAATTCAAAAGGAACATTTTGGAAAGTGCAATGCTGGTGGTGTATTGAATTATTGAATGAATATATATAATCTTTGAATTATCTGAATGATAGACATAATTTAAAACGATTAAAATAATTTTTTTAACATTTTTGAATGATATTTCCCTATTTTATTATGTTAAAAATAGGGTTCCTTTAAAAACGCTTATAAACGCAAACGCGGCTAAACGCGGGTGCCGCGTTTAGACGCGTTTAGCGGCATTTAGCGTTTAAAACGCAAAAGCAAACGCTTCTGAACCCAAAATTTTGCGTTTGAAAAAACGGCCCTAAACCCAACTGCTTTTAACCGCCAAAAAACGTGATTGTGTGCATGGACACATAGGATAACATTAAATGGGTTCAGGGGCAGTTGAAAAAAATGCCCAAACGCCTCTGAACTCGAGTTTACCAGCGTCTCGTGTGCATGGGGCCTTAAGGTGATGGACTGGCCAAGCATGTCTCTAGACCTAAATGCTACTGAGCATCTGTTGGGCATCCTCACATGGAAGGTGGAGGAGCGCGAGGTCTCTAACATCTACCAGCTCTGTGATGCTGTCATGGAGGAATGGAAGAGGACTCCAGTGGCAGCCGGTAAAGCTCTGGTAAACCACATGCCCAAGAGGGCTAAGGCAGTGCTGTAAAATAATGGTGGCTACACAAAATATTTGACACTTTGGGCCCAATTTGAAAATTTCCACTTAGAGGTGTACTCACTTTTTTGCCAGTGGTTTAGACTTAAAGTGTTGAGTTATTTTGAAGGGACAGCAAATTTACACTTTTATACATGCTGTACACTCACTACTTTACATTGTAGCAAAGTGTAATTTCTTCAGAATTGTCACATGAAAAGATACAAAAGTATTTTTTTACAAAAATGCGAAGGGTGTAATTACTTTTGTGAGATACTGTACATGTAAAAAATTTGATATTGTAAGCCAGACTAGACAATGACACCTTTGGGGATGAAAAAGACATTTTAGCTCACACATTTTCTCCTCAATGTGTCAATAGTATTGTGTGCTTATTTGAAACTTACATTTGTACGTGACCAATCGGGAACTGTCAGCGATTATGCTGTTCCTTGGTCATGTGACATGCCTGCACCAGAACATTTGACATTGGCACTAGACATGTGCACAGAAAAAAAATTTGTTTTTTTTTTGTTCCGTTTCGTATGGTCCTGTCTGTTTGTTTCCGTTTGTTTTTCGTAAGACGCCCGTTTTCCCGTTCGCTCCCGTTCGTTTGTCGTACGACGCGATTTTTTCGTATTCCGATCGTTTCGTATTTCCGTTACCGTTTTATTTTCGTACATGCGGGATGATTCGTTATTCTGTTTAATTCATGTTCGTTTCTTGTTAGACAATAATTATCGTGAATTTTCGTCAATTTGCATTCTGTGTATCTTGAATGCTTTTCTTTTGTTAGTGTCAGTTATTCATTGTTCAATGACATCTATAACAAAAGAATTTCATTATGTATATTGAATGAATTCCTTTTTCTGTTATAGGTGTCATATCAACATACGAAAATAACAAAAGAAACAGGTTCAAATGCAAATCTTTTGTTTATGTTTTTTTTGAATGGCCAGAGAGTTAGGCTGGCCATACATGATACAATTTTCTGTGCAATTTTCTTTAGATTTACCTTCAACTATGTAGTGCAAGGGCCTGCCTGATTGCATACAATTGAAAGTGTTGTTTAGTTTGACCTCATATATGGTTTTTGGTAAATCTAAAAGAAAATTGTACAAGAAAATTGAACATGTATGGCCAGCCTCAGTGACTGAAAGCAGCTTCTCTTTTGTGCTGAGTAGTGAGTACACTTGTACAGTAAAGCCTAATAAACTTTTCTGTGGATTTTCATCTGAAGGGAGATCAGTTGGCCAGACTTCTGAACCCAAAAATGGTTTTCTGATGCAGTTTAAAAACGAACAAATTTTCTGAGAACGATCGGAAAACGATCGTTTTTATGTTTGTTGTTAAAATAGTCTGACCAAGTGTATGGGGCTTAACAATACTATTATACTAACCCATACACTTGGTCAGACTATTTTAACAACAAACATAAAAACGTTCGTTTTCCGATCGTTCTCAGAAAATTTGTTCGTTTTTAAACTGCATCAGAAAACCATTTTTGGGTTCAGAAGTCTGGCCAACTGATCTCCCTTCAGATGAAAATCCACAGAAAAGTTTATTAGGCTTTACTGTACAAGTGTACTCACTACTCTGCACAAAAGAGAAGCTGCTTTCAGTCACTGAGGCTGGCCATACATGTTCAATTTTCTTGTACAATTTTCTTTTAGATTTACCAAAAAAACATATATGAGGTCAAACTAAACAACACTTTCAATTGTATGCAATCAGGCAGGCCCTTGCACTACATAGTTGAAGGTAAATCTAAAGAAAATTGCACAGAAGATTGTATTGTATGGCCAGCTTAACATCATAACCCATAAACAAAAGATTTGCAATTGAACCTGTTTCTTTTGTTATTTTTGTATGTTGATATGACACCTATAACAAAAAATTTGCCTTCAGTATTTTGAATACACAGAAAAAAGAAAAAGGAATTCATTCAATATACATAATGAAATTCTTTTGTTATAGATGTCATTGAACAATGAACATACAACTGAAAACGAACACAAAACGGATTCAAACAAAATACACAATGCAAACCTCTTGATACAGATTTCATTTTCGTTATTTTGCCATTTTCGTTTTGTCGTTTTTTCCCGTCGGATCGTTCGTTCGTATTTGCGGTCGTTCGTTATGCGGCTCATCCGTTATCCCGTCGTTTTCGTATTTTGGTGCTTTACCTTTTTCGTATGTACACATTATCCCGCGGGTACGAAAATGAACATTTTCGTACGAAAATAACATTCGTACGAACGGGAATGCACATATCTAATTGGCACACAGTGGTTTCTGTTGTGAAAAACAATACTGAGTTCTTGCTAAAGTTTTGAGGTACTTTGAGAATATTGAGTGGTACTTAAAGGAGTTGTAAATGAACAAAAAAAATAATAAATTCACCTTAAAGCGGTGGTTCACCCTAAATCTACTATGTCCCATCCGATCCAGCATACTGGCGTCAGCGCCAGTATGCTGTTTTTTTAATTGCTCTACTTACTGTGTAATGATTAATTTTAATTTCTCTCCCCCGCGGTGAATGGCGCCGCTATGGCGCGTCACGGCTTCCGAAAATAGCCGATTTAGGCCTCGGCTATTTCCAAGGGTTTCCCGGCGCCTGCGCACAGACCTAGGAGCTGACTGTGCAGGCGCCGTATATCTCCGAGTCCTATTTCGGCGTGACACGCCATAGCCATAGGACTCTGAGATATACGGCACATGTGCAGTCAGCTCCTAGGTCTGTGCGCAGGCGCCGTAAAGCGCTAGAAATACCGAGTCCTAAATCGGCTATTTTCGGAAGCCGTGACGCGCTATAGCGGCGCCATTCACCGCGGGGGAGAGAAATGAAAATTAATCATTACACAGTAAGTAGAGCAATTAAAAAAAAAACAGCATACTGGCGCTGAAGCCAGTATGCTGGATCGGATGGACCACCGCTTTAATGCAATCTAGCCCCCGTTTTACTTACCTGACCCCTCGAAAGTCCCACGCGGTCCTGAGATCCTCTTCGCTGCTCAGCCTGGCCGCTAATAGGCTAGAGCGGATGGGATTAAGAGCAGCGCAGCCATTGGCTGGCGTTGCTGTCAATCACATCCAGTGACACGGTGCGCCGAGGGGCGGGCCCGAGTAATACAGTGAGCTACTATGGCCACTCGCTGTATCACGGGAGCGCGCCCGCAATTAGTGACCACCATGTGAGCTCTCGCATGACTGTGGTTACTAATTGCGGGGAGGACCGAGACAGCCGCCAACGGACCCCAGAAGACTTAGATCGGGGCCGGTCTGTGCAAAACGAACTGCACAGTGGAGGTAAGTATGACATGTTTGTTATTTTAAACAAAAACATTTTTTTCCTGTACAAACGCTTTAAGTCTAATGCCACGTACAGACGATCGGACATTCCGACAACAAAACCATTGATTTTTTTCCAACGAATGTTGGCTCAAACTTGTCTTGAATACACACGGTCACACAAATGTTGTCTGAAATTCTGAATGTCAAGAACGCGGTGATGTACAAGACGTACGACGAGCCAAGAAAAATTAAGTTAAATAGGCAGCGCGGCTCTTCTGCTTGATTCCAATCATGCGTTGAATTTTGTGTGTTGGAATTGTGTACACATAATCGGAATTTCTGACAACAAAACTTGTTGTCGAAAATTTGAGAACCACCTCTCAAATTTTTGTTGTCGGAAATTCTGACAGCAAATGTCCGTTGGAGCCTACACATGGTCGGAATTTCCGACAACAAGATCCCATCAAACATTTGTGTGCATAAGGCCCTGTACACACGATCAGACCGGTCCGATGAGAATGGTCCGATGGACCGTTTTCATCGGGTCACCGCTGAAGTGGCCTGATGGTCTGATGTGCATACACACCATCAGTCCAAAATCCGATCGGGTCAGAACGCGGTGACGTAGAACACAACGACGTGCTGAAAAAACGAAGTTTAATGCTTCCAAGTCATCGACTTGATTCTGAGCATGCACAGGTTTTTGCTCCGATGCTTTTGCATACTAACCATCGTTTTGGTCCGATGGTCAGGCGTCCATCGGACAGATTTTAAAGCAAGTTTTAAAACTTCGGTCCGATGGACAATGGTCCGATGGGCCGTACACACAATCGATTTGGTCCGATGAAACTGGCCTTAAGGCCAGTTTCATCGGACCGGTCTGATCGCGTGTACGCGGCCTAACAGTTTTTTACCTTTATTAATAATTTTTTAATTCGTTTTTTAATAAATTCTCAGCGTTAAGATAAAAAACTCCCCACTAACTTCCTCCCTCCCCCCTGAAATACTTACCTGCTGGTGATCCAGAGCTGTCCCAGCTGCAGGTCTTCTGCCCTCAATTTCTGCTCTCACAGGAAACTCAGGAAGCTGCAGGAACCATTGACTCCTGCAGCTATCAGTTAAATTCTAGGAAGGGAGGGGGTTGGGGGCACGGCCAAGCCATGCTGTTTTTGTCTATGGATGCATGCAGACTAGCTTCCACATGGGTGCCCCCAAAGCACACAGTTTCCTATGGGGCACCCACAAGAAGGAGGAGTAAAGAGAGTTGGCAGGGTACTCCAGATAAGAAAGAAAGGGACAGCTCTCAGCTCTGTGCCATACCATTGCACATAACAGGTAAGTATAACATCTTTAGTTTAATTTAAAAAAGACTTTGCGATACATTGCACTGTTTTAAGAAGGCATTAATAGCATTTTGTAAGGCAGAAATGTTTGTAGCAAACATTGTTATTAAATGTTGTGCTTAATTATTTTGTAGCTCGAGCTGTGATGATGTTTTCTTTGATACCATTGCCAACAATAAGGTCTGTTTTATCCAAACATATACAAGGATCATCATATGGTGAGTAGACTTGTGGCTTTATGTTACTTACTAATTATGAACTACCGTATTTATCGGCATTTAACACACACAGGCGTATAACACGCACCTTCATTTTAAGAGCGAAGTTTCAGGAAAAAAAAGTAAATTATAAATAAAGAACTTTGAACACTGAGTCAGTGCCCATCAAGGCAGCCTGACCAATGCCCATCTGCAGCCTCAAAATTGCCCATCAATGCAGTTTGATCAATAACCATCTCCAGCCTCACCATTGCCATGATTGCAGCCTGATCTATGCCCATCTCAGGGAAGGGGGTGGGATGAGCGCTGTCAGATTATTTACAGCAAGAATCTCCTGTTTACTCAGCGGCCTCCTTAATACAATTCTCGCTGTATATATTCTGACAGCGCTCGTCCGACGGTGCAGCATGAAAGAGTGAGGCCGCGTACACACGACCGAGAAACTCGTTGGGCTAAACCCATCGTTCCGCCCGACGAGGTTCCCGATGAGCGGTCGAAAAAGCTTGTCGAGCCAAAGTCCTCATTGAACAACGAGGAAAAAGAGAGCGGCGGCGTACACACGACCGAGCTTCTCGGCAGAATCCAGCGAAAAGCTCGTTGAGAGACATATTCTGGCGAGAAGCTCGATCGTGTGTACACTTCCGACGAGCATCCCGTCGGGAAGCTCGTTGAGCCAAAAAAGAGAGCACGCTCTCTTTTTACTCGTTATTTAATGAGGACTTTGGCTCGACAAGCTTTTTCGACCGCTCATCGGGAACCTCGTCGGGCGGAACGATGGGTTTAGCCCGACGAGGTTCTCGGTCGTGTGTGTACGGGGCCAGCGTGCTCTCTTTTTTGGCTCCACGAGCTTCACGACGGGACGCTCGTCGGAAGTGTACACACGATCGAGCTTCTCTTCAGAATATGTCTCCCAGCGAGCTTCTTCGTGTGTATGCCGCCTCAGTGTTATACACCAATAAATACAGTCATTTCTAGCTCACTATGTTGGAAGAGTAATAGAACCTGAAATTGTCAGACCAGGTCTGTCACCGAATGCAGATTACTAAAAGCACTGGGACACTATTGGAATGTAACTTTTTATATCAAAAATGGATGCTAATTTTTCTGGCAAAGTTGTTACTATTTAAATACTATTGTATACAGCCAAGGAATTTTGAAAACACAGCATGCCACCTTCTGCATGTAGCCTTTTGTATTTAAAGTCTGGGTTGTAATGCATAATGCCCTGTACACATGATCGGAATTTCCGATGGAAAACGTCAGACGGAATTTTTTCATCAGATATTACGACTGTGTGTATGCCCCATTGGACTTTTTCAGTTGAAAATTCAGACGGAGAAAAAAAAACGCATGCTCGGAAACAATTTGACGCCTGCTTGGAAGCACTGAACTTCATTTTCTAGGCTCGTCGTAGTGTTGTACATCACTGTGTTTTTTATGGTCGGAATTTGGTGTGACCGTGTATATGCAAGACAGCTTGAACGGAATTCCGTCAAAAAAAACGTGTTCCGACGGAAACTCCAATCGTGTGTACAGGGCATAACACTTTCACACATAAGTCTGATCTGGTTGAGCCTGTCTCCCTTCTGCATTAGAGTTCACAGAGTTCACTGCAACCTCCCTAAGTCTGGCTAAGAGGTGATGTACAGTAAGTAATCAAACATCTAATAGAGTAGCTGTGAGAAAATAGTGGAACAGTGTTGACGATATCGTAAGAGGAAATGAAGGAAATAAGAAGAAAACAACTAACATACACTGAACTTGTGCTATGCTATTGTAGCGTTTACCCCAAAAGGGGCTGCTTAGTATAATGTGTTTGCTGTTCTTTACCATGACTCCTAGAACTGCTTCAGCCCCACTGACACCAGGGATGTATTTAGGTTTTGTGCTGCCCTAGGCCTGACTAAACTTGTGCACCCCTAATTTAAATATGACCCACCCCTTCCTGTCAAGGCCACACCCCTTGCTGTTAAAGACCTGCCCTTCCCTTACCTTACCCTTACTCTATCCAAAATTAAATAGAAAAGTGTTCCTAAAATTCAGATAATTTTATGGAGAGGACTAAAAAGATATAACCATGCCAATGGTACAGCAGAAAACATATAGCACAGTGAGGAAGGTTTGTGGTCCAGGATAATAGGACAGTCAAAATTAGAAGCTCCGCCCCCCTACAGTTGCGGAATGCTTGCCTCTCTGCCCAGTCCGCCCCATAAGACTGGCGCTACACTAACAGTACTACACTAATAGTGCAAGCCGGCAGAGACTCTTTCCGTGCTGCCCCCCTGCAACCTGCTGCCCTAGGCCTGGGCCTTGTTGGCCTAGGCCAGGATACAGCTCTGACTGACACACTGGGTTAGGTAGTGAGATGCCGCAAACACCTATGAACCCTGTTATTAGAATACTACCAATAGCTGTATTTTAATAGGAACTAGGAAATAAGTAGAAGTAAATTTTAAACAAAAAGTATTTTATCACCAAGCAAAATTTAGGCATGTGCTTGTTCTCTTGAAAATGTGGTACCGTTGTCCAGTTTGCCGAAGAAACAAATCACAAGTCTATGGAGCTCTTCATATTCACAGCCAACCACACCACGAGTGATAGATTTTTCTGATGACCAACTCCCAGGTTGCAGCCCTTGGGTACACTCAGACAGGCAACTTTTCTTGGCATTTAAAAAAAAAATTAATTGCTGACATAAAAAAAAACTGCCTTGTATTTATGGTGTCTTTGACAGTACAGTTTCATTTTTAGTGTAACAAAACACCTGCCTTATGTCTTAAAGAGGAAGTAAACCCTCCTCTAGAAAAAAAAGAGCCTGCTGGACAAAGGCATACTAGAAAAAAAAAAAAAAAAAACTTTCACTGCCACTACCTATAACTGGTCTTCACAGCAAGGAGCACTGGAAGGCGCAAACGCATGTCAAAAAACACACAGAGTTTCCAAGCTCAACTTACCCACCAATCAGCAACCAACCAAATTCACCTGTCTAACAGTGCGTTAAAAACAGGGGTTTCGTTGCACGCATTTGCAAATACATGCGTAACCTGCAGGCCCCGTCAAGGCTCCCTGTGTACTGCAGACCCTAAAGCCCTGTACACACGATCGGATATCTGATGGAATTTAATCCAATGGATTTTTTCATCGGATATCGGATGAGCTGACTTTCATCAGTCTTGCCTACACACCATCAGTCAAAAATCCGACGGTGCCAAAACATGGTGACGTAAAACACTACGATGTGCTGAGAAAAATGAAGTTCAATGCTTCTGAGCATGCATCGACTTGATTCTGAGCATGCGTGGATTTTTGACCGATGGACTTCCACACAGACGATCGTTTCTTTCTATGGTTTTTTTATCTATAGGAAAAATGTAAAACATGTTCTATTTTTTTTTCCCCAATGGAAAACAAACCGATGGGGCCCACACACGATCAGTTTGTCCGATGAAAACAGTCCATCGGTCTGTTTTCATCAGATAAAGGGATCGTGTTTACAGGGCTTAACTCTAAATTGTAAAGAGTCTCCTCAGTGGAAGCACATGTAGGTTGATGGATAGCATAGCATAATAGCTCATTATGTAGTACTTACCTGTGATCGAAGCCCCCGTAGCGGTCCTCGTTCGCCTCCTATAAACCGCCATCTCTCCCTGAGTGACTTCCGGGTATCGCTGCTCCGGTGCTGTGACTGGTCAGAGCAGCAATGACGTCACTCCTGCGCCTGTGCACAGCATGATCGCCTTCACTAACAGCATGCTCAGTGCACCTGCGTCTTTGTCTACGGCGCGCCCGTTTTTGGGAACATATTTCCTTAACCGCTTGCCGACCAGCCGCCGCAGTTATACGGCGGCAGTTCGGCTCCCCTGGGCGAGAGCCCGTAGCTCTACGTCGGGACTTCTGCGGCCACTAGGGGGCGCGTGCGCGCCGCCGGCGGCCCGCACGCCCGCCCCCCACTCGCCCCCGAGTCCCGCGCGCGGGCACGATCGCCGCCGAGCA
Organism: Rana kukunoris; assembly: GCA_029574335.1. Taxonomy (NCBI): domain Eukaryota; kingdom Metazoa; phylum Chordata; class Amphibia; order Anura; family Ranidae; genus Rana; species Rana kukunoris. The sequence continues at coordinate 434,363,268 of CM056049.1, forward strand.
CACGCGATCATTCGGTACAGAGCGGGAAACGAGAGCTATGTGTGTAAAGTAACACATAGCTCTCGGTTCTAGTCAGCGGGGGAAACGCTGATCTTCTGTTCATACAATGTATGAACAGAAGATCAGTGATTTCCCTCAGTCAGTCCACCCCCCCATACAGTTAGAACACACCCAGCAACACACTTAACCCCTTCCCACCCCCTAGTGTTAACCCCTTCACTGCCAATGGCATTTTTATAGTAATCCAATGCATTTTTATAGCATTGATCGCTATAAAAATGCCAATGGTTCCAAAAATGTGTCAAAAGTGTCCGAAGTGTCCGCCATAAGGTCGCAGTACTGAAAAAAATCCGCTGATCGCCGCCATTACTAGTAAAAAAAATAATAAAAATGCCATAAAACTACCCCCTATTTTGTAAACGCTATAACTTTTGCGCAAACCAATCAATAAATGCTAATTGCGATTTTTTTAACGAAAAATATGTAAAAGAATACGCATCGGCCTAAACTGAGGAAAAAAAGTTTTTTTTTATATATATTTTTGGGGGATATTTATTACAGAAAAAAGTAAAAAATATTGACTTTTTTTTTAAAAAAGTCGCTCTATTTTTGTTTATAGCGCAAAAAATAAAATTCGCAGAGATGATCAAATACCACCAAAAGAAAGCTCTATTTGTGGGAAAAAAAGGACGCCAATTTTGTTTGGGAGCAACGTCACACGACCGCGCAATTGTCAGTTAAAGCGACGCAGTGCCGAATCGCAAAAAGTGCTCTGGTCATTGGGCAGCAATATGGTCCGGGGCTAAAGTGGTTAACCGTGTAGGTTAAGAAGTTATTTCTTGCACCTACAGGTAAGCCTTAATCTAGGCTTACCTGTAGGTCTAAGTGGTCTGTGAGACCGCGTACACACGATCGGTCAAAACCGATGAAAACGGACTGAAGGACCGTTTCATAGGTCCAAACCGATCGTGTGTGGGCCCCATCGGTCAGTTATCCTTCGGTCAAAAACAAGAGAACTTGCTTTAAAATTTGACCGATGTCGTTTGTATGCAAGACAAGTTCATGGTCAACACCCTTCGGAAAAAAGTCTGAGGCTTTGTCCACGGAAAATCTGATCGTGTGTATGAGGTTTAAGACTGCTTTGCTGCTGGTCATTATATTATCAAGAGTCTTGAATTTTTACTGTAGCAAAGCACATGCCTTGTTTCTGTTTCCACATTTTAGCACAGTTTCATGGTCAGGTTTATGTACTGCCATGGTGCTGACCAATGCCTAATAGCTTTTTTTTTTAAATTATACATGTGGATAAAGCAAGGGGTTGTAATGCACCTGGGGTGAGGGTGTGTGATATTTTGGGTAAACAAAGTTTTCCCATTTTTATTTTAAAAAGATGTAATGGAGTGCTGAGAAAAAAACATCTCTTGAATGGGCTGTCAGTAACAACTGCCTAATGTGCACTAATCACCTCAAGCAAAGATTTATATTCTGTAAAAAAAAAAGGGTAAAGGCTCTAATTATCAGAAAAAGTAGCTAGGGTGTCGACAATTAAAGAGCTACCTATCAATCTGTTATCTCAGACAGACAGATATTGGTTCTTAAAAGAAGATCTGTCCACACAGGTAGGGCCCATAAGAAAATGCATCTCAGCAATGTAATTTAAATGCCGCGTACACAAGGTCGGAATTTCCAACAAGAAAGGTTTGATGTGAGCTTTTGGTCCAAAATTCCGACCGTGTGTAGACTCCATCTGACTTTTTCTGTCGGAATATCCGACAGCAAAAATTTGAGAGCTGGTTCTCAATTTTTCCGAAAAGAAAGTTCTTGTTGGAAATTTCGATCATCTGTATGCAATTCCGACGCGCAAAAAAAAAAACGTATGCTTGGAATCAATTTAACGCATTCTCAGGATCATTGAACTTAATTTTTTTCGGCTCGTTGTAGTGTTGTACGTCACCGCGTTCTTGACGATCGGAATTTTGTGTCACCGTGTGTATGCAACACAAGTTTGAGCCAAGATTCCATGGTTTTCTTGTTGGAATTTTCGATCATGTGTACGCGGAAAAATACCTCAACTTGTTTGTTAAAGTTGTAAACCCGACCACAAACATGATAATATCATTAGGACAGCCTATTTTTATCTTAATCACTAGATTTCATAAACATAACAGTTGGTGATACTGATATAAAGGTCCTTATTTGAGCACTTATGGGGTGACTTTGCCAACATCTCTCACAATCCCCTGCCTTTAACCACTTGCCGACCTGCTCATGCCGGTAATTGTTGGCAGAATGGAACTCCTGCGCAAGCTGATGTACCTGTACGTCAGTTCATAAAATAAGAATAGCAGGCACGATGCGCGCTGCGAGTCCCGTAGACTCGAGGTCCACCGGTGGCCCACAATTTACGGTGAGGAGAGGCAGAACAGGGAACTGCTTATGTAAACAAGGCATTTCCCTGTTCTGATAAACCACATATAATTAATATATATAAAGCAGCGCTCCTAGTGGAATTTATATACAAAAAATGGTCAAGAGTTCATTTAAAAAACTATGATCATAGAAATAGTCCCAAAAGATAGTCCGTGAGAAGCAATGTTGTAAGTAACGGCGTTTAAATAAACGCTGTTACGTAATGATTGCCCTCCAAGGGGTAACTAGTAATCTACCTGATTTCTATTACCCCATCGGCGACGCTGTTGCCATTACATTGGCGGCGTTACCGCGTTACATTGAGCGCGGGCGGGGGGGGGCAGTCCGGGCAGACTCTCACTCTGTCAACTCAGGGTGGGATGGAGCCGGCCTGTGATTGGGTCACAGGCCAGCTCCGGGTCATGTGTCGACGTCGTGACGCTGGCGCATGCACGCGCCTGAAGTCTCCCGCCCGCAGCAGTGTAGTGTGACGGGTCGGGAAGGAGTGAGTCTGGCTCACCTCCTCCCCGTCACCTCAACCGCCGACATCCGCCGACATCTCCCCCGGCCGCCGTGGAGGCTCCACTCCACCACCAATGGTCCGGACTCCGGGGACACTCACCGCGCCAGCAGTGCACCGACCGTGGGTCGTGGCCCTGCACAGGTGAGGAGCCGAGGCGAGCGGCATCGGATTGGGAGTGGGGGGGCCGGGGGTGACAGATGACGGGACACTCCACCGGACCGCTGCACATGCCCAGGCAGGCCCAGCATCATCACACTTCACCTGCCCAGGCAGCAATACTGTACAATATAGATTCAGTGTGCAGTGTGAGTGACACTGCTACAGTGCACACTGAATCTATATTGTGCAGTATTGCTGCCTGGGCAGGTGAAGTGTGATGATAATATTAATAATTGTACACCGTATTGCATTTGCTGGGTCTGCCATATACTGTACTGTACACTATGCTGTATAACTGCACTACAAAATTCCTTTACAAATAATGCATATTTTAAAATGTTATTACTAACATATTTGTAAAGGAATTTTGTAGTGCAGTTATACAGTGTAGTACAGTACAGTATATGGCAGGCCCAGCAAATGCAATACTGTGTACAATTATTAATATCATCATCACACTCCACCTGCCCAGGCAGCAATAACTGTACAATATAGATTCAGTGTGCACTGCAGCAGTGTCACTCACACTGCACACTGGATCTATATTGTACAGTATTGCTGCCTGGGCAGGTGAAGTGTGATGATGATGATATTAATAATTGTACACAGTACGAAATGTTCTAAAATACTGTATATAGTGTTTTTATTCTTCAATAAGTTAATATAAACATCTTTGAAATGAAAGATGTTATAGAACGTAATTGCATTGTAGAATATAAAAAAAAAAATCTCAGTTACTTTTCCGAGTAACTAGTTACTTTGCCAATAAAGTAACCGAGTCACTAACTCAATTACTTTTTCGGACAAGTAACTTGTAATTGTAACTAGTTACTTTTTTAAAGGAAAATTAACAACACTGGTGAGAAGGTGCGAGGAATCTCCTGCGGAGCAAATCCAGTGATATCCTTATAACCACCACCACTCGTGAAATAGTCAAGTAGGACTCTTACCAGACAACGCTGGATAACAGGCCTTGTATAATGACTCAAATCACAGCTGGGGAAAGATCCAATCCAATCCTCCTTAGACAACAACTCCCATATGAGAAAAGAGACAAATGGTGGGACATAGCATAATTCCGTTTGGTTTTAATTATTAAAAAAGCATAAAGTAAGAGTTGCACTTACACTTTGGTAGGATATGGGTTGGTTAGGACAGCTGTCTATCATAGTGATGTCATCACGCCCATCGGCACTGGCGTGTGTCAGCTTAGTACAGCGGGAGAAACAAACTTGCCGTCCTGGAGGCTCGTTTCTGTGACCCGATCGAGTGATGAACGACTTTTACATATACTGCCTGACTTATTCTACCAAAGTGTAAGTGCAACTCTTACTTTATGCTTTTTTAATAATTAAAACCAAACGGAATTATGCTATGTGCTACCATTTTTCATATGGAAGTTGTTGTCTAAGGAGGATTTGATTGGATCTTTCCCCAGCTTAAAATTTCAGATCACCGCCATTACCAGTAAAAACAATAAAAAAAAAAAAAGAGAAGAGAAGAGAAGTGGTTCCAAATGGCGAAGAACTCCAATAACAAGAGTATTCAACCCAAGCGTCTTGCAAAGGACATTTATGATCCAAAAAGAGCCTTACCTTTTTCAGAGAGTATAATCAGATTCCAGAGCCTCCAAGTCTTAGAATACTTTTCATGCTTATGCTGTGCTGTGAGTATCGGATCTTCCATTTTGTTTAAATTCTCTACTTTGTGTAACCAGCTCACAGTAGTTGATGGTGTTAGTTTTTTCCAAAGTAGAGGAATGCAGGACTTGGCGGCATTTAACAAATGCTGTATAATTGTTTTTTTTTCTATTGCTTTGGGGAGATCGAGGAAACGTGCAGCAAAAAGAATGCGGGATCGTCAGGAATCTTGTGATCTGTAAATTTTTGAGTCACGTTCCGGACTACTGTCCAGAAGGGTTTCAGTTTGGGGCAGGACCAAAATATATGGAGCAATGTTCCTCTGTCCACTTGGCATCACCAACATCGGTCTGTGATATTGGGATAAAACTTGTGTAATACATGGGGGTATTATACCACCTTGTCAAAAATTGGTCTTCTGGATTTTTGTACAGATTGACGACTTTAATGACAATTGAAGAATGTGTTGTTGTTGGCATTAATGAACGGTGTAATTCAGTTCATTTTTGTATAAATGGTAAGTGCAGTTGGTCAGAGGGAGTATTTGATAAAGTATACGTTTTAGACAGTACCTGAGTCAACGTCTCCTCATCTGAGCAATATGCTTCAAAAGGCATCAAACTACAATTAAAATGTTGAGGGTTTGGAATGGAATTTAAAACATGGTGTAATTGTAGAGGATTCGATACTATTATGGACGGCCAACAGTCAGCTATCAGAAAGTGGGAGGCTTGGTCCCATCCTGAGTGGAGTAAGGTCCTAAATTCCAGTGATCCAAGGCCAGGGGAGAATGCCAGGTTTCATAGAATTGGGAAAAGGGGGAGGCATAGGTAGAGAGGGAAGCTGTAAAGATGGTTCCTTAACAAATACACAGCGTGGTGCCTAACAGGGGGTATGCAAATTACCCCAACACCACAAGGCACCTTTTAACGGGGATATCTGTTTGAGCTTGTTCTAATTGTGTCCAACGTTTTGTATAAGGCCGCATACACACGATTGAATATATCTGCTGAAACTGGTCCGCAGACCAGTTTTAGCGGACAGATTCGATCGTGTGTACCGGCTAGCAGACAGGTTTCCAGCAGACAAAAGTTTTAAAGCATGCTTTAAAACTTGTCTGCTGGAAAGCCGTCTGTCGGATATGTCCGCTGGTTAGTACGCCTAACCAGCGGACCAAAATCTCCCGCATGCGTCGAATGGATTCGACGCATGCGTGGAAGTATTTTACTTCCTGGTTCGGTGATGTGGCGACGTCAACGTCACCGCCACGTCACCGCGCTGTCTGTCCGCGGGGATTTTGGTTTGATCGTGTGTACACAGATCAAACCAAAATCTCCCAGGAGACATGTCCGATGAAAACGGTCCGTCGGACCGTTTTCATCGGATATATCTCCTCGTGTGTACGCGGCCTTAGAGTGACGGCTCCAGTCAATGAATCTGCCAAGATGGGTAGCCTGATAATATTTCTGGACATCCAGAATTGCTAATCCACCATAGTGTTTGGGAAATTAAAGTAGTCACCAGGGGAGTCTCGAATTTGTGTGCCCAAATAAACTTAAGGAAGAGCGAATGTGCTTGCTTAAAGTAGTGAGAGGTTATTGGTATTGGTAGGGCTTGGAATAAGTAGAGATATTTTGTAAGGATACACATTTTCAAGAGATTGCATCTACCGAACCACAAGTGTAAACCCTTTTTCCAACTTTCTAACAAGATACTAGTCCGAGTCAACAAAAGTGGAAAAATAAGATGGTAGGTGTGTGCTATTTTGCTGGGGATATATGTACCTAAATATTTGAATGCAGAGTCTGTCCACTTAAACTTAAAGCTGGATTTTAAAGACATCAAAAGGGCGGGAGCTATTTTAATTCCAATGGCTGCTGATTTGTCAAAATGTATTTTCAAAATGGAGATTGCCCCATACTGCTCAAATATTTGGAGAAGGTTTCGGAGTGACACTGCAGGATATCGTCATGGAGGAGTGGAGGAGGATTCCAGTGGCAACCTGTGAAGCTCTGGTGAACTCCATGCCCAAGAGGGAAAATAATGGTGGCTACACAAAATATTGACACTTTGGTCCCAATTTGGACATTTTCATGTAGGGGTGTACTCACTTTTGTTGCCAGTGGTTTAGACATTATTGGTTGTGTTGAGTTATTTCAAGGGGGCAGCAAATTTACACTGTTATACAAGCTGTACACTCACTACTTTACATTGTAGCAAAGTGTAATTTCTTCAGTGTTGTCACATGAAAAGCTATAATACAATATTTACAAAAATGTTAGGGGTCTACTCACTTTTGTGAGATACTGTGTGTGTGTGTATGTATATATATATATATATATATATATATACAGTGCCTTGCGAAAGTATTCGGCCCCCTTGAACTTTGCAACCTTTTGCCCCATTTCAGGCTTCAAGCATAAAAATATAAAACTGTATTTTTTTGTGAAGAATCAACAACAAGTAGGACACAATCATGAAGTGGAACGAAATTTATTGGATATTTCGAACTTTTTTAACAAATAAAAAACTTAAAAATTGGGCGTGCAAAATTATTCAGTCCCCTTAAAGTGACACTAAAGTCAGGGATTTTTTTTATAAAAAATAACAAACATGTGATACTTACCTCCACTGTGCAGTTTGTTTTGCACAGAGTGGCCCGGAAACCTGTCTTCTGGGGTCCCTCGGCGGCTGTCTGGGCTCCTCCTCGCAAAAGCTTTCCCTCTTCATGCGAGGGCGCTCGCATGGAGGAAAGCTTTTGCGAGCGCGCTCCCGTGATACAGCGGCTAGCCAATGGCTGCGCTGCTATCAATCCGCCCAGCCTAGCCAATCAACGGCCAGGCTGGGAACCGAAGAGGACGACGTGGACGCGCCCGGGAGATTCGACCGGTCAGGTAAGTACAACGGGGGCTCGGGGGGGCCGGTGCTGCTAGATGTTTTTTTACCTTCATGCATAGGATGCATGAAGGTAAACAAACGTGTACCTTTACAACCCCTTTAAGTTAATACTTTGTAGCACCACCTTTTGCTGCGATTACAGCTGTAAGTCACTTGGATTATGTCTCTATCAGTTTTGCACATCGAGAGACTGAAACTTTTGCCCATTCCTCTTTGCAAAACAGCTCGAACTCAGTGAGGTTGGATGGAGATCGTTTGTGAACAGCAGTTTTCAGTTCTTTCCACAGATTCTCGATTGGATTGAGGTCTGGACTTTGACTTGGCCATTCTAACACCTGGATATGTTTATTTGTGAACCATTCCATTGTAGATTTTGCTTTATGTTTTGGATCATTGTCTTGTTGGAAGACAAATCTCCGTCCCAGTCTCAGGTCTTTTGCAGACTCCATCAGGTTTTGTTCCAGAATGGTCCTGTATTTGGCTCCATCCATCTTCCCATCAATTTTAACCACCTTCCCTGTCCCTGCTGAAGAAAAGCAGGCCCAAACCTGACAGTGGGGGTGGTGTGTTCAGGGTGATGAACTGTGTTGCTTTTACGCCAAACATAACGTTTTGTATTGTTGCCAAAAAGTAAAATTTTGGTTTCATCTGACCAGCGCACCTTCTTCCACATGTTTGGTGTGTCTCCCAGGTGGCTTGTGGCAAACTTTAAACGACACTTTTTATGGATATCTTTAAAAAATGGCTTTCTTCTTGCCACTCTTCCATAAAGGCCAGATTTGTGCAGTATACGACTGATTGTTGTCCTATGGACAGAGTCTCCCACCTCAGCTGTAGATTTCTGCAGTTCATCCAGAGTGATCATGGGCCTCTTGGCTGCATCTCTGATCAGTCTTCTCCTTGTATGAGCTGAAAGTTTAGAGGGACGGCCAGGTCTTTCGTAGATTTGCAGCGGTCTGATACTCCTTTCATTTCAAGATTATTGCTTGCACAGTGCTCCTTGGGATGTTTAAAGCTTGGGAAATCTTTTTGTATCCAAATCCGGTTTTAAACTTCTCCACAACACAGGGGTGCCCAACCTTTTGAAGAGTGAGGGCCACTTAAGCAACTTCGTGACCAGTCGCGTGCCACAATGAGCGGATAGGGCAGATGACAGGTCACGGCTACTCTATAGGCCCTCTGATCCGCCTTGATGGAAGGGGATGAATTCCCTTCTGTTTTTCAGATTGGAGGTAGGTGGGCGTAAACGGACACCTGACTCTCTATAGAGGTGAATTGAGGGTCTCATTTGGTCGGGCTGGTCGTGTGAAAAGGGCTAAGACTGCTTTCACACTGATGTTCTGCGGTTTACCTACACTGCGGGTGCAGCGTAGTGCATCTGTGTATATCCTGCGGGTTAGCTGAACTTTGCCACAGACTGCTCCTACTCCTCCTCTGGCAAAAGCCAGTGCTGTAGAGGAAGCATTGGCTTATGGGGCTCTGCCTCCGCAGCCACTTTCTTCCTCTACCACCAGCTTCATTCACAACCACTGATGCTGTGGTATGGCGGGTCGGCAACCTGCGATCTGGGGTTGCCAACCTACCATTTCAGGGCAGGAGGTTGTGGGCCACATCAGAGGGCTCCGCGGGCCACATGTGGCCCCCGGGCCACTGGTTGGCCACCCCCGCCACAACAGTATCTCGGACCTGCCTGGTGTGTTTCTTGTTCTTCATGATGCTCTCTGCGCTTTAAACGGACCTCTGAGACTATCACAGTGCAGGTGCATTTATACGGAGACTTGATTACACACAGGTGGATTCTATTTATCATCATTAGTCATTTAGGTCAACATTGGATCATTCAGAGATCCTCACTGAACTTCTGGAGAGAGTTTGCTGCACTGAAAGTAAAGGGGCTGAATAATTTTGCACACCAAATTTTTTCAGTTTTTTTATTTGTTAAAAAAGTTTGAAATATCCAATACATTTCGTTCCACTTCATGTTGATTCTTCACAAAAAATTACAGTTTTATATCTTTATGTTTGAAGCCTGAAATGTGGCAAAAGGTCGCAAAGTTTAAGGCGGTCGAATACTTTCGCAAGGCACTGTGTGTATATATATATATATATATATATATATATATATATATATATATATATATATATATAGAGGCAATAAACGAATATTTAAATTATATATTTTATAGAAAAAACAGAAATACCGAATTGAATCTTTTTTTATTAAAATTACAATTTTATTTTAAATGTTTTAAATAACTATCACATCCCTAAATGCTAATTTTGAATGCAGTGATCAGAATTCATTGTACTGAGTCCCAGCAGACATATGCTGACCAGGGCCATCTTAATAGCATCTTGGGCCTGGGAAAAAAGTAATGCTCTGGGGCCCCTACAATGATGACAGTGCAGGTAAACAGACATTAGGTAGTTAGGATCTGTTCTAAAAAAAAAAAAAAAAAATACGAATATTCGAAATAGCGAATATTCACCGCGAAATTCGCAATATATCGCGAATACTCGAATATGCCATTTTCGAGCCGAATATTCGCAATACGAATATTCGTGAGCAACACTAGTTAGGAGGCAGACTGCCTTCCCTGTGTATCTATCACTCTCAGTGCCATCATGGGACCCCCAATTTCAGGGAAGGGTGGGCTCAAGGACCAGCTGCTTTGGGCAAAGTGCAGGGGCCCCCATGCAGCTGGGGCCCCTGGGCAGTGCCCAGGTGTGCCCTCTCTTTAAGACTGCCCTGATGCTGATTGGTTGCCAGGGGGAACTTCATTGAAGAATTAGCATTTAATTTAAATACATTTTATTGAAAAAGACCAATAGTTTTGTACTTTTTTTTCAGGAAAAGTCTTTGTTGTACTCCAACTGTCATTAGCAATTACAGGAATTGTGACATCGGTTTTATTCAATGAGATCTACCAAGCCACTTTGACCTCATTCGATGGAACTTGCTTTATTATATCAGGCATCCTTTCCATTCTGAGCCTCATCCCTATCAGGTGAGCACCATACATTCTATATAGCCTTTAATTGCACTTCTGGTAACTAGTTAAAATGTTTAAATATTTTAGAAGTGATTTATTTAGGCACCACTCATAATTGTACTTAACAAGCATTTACCATACCTCAAAATGAATAGGCTGCAATTGCACCACACTGAACTGCATGAGAATCACACATGAACATGCAGTGCATTCCTGTGCAATTCCTAAAGTGATCCAGCCCTTACATAGACTATATTTGAGGGGTTTAGGTGGCTACAGTAAAGCTGCTTGATGTTTTTTTTCTCAGAGGTTTGTAGGCGGGTTGCCAACAGGTATGTTAGATTAGTTAGTGGGTGGCCCAGGCTGTGGGAAAGAGTTAATTTGTGTTAGGCTATTGCCGGGCTTTTGAATTCAGCCTGCCCACCTGTGTTATAAATAAGGGGAAGGCTGGGGCCCAAGAGTGGCTTCCACAGTGGCATTTTGGACTCCAAGCAGATGTGCTGTAGGACTGCTGGGTAATACAGTCCATTGGAAACACCAAAGATCTCGTGGACAGCCCAGTCATGGAATATGCAAGCTATGGACCACCACCTATGAAGGTATTCCTGATCAGCCAATGGGTTGTAGCTAGGGTTGGGTTATGAATGAATGAATGAATGAATGAATGAATGAATGAATGAAAACTTATATAGCGCGGCACATGCGAACTGAATCGCCTCTGGGCGATTTTCCAAGACTTTTAACTAAACTTGCATCAACTGTTCTAAGCCTGGTCTAAAGTTATTAAAAGGAATGCATGTTGGTTCTGGCATATCAAAAGAACTTGAGTCAGTAAAGCACATACGGGGTGTAAAGTGAAGCCACTTGCAAAGGTCTACTCGCTCGACAAGGCAGGCAAAAGGGGAAAATGCAGTTGCTATGGGTGACCAAGGACTACTGTGAGGTACATTGCAGCCAGTCGTGAAGTGTGGTACCTGGTATGAGTGCCGGGTCCTCTGGTAGCGAGGGGGTCAATGCTTTGGCTCCTTCCCTTGTGGTCAGTTTCCAGTAGCAATCAGAACCGAATCCACGTAACGGAGATCCATGACCTTGTCACATTGCAAGAGAGTGAAAAAGTTAACAAGTGCTAGCATGAGGTCTGTGCTATGTGCACAGCAGGGCCCCATTCTGTAACTGGGATTGAGGTAACAGAGGTACGCTGGACTGGAGGAGAGGGCAGGGGCTCAGCAGTGTCCCTCCTAAATACAACATGCATCAGTGTGTAGTTTCATGGGATAGCATCTTTCAGAGGAGCTCTGTACTTTTATGACTGCACACAGTGACATGGCTTATCTCTAAGTTGGGGATTTGCCTACATTTTTGATTTTCACATGATCGCAGTCCCCACCTGGTCCCAGACATTAGTGAGCACATTCAAGACAAAAGGTACCCCATGTGCAGAGTGAGTAACCCCGCCCACAACTTGGCATGGTCATCAGGATCCACCTACTCCATAACCACAGGTTAATTTATATAGGTCATCAGGAGCAGATGTAACATAGGTATGTCTGTAATAGAATATAAATGTAAAATAGTATAGTAAATAAAACAAGAAGAGGAGGAACCACATCTTAATCCCAGCACTCTTACCTATAAGTAAACAAAAATATTCAGCAACATGAGTAGTATTGGTAGCTGGAGGCGCTATGGGAACATCAAAACCCCAGAAACTGAGGTAGCGGTAATTGCGGCAACACAGTGGTAAACAGAGAACAAGAAGTGAGCATCAATTTAGATGTCGTCCCCAATAACTAACTGCGGTAGTAATGGGCGCTGGATAAATGCCCTTTAGGGCTTCTGTGAAAAAAATTGTAAATAAAGTGTATCAGCAAAATTACTACACAATAAATAATTGGGGAAGATATGAAACACATTGCCCAAGGAAAGAAAGACGGAAAACAGATCTTAAGTGTGAAGTAGAAAAAGGTTAGTGCCTCACCATATAATAAGCGATAGGATCAAAGATAACACAAAAAAACCATGGATAAAAGGAAAGCCAAATATTACACTTAGAGCCGGTTCACACAGGGGCGACGCGACTCTGGCCGCGACTTTGCGAGGTGACCTGAACACGACCTGAGCGCGCACCACAGTGCGACGTGGGGCAACTTACAAGGCAACTTCAAGTCGTTTTCAGGACAGAAGGCTTTCCAGTGGCCAATAAAACAACAATCAGCTCTGTGGGAGGGATTTTGCTGAGAAAACAATTTTCTCTTCCTGTATTGTTGCTTCAGTTAAGACAGGGGATCCGATTTAGAGGCGACTTCCATTGAAATCGATGGGTACAAGTTGCCTACAAGTCGCCTAGAAGTAATACAGGAACCTTTTCCTAAGTCGAACCAACTTCATCAGTGTACATGAAGACAGCTAAATTCACTTACATTGACTTTCTCAACCACGCAACTTGGGGCGACTTCAAATCGGATCCCAAGTCGCCTCTGTGTGAACCGGGAGAGGAGAGAAAGGTCCCAGTGAGCGTCGCAGTTTCTGGGTATGACACAAACAAGGGGCACCCCCAGCATAAAAGCGGTTGTAAAGGTTTGTTTTTTATTTTCTAAATAAGTTCCTTTAAGCTAGTGCATTGTTGGTTCACTTACCCTTTCCTTCGATTTCCCTTCTAAATGTTTTTTTTTGTCTGAATTTCTCACATCCTGTTTCTCCTCAGTAAGCTTGCCCCCATCATCCGAGCCATTCTGACTGGGGGTTAGTCAGCATGCTCGCCCCCTCTCTTGGGACTACATCCCTGCGGGGAGGCGCTGTGCGATGTGGCGGGTATATTTTTCCTAAAGGGCATTTATCCAGCACCCATTACTACAACTTATTGGGGACGACATCATTGATGCTCACTTCTTGTTCTCTGTTTACCACTGTGTTGCCGCAATTACCGCTACCTAAGTTTCCGGTGATGATGTTCCTATAGCGCCTCCAGCTACCAATACTGTGCGTCTCCCCGCAGGGATGTAGTCCCAAGGGAGGGGGCGAGCATGCTGACCCCCAGTCAGAATGGCTCGGATGATGGGGGCAAGCTTACTGAGGAGAAAAAAGGATGTGAGAAATTCAGACAAAGAAAAAAAAACATTTAGAAGGGAAATCGAAGGAAAAGGTTAGTAAACCAACAATGCACTAGTTTAAAGGAAATTATTTAGAAAAAAAAAACCTTTACAACCCCTTTAATTCTGGGGGTGCCCCTTGTTTGCATCATACCCAGAAACTGCGACGCACACTGGGACCTTTCCCTCCTCTCCCGGTTCACACAGAGGCGACTTGGGATCCGACTTGAAGTCGCCCCAAGTCGCACGGTTGAGAAAGTCAATGTAAATGAATTTAGCCGTCTTAATGTACACTACTGAAGTCGCTCCGACTTCAGAAAAGGTTCCTGTACTACTTCAATCCGACTATATATATCTATATATAGATATAGATCTATATCTATATATCTTAAAGGGTATATATATAGATATAGATCTATATATACCCTTTAATTTCATGATTTGAAATCAGTGATATAAACTGTACCTTTATTTTCAAGTATTTAACTAAATATGTTGTTGTTTTTTTTGTTTTTGTTTTTTTAGTGTCGTTGCCTTTAAATATTCTTCAATATTCCATCGTACCGGGGGTGCATAAAAAGAACTCATCACACTATAATCATTTCTTTACTGTTTATTTTTGAATGTTTATATATTGTATATTCTTTTTAATAAGTGAATTAAATTGTATATATTGTTTGTTGGTATAATTATTTTTGACAAAGGAAATAGTTGATTGCCTCTCATATAAAGGGTGCCTCACAAAGCTTGATAGCAAGGTTTGGACAAGGCAGTTTCTTAATGCAAAGTCACTACTAGTAGAAAGGCATATAATTGTAATAATAATAATTAAAAAAAAATCATATTAAAATGGTCAGGAAGTTTGGTGTAGTATGTAAATGACATTGTTACATATAGTAGGCATTGGAAATGTCCAATAAATTACTAGTCCATCCAATTCAACCTGCTTGGGTGTGTGTGTTCATTACATTAAAGCTGAACTCTGAGAGTGGACAAAATCTACTCTTGCCATGCTGTGCTCCCCACATTGCAGAGGTTAAATGTTTGTTTAGTCTAGGGAAAAGATGTAATATCTACCTGAATCCTGGCTCTAGCAGACTTCCATAATCCACGTCACTGGTCCCCTGCAGCATCCTACCTATGGCAAAATGGTGCCCATCACAGACTTGCCTCATGAGGTATAATGCAGGCCAAATGCCCTGCACTGGACATGATGTTGGGACAGCCCACAGCCAGGAGGTTGAGAACTGCACTGGAGCCTGCTGAAAATAGAAATTAAAGTGGTTATAGACCCTTACATATACCCAGTGAAGTGAAAACCCCAGTTGATACACATTTATGTACATAAGTTGTACCTTTTTATCTACAGATCCATTCTCCAGAGCCACTGAAACTGTACAGTTTATACAACTGTACTGAGCTTCCAGAGGCGGGAATGGGGATCTGACATCACACACTATACAGCACAGGAGAGCTGATTGTAATCTGAGACTTGAGTCTCCATTAGATTAGATATTAGATTAGATACCCCTCTACACAGTAGATACCCCTCTACACAGTCTCATAGAGAAACATGCACAGTTGAGGCTGTCAATCGCAGGCTGTGTGCTGGAGCCCACCTCCTATCACCCGTAATTGCTTGGAGTCTCATAACCTGTCAGAAGTGACTCAGGCAGAAAGCACAGGGAGGAGAGAGCACCACACTAGGAGCTTTGGAGGCAAGTACACAATATAGAAGTATATGCCTTGTTCTTTTTTAATTTCAGAGGTCTACAACCAATTTAGGGTCCCCTTCATACATAAATGGACAGCTGTTGGACAGTAATTCTGGCTGCAGTGAGCTGGTGGTAAGGGTGGTATGGTTCATGATTCAGCATATCACACTGCTACCTTTTTATCCTCTTTTTTGTTTTAGCAAACTATATTTGAAGTGCACAAAAATGACACTTCATTCATGTCAGTATACAACAGCGCAGCACATCTGTCTCTCCCACTATTCCCCCATCTGTTCCCCCATTCCTCCCTTTCTCCCGCATCTGTCCCTGCCTTCTCCCCCATCTACCCCGCCTTCTTCCACATCTGTCCCCCCCTTCTCACCATCTGTCCACCCCATCTCCCCAATCTGTCTCCCCTTCTCCCCAATCTGTCGCCCCCTTCTCCCCAATCTGTCTCCCCCTTCTCCCCAATCTGTCTCCCCCTTCTCCCCAATCTGTCTCCCCTTCTCCCCAATCTTTCTCCCCCTTCTCCCCAATCTGTCTCCCCCTTCTTCCCAATCTGTCTCCCCTTCTCCCAATCTGTCCCAAATTTTTTGTGTGTAATCGCTGTGTTAAAAAAAAAAAAAAAAACATCAGCTGTGGATGCAGGATGGAAATCATTTAAAGACTGACTTTTAATTTATAGCAAGAATGTTGTCAGTCTTGCACTGCTAGAAGGCTCACCAGGACAAATAAAATGAGTGAATCTCCCCATTGGGACATCATACAGACATAAAAGACCCAGCAGGGTTTGTAGCCTTGTATCACTATATTAAACAAACAAAAAAAAATACCTTTTGGTTTAAGATACACTTTAAAGATGTAAATACCTCAAAACAACATTGATCATGAAGCAGCAGAATATCATCAACCGATGTGCGTATCTAACATTTTTTTTATTTTTATTCATTTATTTTTTATTTTATCTCAGCTTTTAGCATACATATTTCCAAGGTCAAAAAGTACAGACAGATTATTACAAATTTCGTAATTATATACTGGGTTAACTAATTCCTGCACCCCTAACGGGCACCTCGTGCAATGTTGAGTATTATCTTTATTGTGTCCCCCCCCCCCTTTTCCCCGCCTCCCATCCCCCCTTCCCCCTCCCTTCTCTTCCCCTCCCTTGTGAGCATACAGACATAGTAATCGGTGGGTTAATTTAACAACAGTTGCCTCCGTTCCTGCTGCAGCTTCTGGCACTGCGTCGCTTTAACTGACAATTGCGCGGTCGTGCGACGTGGCTCCCAAACAAAATTGGCGTCCTTTTTTCCCCACAAATAGAGCTTTCTTTTGGTGGTATTTGATCATCTCTGCGGTTTTTATTTTTTGCGCTATAAACAAAAAAAGAGCGACAATTTTGAAAAAAAGTCAATATTTTTTACTTGTTACTATAATAAATAGCCCATTTTTAAAAAAATAAAATAAAAAAAATTCTCAGTTTAGGCCGATACGTATTATTCTACATATTTTTGGTAAAAAAAAAAAAATCGCAATAAGCGACTGGTTTGCGCAAAAGTTATAGCGCATACAAAATAGGGGACAGAATTATTATTAATTTTTATAAAAAATTTTTTACTAGTAATGGCGGCGATCTGCGATTTTTATTGGGACTGCGACGTTATGGTGGACACATCGGACACTTTTGACACATTTTTGGCGCCATTCACATTTATACTGCGATCAGTGCTATAAAAATGCACCGATTACTGTATAAATGTGACTGGCAGTGAAGGGGTTAACACTAGGGGGGCATGGAAGGGGTTAAATGTATTCTGGGTGTGTTCTAACTGTGTGGGGGGAGGGGGGGTGACTGGGGGAGGTGACCGATGCTGTGTCCCTATGTACAAGAGACACAGATCGGTCACCTCACTCCCTGACAGGACGTGGATCTCTGTGTTTACACACAGAGATCCATGTCTTGTCCCTGTAACCGCCGATTGCGAGTGCCTGGCGGACATCGCGGCCGCCGGGCACGCGCATCGGCATCTCTGGAATGCAGCGGGCACGCGCGCGCCGCCGGCGGTCACGCGCGCGCCCTCTAGTGGCCATTAGAAGCACAGGGCGCATATATGCGCCCTGTCAGAGATTCAGGACAGCCCGACGGCTGCATATATTCGTACGGCTGTCGGGAAGTGGTTAATGGTTGAAGCAGATGAGAGCAGAGAGGTAAGGGCTTTCTCGTGGGGACCCTATACTAATTGGTCATTCCTTTTTACCCAAGCTCAAGTGGTCCCTAGATTTTGGGGGCAAGGGTGCTTACCTAGCATCCTCGTCTGTCAGTTGCCATAGTCTCCAAGTTTTTACAAACTTGTCATATTTCCCCTGGGTAATGAAGTGTACCTTTTCATTTGAGATAGTTTGTTTCATTACTTCTAGCCAGTTCTCTATAGTTGGAGGCGCCTGCGCTTGCCATTTTTGGGCAATTATTTTACGAGCCTGAAATAGGCATCTCAAGATAGGCTCAAGGGTGCCTTGCGGTACCTTGGTATCGCATTTCCATACAACCCAAAAGGCAGATCCTGGCTGCTGGGACAAGGGCAGATCCAAATTTTCCATTTATTCGTGTTATAATGCCCACCCAGAAGCTATATAGTTTTGGGCACTTCCAAACCATATGAAGAAGATCTCCTTTATTACTACATCTTGGGCACTCGTTGTTGAGTCTCCATCCTAGTTTGAACATTTTATGGGGGGTGTGGTAGACCCTATGTAATAGGAATAGGTTAGACAGTCTTTGGGCCGGGGCAATGGACGCCCAAGCTCCTTGACGGAGAATGCTATTCCACTGTTCTGGGGAGATGATGCCCAGATCGCTCTCCCATGCCACTTTGCTCTTCCGCGGGCCTTCTCTATTTAGTGCCCTCTCACCCAGCCTACTATAATTCGCAGCTATTAAGCCCTTGGCTTGAGTTGCCTCAATAACAGGGGCCAGGGCTGACATCTTTGTCCACTCGACTGACTGAGAGACAAATTGTGCTTGTATAGCATGGCGGACCTGAAGGTATTTAAAGAAAGATTTATTTGAGATTTTAAATTCACTTACTAGGTCTTGAAATGGCTTCATAACGCTGCCCTTAAATATGTGCTTTAGGCGACATATGCCTTTGTTCGCCCACTCCCTCGATGCTTCTATACTTAACAACTCCTGAAAATTATTGTTGTTCCAGAGGGGAGAAAATTCTGACGGTCCCTCATACCCTAGGATTGTTTTTGTTGTGTGCCATATTTTAATGGTTAATTTTGTGATCAAGTGTTTTTGACAAAGATAATCTGCTTCTAGGGCTTCAACTAGTAACTTATGTGGGTTATCTATTAGTAAGAGACTATTGTTGATATCACTTCTTTCTACGGTTCCACATCCAGCTAGATGTTGCAATTGTGCTGCCAAAAAATATAATTTTGGATGAGGAACCGCCATTCCCCCCTCCTTAACAGGCAGTTGTAAAGTTTGTAGACTTATCCTAGGTTGCCCTCCCTTCCATATTAGATCTCTAAATAAAGAGTTTATCTTTTTAAACCACTTGTGTCCTATCCATATTGGCGAGTTATGTAGAAGGTATAGTAGTTGTGGTTGCCAAATCATTTTGATTACGTTACAGCGTCCTGCAATGGACAAGGGCAATCTTTTCCATATGTCACTTTTCTTTTTCCACTTTACTAATAATGGGTCTAGGTTTAGGGAGAGGAAGTGGGCAGCATCTTTTGAGATCCAAATTCCTAAGTACTTAATTTTAGGACTAATGGATATTTGGGAGAGGCCTGACAACATGTGGGAGTCCACTGGGTCCACTGGTAGCAGGGCTGACTTAGACCAATTAATCGTGAGACCTGAGAACTGTTTAAATTCCTCCATTAATTGCATCACTTTGTCGAGCGAGCCTTCAACATCTCCAAGAAAAAATAGGACGTCGTTAGCGAAGAGTGCAATTTTATCTTCTCCCTGGTGTCTTCTGAACCCCATTATGTTCGACCTTGCCTGGCCATGGTGGCCAGTGGTTCCATTGCAAGGGTGAACAGGAGGGGGGACAGCGGACACCCCTGCCTCATCCCGCGTTCCAGTAGGAAGCTCTCGGATATCTCGGCGTTGATTCTAACCCTGGCACTCGGTCCGCGATATAGCAGCTTAACCCAGCTGGTGTAAATCGGACCAAACCCAAAGCCATTGAGTACTTTCCAAAGGTATGCCCACTCGAGGCTATCAAAGGCTTTGGCAGTGTCGAGCGACAGTATAGCTCTGGACCCTGCTGTATCTATCGGAGTAAGTATGTTTAGAAAGGTTCTCCTGATGTTAATACTGGCTGCCCTACCTGGTATGAAGCCAGATTGATCTGGTTGAATGAGTTTACTAATACATCTATTTAGCCTGGCTGCCAGTATTTTGGCTAGGATTTTTACATCAGAGGATAGTAAGGAGATTGGGCGATACGATGAAGGATCCATATGGTCCTTCCCCTCCTTATGGATTGCAATGATAGTTGCTTCTGACATCGAGGGTGGGAGCATCCCCTCTCTCATCGCCCCCTCATAGGTCCTCAACAGCACTGGGAGCAATATCTCGCCAAACTTCTTATATATCTCTATAGGGAGCCCATCCGGACCCGGAGATTTTTGATTTGGCATATCGCTTTCAGCTTGTTGGATTTCTTTTAGAGTAATTGGTGCTTCTAGTTCCTCCCTATCTTTAACACACAATGTGGGAACTTCTATTTTCTGAAAAAAGATTTCCATCGCACCCTTCGCCGGTTCCCTCTTGGATTTGTATAAATCTTTGTAGTATTGGGAAAATGTTTTTAGAATCTCCTGTGCATCTGTTGTTATCTCGCCCGACGATGTCCTAATTGCTGGGACATTTGATGGAGGGGAGTTGGTTCTACTCAGAAGAGCTAGCATACGTCCTACCTTCTCCCCCTCCCCAAACTGTTGTTGCCTTTGTAGTGTCCTCTTGTTCTCCGCTATTCTTAAGATATGAGCTCTATATTCTTCTTGTTTTGCTATCCACACTGCCCGTTTGGCTGGCGTTGGTTCCTCAATAAATTTCAGTTCTGCTTGGGCGGTCTCGCTAGTCAGCCTGATCTCTTCCATCCTCCCTGTTTTTTTAACCCTAGCGACCTGTTGTATTAGCAGGCCCCTTGCAAAGGCTTTTAGGGAGTCCCAGACCACTCCCGATGATGCTGTCCCTTGGTTAATAAGCACAAATTCTGCTAGTTGGGCATTCATGGTCTGAGGTTCCCCTATTAGCTCTAGCCAACCTGGGTTGAGCTTCCATTCTTTAGAGGAGGACTTAGCTCCTGACTTTATTGTTAAGACCAGCGGGGAGTGGTCTGAGACCCCTCTAAGTATCTAACATTTTTACTTTAGATATGAAACAAATATTTTTATAAAAATAGACTTTAAAAAAAAACTGCAGTAATCACGCATCCATCTCCTGAATATTTCTATGTAGTTTTGTAGATTGTAGATTGTATGGATCTACACAGACTGAATAAATCTGCATGCAAATGTTCAGAAGAGTATTTAGTATTAATTTATAATATATAATATAATATAGAGTAAAATGGCAAATTAAAAGAAAAAATCAAAAACATGTAGGGCTACCCCCACACAGGGGACACTAGTATTAACTGGTTCTTCCCTAAAATTACAGAGGCTGCCCATCCCCCCAAGCACCAGCTCCAATAACACAGTTCAGTTTTTAAGATTTGAAGAAAACAGGAGAGAGGTAAGGGCATGGGATACGCCAAACCGATTAGTAATTAGCAATTAGAGGACCATCTTCTCCTTAAGCATTTGTGGGTATCGGACATTCCAAGACCTTACATCTGGTTACCTTAAGCTAATGCACATCTGCTGATACCCAGTGCAATTTCCAGAAGACTACAAAGTTACAGGGATCAATATAGGGTGTTTACTCCCTAATCCCCAGAGCAGGTGCCACATTCCAGCTTCCTCCAGATATGTGAGTTCTTCTCCACACCAGATCTCTTGTGAGGTCCTGCAATCGGCCTATAAAGTTCCATCCAGGCCCTCGGCCCTGACACTGCTGAGGACTCTAAAAAGCTGCTTAGTCCATGTGCTGCCTGAAGACAACAGCCCCCCTGGCTCTGGAACACTCATGTGGAGAGAGAACCAAGCTCTCCAGTGCTTCAGACTATTTATTACCTTCCCATCCCTCTTCTGGATACTCCTCTACACAGATTGGCTGGAGCTTGGCTGGAGCATGATAAATATTCAGGCTGGTTGTTTGAATCTCCCTCCCTAAGCTCCGGAAGCTTCTCCAAGATGAAGCAATCAAACTCCCAGCCTGTAAAACATTTAACAGACCAGGACAAATGATCACTGCTCCCTTGATTGCAGAAAAATTTACCTAGCATCCTACACTAGGAATCCCAGTAGGGGCCCAAGTCTTACCAACCCCCCATGGCTTTTGGTGGTGACCTTTAATACTTGGGGTCCCATTGACTGTCTCTGCCCGAGTAGAGTCAGCCTTGACGATACGCTCTGCATTTGTCAGCAGGTGTGGTTAGAGAAAAACATAAGGGTTCAGCTGCTGACTTTAAAAAAAAGTTAAAATGTGGCTATATTAGTAACATTATTGTTTAGTCTGTTTAGGCAGAGAGGTACCTACTCAGAGGCAGGAGAGAGAAGGTGGGGAGGGGGGAGAATTCAGTCACAGACAGGGATGAATGGTGAGCTCACTCACCCCTTGGCAGTCAGCACCTCTCATCCAGATGTATCTGTGGCTGCTGGGCTTCAAATTTCCCGCCACCTCATGCCTGTGTAGGCAGTGTGAAAGAGAGTGTAAGACCGCGTACCGACGAGGAGACATGTCCGCTGAAACATGTCCGACGGACCGTTTCCAGCGGACATGTCTCCTCGGATATTTGGTCTGATGGCGTGTACACACCATCGGACCAAAATCCCTTCGGACGGATAACGCAGTGACGTGGCGGTGACATTGACGCCGCCACGTCACCAATCCAGGAAGTAAAATACTTCCACACATGCGTCGAATCCATTCGACACATGCGGGAGATTTATGTCCGCTGGTTAGGCGTACTAACCAGCGGACATGTCCGACGGACATGTTTCCAGCAGACAAATTTCAAAGCATGCTTTGAAATTTGTCCGCTGGAAAAACCTGTCCGCTAGGTCGTACACACGATCGGATATGTCTCAGCGGACATGTTAGATCGTATGTACGCGGCCTAACAGACATTCTTGGCTTAGACAACTGCAGCCAGAAAGACTGCTGGGAAGCCATACTCCGGTCTGAATAATGTGTCCGGGTTTAAGGCAGTCTGAAACCTGAACGCATGATTTAAAACCCGAACTGTCCAGGTGGCAACCCTAATATACACCGTACATTTACAATATACAACCCTAACTACAGGTCCCTGCAGCTAGACATTTGAAACACTTTTTTAGCCAGAGCATTGCTCCCGCAGGAAGAATATTCAGACTCACAAATTTCCTGCAGGATAGACATCGAGCAAATTCGCATCCAGGGCACAGCATGCCCTGAGCCTCCACATCTTGACGGTCCGACCGTTTTCATTGGTTAACCGATGAAGCTGACTGATGGTCTGATGTGCCTACACACCATCGGTTAAAAAAACAATTGTGTTAGAACGCGGTGACGTTTACGTGTTTTAACACAACAACGTGCTGAAAAAAAAGAAGTTCAATGCTTCCAAGCATGCGTCGAATTAATTCTGAGCATGCACTGCCTTTTAACTGATGCTTTTGCATACCAACGATCGGTTTTGACCGATAAAACGGTCCTTCACTCCGTTTTCATCAGTTTTGACCGATCGTGTTTACGCGGCCTATCAGTCAGCAGGGCTCTGGATGGAGTGTCATCCATGGTGGGAACGTGCCCACAAAAGTAGCGACATACTGTTTACCAATCTCCTTGCCTGATTCAGCAGCTTGTGGTCTTTGGCGCCAAACACACTCACGTCTCACACAGTGGGAGGGAACTCCCTGCCCTTTAGGTTCTTTTCAGCACGTAGACTTCCAATGCAGTAAAGAAACTTGAAATCCAGTTGCGGGAGGTAACGGAAGAGATCCCGGATGAGCCTCCACATGTAGCACTACCCCCGTGACACCCTGTAGGAGCTGCTGGTTAGTTTTGGGCCTGCATGTTACCTCAACATCCTCAAAACACAAAAATATTCACAGCAAAATAACTTTTCTAGTATTAACACTTCAACAGAAGCAAAGTTGCACCTCCGAGGAGGTTGAACTTTCCTTCTTGGCTTTAAAGACGGATTTCCAAACTTAGAAAGTCTCTCTATTCTCTACTGACTACTGCCACCTAGTGTCAGAGGTAGCACACAACAAGAGTTCTTTAAAGCAGGGGTTGGGACAGATGACAATCTTGATCCCGACGTCCTCAGCAGCCCTGACTCTATCCAATTTCCCCATTGTCCGTTTAGTTCAATAGAAAAGAGGGAGGAGCGGGGGAAAAAAAAAACAATCTCCTCTCACATGGATCCTTTCCTCTCAAGTGATCAAGGATGGGAAAAAAAATCTTATGAACCGTTAGCATTGTTCATCTGGTGTGATCACAGTTAAAACCTGGGATCCGGCAAAGTCAGTGGCTTTCCTTCCTTGTCCAGGGTGGTAATGAAGTACACAATGTCATCTTTCCCTGGTCGGCAAATAACCACCCGATTGGAATAAATGTGTCGGCCGTAGCTCCAATACAGCCAGTGGCGGTGCGTCCATAGAGGGCACAGGAGCGCCGCCCCCTCTCAACTCCTGCACCGCCACTGAATACAATACACAGATTCATGCATTGCATTAATCTATGTATTGTTGGTGCCGCCCACTATTCAGATGGCCAGCCCTCTGGTGAGCGCCGACCATCTGAATAACGGCAGCTGGTTGGCTTTGGGAGTGCCTATTAGAGCCAGCGGCTTCCAAATAGTTAGCCAGGGGACATACGGGGGGGTGCGTTCCCTGGCTAACACTGACAGGCATCTCATCAAGATCAGGTTCACCAGTTCTGGTTACCGGTAACCTGATTGGCTGAAGCGTCATCGAGGTCGGGAGAAGACATTGAGGGACCGTGGAAGGCTGACCCCAGAAAGGTAAGTGTCGGGCGGGGGGGCAATCTGACTGGCAGCATTTTACAGGGCACAGTGGCGACAATTGATGTGGGCACAATGGCGACAATTGATGTGGGCACACTGGCTACAATTGATGTGGGCACAGTGGGGACAATTGATGTGGGCACAGTGGGGACAATTGATGTGGGCACAGTGGCGACTATTGATGTGGGCACAGTAGTGACAATTGATGTGGGCACAGAGGCAACAATTGATGTGGTACCAGTGGTAACATTTGATGTGGGCACAGTGGTAACAATTGATGGCATGGCACATTGGCTGCGTTTGATGGCACAGTGGCTGCTTTTGGCATGGCACCGTGGTGACAATTGATGGGCACAGTGGTGACAATTGATGGGCACAGTGGTGATAATTGATGGTAGTCCTTTATCAACGAAACTTCAGGAGGCAGTTAAACACTATTCTTTCCCTTACTTGAGAATGTGGTATGTGTTTTTTTTTTAACAGGTAAGGACTGTAATGGAGGATACAGTCAATACAACAAAACATTATCATAACCAATATAAGCAGAAACAAAATTGCTATACCTGAGTACAAATGTGTTATCACCCAAAATACTGTCCCCAGGTAACATTTTAAATACACCCCCTTGTTAGCTAAAATCATGTCTAGGGCCATACGATTTTACAAAGTAATTTGTGAAATGGCCTCTAGTTGTTCAGCTAAACCTTGGAGTGCATCCCTGTTTAGTTAAAGAACCTCTGTTGATTATAGTAAATATAATTAATCCAATCTACATTCTTATTTGAACCCTCTTTATCCCATTACTAAATTAAATTTTGTAAAGCAACAATCTTACCAGATTACTGTATTTCTCTTCTTACTATACTTTCAATCATAACTATTTTAATTTTGCAAAATAACATTAATTTATGTTGGGCTTTCCTAAATATTCTATTTCTGAATGAAACTTTTTCTTGTTGATTTACACTATTTTTCAGAACCAATCATACAGTATGATCGACTGAACCACATATGCTCTTGTCACACTATGACTGTTTAAACAAACATAGCAGCCTTAGTTCATCCTTCAGTGTAGACAAACATACAGGAAGTTCCACTGTGCTAATACATGGATCCATTTATAAAAGCACAATATTCCTCCCCAATAAATACATAAACCCAAAGCCTGAAAAGGTGACCTTTTTAATTCACCACTGTGGCTCTATCACACTGCATCATTTATTCATAATGTATCTATACACTATTGCCTCATTTCCACTGAGCGGATCGGTTCGGTACGGTTCGGTACGGTTCGCTATTTTGGGTGTTTCCATAATGAAAGCGCGCCATAAAAGCGAACCGTACCGCGCCAGCAAGGGTCCTGCTTCAGATGAGGGTCCAAAGAAAAGTGGAGCGGTACGGTTAGGGCGGAGCTACTGGCGTCACACGGTTCATTCCACTGATTGGTGGACAGAAAACAGCTATGCTGACGTCAAAGCAAAGCGCCAACCAATCACCACGTCGCTAGTCCATATAAAGGAGAAGGATGGCAGCAAACAACAGGCTTTGGTTATCTGAGGAACTATCTACTTTCCTATCAATTATTGGTGATGGCGTTATTCAGAGTGAGCTTGATGGATCAGTGAGAAATGAGAAGGTATATTAAGAAATTTCTCAGCGGATGGCAGCCGAGGGATTCGAACGGACGTCGGGCCAGTGTAGGGCAAAGCTGAAAAAGCTTAAAGCTCAATATAAAAAAATTAAGGATGCCAACAGCCGTAGTGGAAATTATCCAACTGCTTGGAGGTGGTACGACGCCATGGACGCCATTTACGGTCATCGGCCAGCAAACCAAGGCTCTGCTAACCATTTGAAATTAAATATCTAACCATATGTTTATTTTCAGAAACAGTTGATGGACTCTCCACTGATGTATCAAACATTTCAGATGATGGACCTTCAACGTCTTTCAGCAGCAACAGCAGTTTTTCATCAGACCAACCACCGAGTAGCCAACCACCGAGTAGCCAACCACCGAGTACTCCAAATGCACCCCGACACAATGGTAAGACATGATGATAATCAATAAATTCTCTGGGGGGCAGATGAGCAGTGCTGTGTATTGGTGTAGCAGATGAGAGGGGGGGTGATCAGTTGTGTGGGGAGATGTGCAGGAGGTACAGTGGTGGAATAGATGAGAGGGGGGGTGATCAGTTTTGGGGGAGATGTGCAGGAGGTACAGTGGTGTAATAGATGAGGGGGGTTCAGCTCTGGGGGGCAGATGAGCAGTGCTGTGTATTGGTGTAGCAGATGAGAGGGGTAACAGAAGTGGGGCAGTTAATCAGTGTGGTACAGTCTGGTGGGGCAGATGAGAGGCAGATGGGACCGCCGCTCCAGGTGAGCTCTTGGTGATCAATGTCCACTCAGAGACCGAACAGGTGCTGGCAATGCACTAGGCAGGCAGAAAAGAAACGTATATGGACAGCCGCACTCCAAAAGGTATGAAAAAGCGTGCCCTTTATTGGGGATATTCTCATAGCACTACATATATTAGTATCATTTGTCTTTTCCATTTATAGCTATGAATAAGCATTGAGGATCAATGCAAAATGCGTCAGATGTGTAATATATTAACCAACCTTTCTTTTTCAACATCCAGTTGTCACTAGACAAAGCTCAGTCAAAACTGTGCATATTGACACCACATGTCCTCCTTAAAATACCAGAATGGTGCAAAAACACACATTTTATTAAAATACCAATCATCATCCACATACACTTGTGCAATGTAAATGTATGAGAGAGAGATCTCTATATTAAACAAAAATACTAAATTAATAATAGCTTTCTTTAAATCTTCAAATGATTGTATACAAGTTATCTTTTATTTAGGAATTTAAGTAGTAAAAGATTAGGGGAAATAGTCACATTAGGGAAAATTAGGTCTAAAAATTACATTCAAGCACAGGAAGTGGTTCAACAGTTAAGCGATTGGGAATATTTTCAATTAAAGCACTTTGTGAGCACATTATCATCGCCGATAAGAGATGATAAAGCACTGAACTCAATAGAAAAATTATGTTCCACCGAAAAACCACTACAGCATGGAATTGCAGCACTATATGGGATACTGACAGACCTAGAGACAAAGAGAAGATTGACATACGTAGAAAAGTGGGGACAAGACATAGGGGAAAGGATACAGGACTCACACATGATAGGAGCTGTGTTTAATTATGCAACTGATATCAACACAATTGAAGTTAACTATAAATGTATCACGCGTTGGCACTTAACACCAGACAAAATTAACAAAATACACCCAACCAATTCTGTCCTGTGTTGGAGGAAATGTAACCAAGTAGGCACCACAATGCATATCTGGTGGGACTGCCCGAGAATTCAGGAGTACTGGAAAGAGGTTCTAGAATACATAGAGGAAATCACAGGTGAAAAGATCCAACGAAACCCCTTGACCTGCTTGTTCCATGGAACCGAAGGGCCAAAAAAAAATAAAGGTATGGATTGACATTGGTCCCAGTGTTGCTAAATGCAGCAAAGGGCCTAATTCCAAAAAATTGGTTACACCAACAGAGGCCATCTATAAAAGAATGGATACACCGAGTTGACTACGTTTCAGAGATGGAATATCTGAGAAGGGTAGATCTGGGAGAAGACGTTTGTAGTAGAAGTAGAACAGCCTGGGATCAATGGAGATTATTTAAAACTTCAGGAAAATTTGCACAGACAATATCAGAAATAGATAGGTAAGATCATTGAAATAGTAGAGCAATAAAACGGAAAAAGTGTAGGACAGAACCGAAAGGTAGAACAAACCGAGAGATAGGGGGGGGGGGAATAAGAATGAGGAAGTGGGGGGAGAAGAGAGTGGGATAGGGGATGAGTATGGGTAGAAGGGTTATGTTTGAGCTTTTTATTTTTCCTTTTTTGTTAATACATTTTAAAAAAAAAGGAAAATAACTAAATATTACATAAAAATATATATACAATAAAATAAAAATAAATAATATAAATAAATAAAAAACAAAAAATAAATAAATAAAGAAAAAGAAAAAGAAAAACCACAAGTGATGCGAGACCACAGAAGAAATGCGAAGGGCGGAACTACCGTGAGCATCTCTTACTGTCCTACTCCCCGGTTGAGTCTGATGTGGAAAAAAAAAGTTATCTTTTATTATTAAAGAAAGATTTGCCCTATAGTAAGCCTTTATAGTTCACTAACATTCACTGACAGATATTTAGGCCGGAATCACACTTGTGCGGTGCGAATTTCAGCTCTCTTATCTCTGCAGGGAGATTACAGAAGTGTTCAGCAGATCCATTGCGTTTTAGCTGCAAATTTGAAGACCTGGGAGAAGGTACAGGGGAGAGGAGAGTGAGGAGAAGTGTATTGAGCTGAATGAGAGAAATTCCTGAAGAGAAATTAACACATCTGCGAATCAGCTGCGTACCCATAGAAGATAATGGGCCTGAATTCGCACCTGAGCCGCACCGCAAGGCATAAAATCCGCACACGTTTTTTCTGCAATGCGCAGTGGGAATGCATCGCACATATGTGAACCAGCCTCATTGAAAACAATGTATTTAGAATGTTCTGCGTATTAGATGCGGTTTAAGCCGCAATCAATTCGCATAGGTGTGAATCCGGCCTCAATCTTCAAAAATTTCAATGAACTCTCAAGAAAAGTTATTTAGGCTCAAAAATGTTTTAAAACCATTACTCTAGTAAGCCACATCTTTTAAATATATTTTTTTTCTCATTCATGAACCTTTTCCAGATGTCTCAGGGTCACAGAAGGGAAAACTATTATAGCGTGTAACCTGATCTGCATCTCTATGCTAGGAACACATTCCTTTCATGTCACACTCCAGAGAAACATCTGTTACTGCTAGAACTGATCTTCCAAGCTTTGTATGCCATACATTGTAAGATTTGTTAACAATCAAATTTTATCATCTTTCAAATTTTTAACCTTTTTTACATCTAAAAATCATGTACATTACATTATAATATGACGTTTTTTGACTACAGTAGCAACAAAAAATGTTTAGAGGACAATCTTGTGAAATTTACAGACTAGCTCCAGCCTAATGAACTGTGAATTGGCCATTTCCCCGAGAAACTCCTCCTCCCAACCAGAGTCTCCACTCTCATCAGAAATATCAAATTACAAAAACTTTTAACACGTGTTTGTTTGTTTTTTGTTTTTTTACAATTTTTATAATTTTTAGATTGAACATAACTTTCATATTTTAATATTTTAATATTTTTCCTGGATAACCTTAAGTAAATTAGAACAATCTACTACCTTAATTTAACAACCAAATCCTAGTTTAGAATCTTTTGTAAAAATTGCTCAATCCTCAACTTATTAATTCCTGCAACTAAGGGCTAGATTCAGGTAGGAGCGGCTTAAATCTAAACCTGCCTAGCGTAGGGTATCTACACTAAGCTGCCGCAACTTTTTCAGGCAAGTGCTTTATTCTCAAAGCACTTGCCTGTAAAGTTGAGGCGGCATAGCGTAAATGATCCGGCCGAATTCAAATTCGGCGGGTAGGGGGCGTGTATTATTTAAATAACGCACGATCCTGCGCCGAACGTACTGCGCATGCACCGGCCATGAATTTATCCCAGTGCACATGCTCCAAATCACGATGTCATTACGACGTGTAAACGACGTGAACGACACTTACGCAAAGCCCTATTCACTAACGTTTTACGTAAACGACATGAAAAAAACGCCGACACGCCATCTATACTTAACATTGCCTGCGCCTCATACAGCAAGGTTAACATTACGACAGACCTACGCTAACGCAAACGACATAAAAAAATAGCGCCGGCCGGGCGTACGTTCGGGAATCGGTGTATAGGCTCATTTGCATATTTTAGATGGGAACGCCACCTAGCATCCAGCCTAAAATATGAAAATAAGATTCAACGGCGTAAGAAACTTATGCCAGTTAAATTGAATGGAAATCTATGCGTTACTGATTTTATGAATCAGTCGCATAGATAGGAGGGCTCAGATGCAGAAATAAGACGGCTTATCTGGAGTTAAGCCGTCTTATTTCTTTCCTGAATCTAGCCCTAAATCTGTAGGATTTTCTGTTAAATACTAAATACCATGTTGTTTACCATTATCTGAATTTTAAACAGTTATTTACACAATCTTAATCAATAGTTTTTCCTTAAAACTATGTTCTGATCCCATGTTTATGCTTTTGAATGACCACATGTAATAACACATTTTCCTGTTTAGGGCTAAAATATTCATAAACAATTACATGCAGCATTAAACTTAGTTTCCTCATTAAAGAACTTGCTTTACACTCTGACATTAATAAACTAATTACCCTATGGAATATATCACAGTGAATATGGGACTCAGGGACTCAAAACCTGCAGCTACACGGTCTCTTGCTTTAAACTTATCCGGGACCCCCCTTGGGACCCCTCTGGCATCTATATCAGAGCCTATATCCCCAGTCATCAACTATATTTCAACCCACAGATTCCCAGTGGTCACAATCATTACCTATATCACATATATATATATATATATATATATATATATATATATTTATATGGTTCCTGAACGTATTACCCTGCCAGTCTAATGGAGGGAAGGAGATTAAAGTACAGTAATCAAATATAAGAAAAAAGATATATAGTTTCATTCTGATGCGGGTGGCACGGTCCATCATATCTCATCTCCAGAGAATGTTTTCAAAAGAACTTCTTAACCATCACCCAATCACCAGGGAGTATACGGTGAATACCTGTACCTAAACCAACAGTGAAAGAAGTAGGGTCACCAGTCCAGAAACTGAACATCAGGCATGGTCTTGAAGGGGGCAATAGCCGCATTAGCAGCCCTTGGGCACCACATTATCACAGTATAACAAGCAACAAGCCATATATTTATCATGTCGTGGGTCACATTTCACCATCAGGGTAGGTAGCTCCTGTGAGGCTCTCTCATCTGAGGTGGCAGGGGCATAAGGGGAGCGGCATGTGGGAAGGTTGGCATTGAAAGGAAGAGTGGTCTTGAACTCTACAAGCAGGGCTTCATAGATTACACAATCTGACTGATAAAACG
This sequence comes from Rana kukunoris, assembly GCA_029574335.1. NCBI lineage: Eukaryota > Metazoa > Chordata > Amphibia > Anura > Ranidae > Rana > Rana kukunoris. The sequence goes on from CM056049.1 coordinate 434,394,937, forward strand.
ACAAAAATCAGTGTAGGCTGGTCACCATTCAAAATTTAAATTAAGCTCAGTGTAAAAAAAATAAGCTTCAAAGATAAGCATTGTGAGTTACTAAAACTCCTTCTTATGCATCAACATTATCAGTTGCTGTGGTGTAAAACAGTTAAACTCATATGAATGAATGAATGAATGAATGAATGAATGAAAACTTGTATAGCGCGGCACATGCGAACTGAATCGCCTCTGGGCGCTTGTTGTTCCTGTCTCCTTTGATATCAAAAGAGATGAGTCTTGATCTTTCTCCTGAATGCTAAGTAGTTCTCCTCCAACCGAATACTGGTTGGCAAGGCGTTCCATAGTCTGGGACCTTGGACCGCAAATCTTCTATCTCCTTTGGATTTGTATCCGGCTTTCGGTATCTGCAGGAGATTTTGATTAGTGGATCGCAAGACGCGATTGGGGTTATGGGCTTTTATTTTTTCGCATAGATAATGGGGAGCATTCCCATGGATACATCTATGCGTTAGACAGAGTCCTTTAAAAGTAATTCTGTCTTTTACTGGTAACCAGTGAAGGACTCTCAGTGAAGGTGAGATGGACTCCCAAGGTTTTTTCCCAGTCACAAGTCTGGCGGCCGTATTTTGAACGACTTGTAGACGAGCGATTTGGTACCTTGGGAGTCCAAGGTAAAGGGCATTTGCATAGTCTAATCTTGAGTTTACAATTGTTCCCACCACGACCGCAATGTCATCTTTGGGAATAAAAGGAATAAGCCTACGTAGTAGACGCAGCAGATGGTGAGATCCGCTGACTACTGACCCTATTTGTGCGTCCATTGCCATGTAGGAGTCGAAAAAGACCCCGAGGCTTTTGACTTTGGCGCTAGGGGTGATGATTTTGCCCAGAATGGGCGGGGTGTCCAAGTTGTTGCAGGTTGATTCTTACGTTTGGCGTGAAACAGAAGGAGTTCTGTTTTCGCTCCGTTGAGTTTTAGATAACTCTTTGTCATCCAGTCCTCTATCAAAGAGAGACATGTCTCTAGATTGAGGTGGTGATCCTTTTTATTGCAAATGCGGAAATACAGTTGCGTGTCGTCTGCATATGAGTGATAGAGCAGTTTTTGACTGCTGATGATCTCAAATAGTGGACGAAGATAGATTTAAACAACACCGGTGACAGAGGGGATCCTTGAGGGACTCCGCATGATACCGTGCGTTTTTCAGAAAAGAAAGGTCCTAACTTCACTATTTGCGATCTGTTTTCCAAAAAAGAGAAGAACCAAGATAAATCGCCTTCTGCGACTCTGGCTACTTCAGCTAGCCGGGTCAATAAAAGCTTGTGGTCTACTGTGTCGAAGGCTGCGCTCAGGTCTAACAGAACCAGAAGACAAGATTCTCCTTCGTCTGCGGCCTCGAGGGCGTCGTCCCATATCTTGAGCAATGCTGTTTCCGTCCCGTGTCCGGGTCGGAAACCTGATTGAAATGGGTCGAGTAGTTTGTGGGTATCTAGATGCTGTTGCAGCTGTTGCACCACAGCTTTCTCCATAATCTTGGAGAAAGTGTTTAAGCTTGTTATGGGGCGGCGGTGGAGTGGATCCTTGGGGTCCAGGGTAGATTTCTTCAGGATGGGTCTAATTATACCCTCCTTCAACTGTGAGGGCACTATGCCCTCCATGAAAGATTGGTTAATAAGCTGCGTGATAGGAGGTGCCAGCACATTCCTTCAGCAGTTTAGTGGGGATGATATCATTCGGCGCAGTGCTGTTACGCAGAGTACCGATGATATGTTTTGTGGCTTGGATAGTGATAGGTTCCAGCGTGAACTTACCTGGTTGGGGTGAATTACTACAGGTGTTGTGTAAATTATTACCGGGGGGCTACGGGGGGAATTGTTTTGCTGAATGCTTTGCCGGATTCCCTCGATTTTATTAATGAAGTAATCCGATAATTCATTGCAAAATTCTTGTGTGTCCGAATTGGGGGCTTCAAGACAGCCTGGATTCATGGTCTGAGTGACCAGCTTGAAGAGTTCGCGGGGGCGGTTGAGGGCGCTATTGATAGCCTCAGAAAAATAATTTTTCTTGGCTTTGAAGGTTTCTTTGTGATATTTCTTAGTTATTGCCTTGTAGATAGAAAGGTTCTCATCTGATGGGCTTCTCTTCCAGGCAGCTTCTGCCCTTCTGCGTTCTTGCTTCAGTAACGCCAGTTGGTTGTTGAACCAGCTGGAGTTTGTTTTCCGGATGTTGGTTTTACGTTTCGGCGCTATTAAGTCAGCTGACTGTAATAGGGCTGTGTTTATGGATTCCAATGTTTCTTCAGCCGTTTGGTGTGGCTGGCTTGTTTTTATTTTTTTCCTTAATGCAGTTTTGAAGAATTCCGAGTGGAGCTTCTTCTGGCATCTAGTCCAGTGTGTAGTCACTGGATTTGATGTTTTTGTTAAGGGGGGGAAGTTGGAAAGAATGAATTTGATGGCATGGTGATCTGACCATGGCAACGGTTCATTTTCCAAGATTTTTATTTCCAGATTTTGTCTGAAAATGAGATCAAGTGTGTGACCTGAAGCATGTGTGGGCCCACATACTAGTTGCTGAAGCCCTAATATATATATATCTAACAAACAAACAGTTCAATTCACCAGTCTGTCTTTTAAAAAACATTTCCCATTTTTTTTCCCTCTCTTGTTTTCCCTCAAGCTGCTAGCAGGCACAGGGAATCCTGGAATTTAAAGGCACACAGCAGCCGGAGAGGGTGGGAGGAAATTTACAGTCTTTCCAAGGCAGAAGGGAGGGAGGAATGGGTGTTAAAGATCAGGCTGCAACATGTGCATGTCTCCCATTCTGGCCTGCTTGTGTCTCCCCTAAAATGAACTTCAAGACGTAGAATACACTTAAGACATGGACAAACACAAAGTTAGAATATGACCAATTCAGCCCCTCTGTCTGTAGGGCGCAAATTCTTAACCCCTAACCCCGAATATATATATAACTAGAAAAAACTCTATTATGTGTGTACACTGTCCTCTGCAAATGCACACACATAACAGACATGTAAGCTGATAAGGCAATTACCGTGCTATTTTATTACCAAACACCTGTCCTTCATATCAGCCTACTTCGACACCTTGTTTAGCCCAAAATTTACTAAAAGAACCAGACTAAATTCTGTGTCTATCCATAATCTTATTTCCCGAGACCTCCCTCTTCAGACCAGACATATCTACATGTGCGTATTGCCAACCTCACTTAACCCAACTCCAGTAAATCACGGATGTTTTAGGAAGGAATCCAGTGACACCATTCACATATATACATATCCACCCTGAGACACGCCAATTTGCGTCTCCGGCCCAGGAACACTGATGAGGAGGTATTGTCTACCATCTCCTACAGACATACACCTGAAATAGCAACATTCAAATCAACATAGAACACGCCATAACATGAATATCAGCCGGCAGAATAGGGTGACGGGTTCTCTTTAAAGCGACTTTGTTTAAAAAATTACCCGTCTTTGCTTGGCCGAAAAACAGCAAACTAACCGAGATAATGGAGGGCATCTGTGCAGGAGAATATTGGCAAAAAGCATAAAATAAACGTCTCTTACCGCATCCGTAAAGGTGATCAGCTTCTCTCTGTCCGCACAGGCGCAGTCCATCGACATCCCAGGATGCCGCATCCCGCCAAGAAAACAAGTCCATGTTGGCGTGACATTTGATAAGGATTGGTAACCACTGACACAACCCCAGGGCATAACCCATTCTGCCTCTGATCCAAATTGTGAAAGCCTGCAGAAAGAAGAGGGACGATCTGCTTCTTTCTGTGTCCAACCGCCAAGAGAGACTGAACCCTTTTATTATCACAGCTTTATAGACAGAATGACATCATTCACATGAGCACAACTGATTGGCTTTCCTTCTTGGGACGTTAATTCCTGGCATGCTGCACACATTTTACAGTCTTGGGGGCCATCTTTGCTTCATTCGATGGAGGGGTTCAAGAGGAGTGAGTAACATCTGTCTTCACTTATTAGTTAAACCATCTGTCTTCAGCTTTTCTTCAGGCTGAGACCTATAGTCTCTATAACTCTGTCATAACTTATTTTAGGAAAAATAATATTGTAGTATATACCCACACATACATATGTATATATATCTATAGATATATATAGATATATATATATATATCTATAGATATAGATATATATATATCTATATATATCTATATCTATAGATATATATAGATCAAGAAATAAAAGAAACAAAACAATATAAGAAGGAAAGCAACATTTGAGTAGTTTAAGAGAAACGTAACATAAACACAAAATAATCATTTTATTTAACTCCATCACAGAACCGCAGGGGCAAAGGCAACATTTTCTAATACAGCGGCACCTGTGTTCCAGTCTACCTGATAGGTGCGAGGAGGCACAATGGGTTGTTCCGCCTCGGACAAGTATTCCCCGCAGAATAGACATCGGGCAAATGGACGCAACTGCATGGCCAGTCCTTCGCGTCCAGGGCACAGCATGCCCAGAGCCTCCACATCTTGGCTCGTGTATAAGGCGAAGCGCCCGCGTGGCTTCAATTCGGATCCCTGTATCAGACAGCAGGGCTCCGGACGAAGTGGCACCCATGGTGGTGGACATAGGGAACATTCTAGGTCCCGGCATGGATGGTGTCCACAAAAGTAGCGTCATACTGCTCACCAATCGCCTTGCCTGATTCAGCAGCTTGTGGTCTTTGGCACCAAACACACTCACGCGACTCAACCAGTGGGCGGGGAATCCTCCCCTTCAGGTTATTTTCAGCATGTAGCTTGCAGGTTTTTCCTTCTGACTCCAGCCACAGCCTATGCAGCCAGCAAAGCGATCTGTGTCCTTAACCCCTTGTTTTCCTTTAGAACAGAGTCCAACACCTTCTTAATGTCAGACTTACAATACAGTAAAGAAACTTGTAATCCAGTTGCGGGAGGTAACGGCAGAGATCCCCATAGGAGCTTCTGGTTAGTTTTGGGCCTGCACGTTACCTCAACATCCGTTGTCTAGGGGAAGAAAGTCTAAAAGAATTCCAATGTCCACACAAGTAGTAAAACCTCCAACTGTCAGGTGTTATTATTTTGCTAAAAAGTAAATTCACCACTCCCTCCTGAGTGGGTATTGCTTACCCAGATAAACCCCTCTCACCTGGCCTAGCAGCCGGATTGATGCACAAACCCGTTCGACAACAGTGTCTGCCACAGACTGATTGAGAAGAAATTTGAACAGTCCAGAGTCCTCTGCCACAGGATGCAATTCCCGAACTTCCAGCCTCACAGTTAAAGAGCCTTTAAGCCGAACCAGCGAACTGTAGGACAACTTGAGTTGTGAATCCCTCCATAATAAGGTCACCAGGCTTATCCTGAGACATAAGCCTCCTGCTTGGTTTCCTCCAGGGAAGGTCCTCCCCCGGTTTCCTTCATTAAGTGTAGCTTTCTTTACTCAGATGGATAGCTTAGGATCCCTCTTGATTCGTAGGCCCCAACCAGCATATCTGGGCCTACCAGTAGAGATGCAGCCTCGGGCCAACGTGGTCCCGGGGCTGGAAATCACAAAACACATACGTCGTGCCAGGAGGGCCAAGAGGCGAAGGACCCCAAAATATGGCGTCCGCCCCTTAAGTATCCTCTCCCAGCATGCACCGTGGGGCACCACTCCCACTGGGCTGCTCCCGAGGAAAGATACTTAATGACCAATGGCTTGCCTTTGTTCCAACACTGGCCTGTGGGGGTTATCGCCACCCCCAGGCAACAGTGGGAAAATGCTATCAGGCACAGCCACTGTTAGGGCAGAGGCCAATTTAGAACATATCATACAGTCTGAGCCATGTTATCGGCTCAGACACACACAAAATTTAGCATAGAGCCTAGTCATTTGGGAGCAGGGTGCTACACATATATTTCCCGCTTGCTATTATTCTTTCAGAAGGGAACTACCTAACCCTAAAACAGAACAATAACAAGCATATATGAACAATTTTTAGCCAGTCCTTCTTTTGCTCCTGATAGGAGGGGCCTTTCCTCGAACAACCGGATGCAAAGAGGTGGGCAGGAACAGTACAACCAAAGCGTCCGTGATAAACAATCCTTCCATCAGGCACACTGGGTAGCAGGCAAAGGTTGTCCCTGCAAAAAGAAATGTCAAAGAGGAAAAACACTCATAACCTGCTACTTTCTACAGTCCCTGTGGCTGCTTCAATGGTGGCTGCATGGCACAACAATTCTCCTCACACATAGAAGCGGGGATCCGGCAATCTCCTCCTGCTATGCCCCTCCTCTCTGACAAAGACCAAGCGGCTCCTGGTAGGCCGACAACAAGGACTCAATCTCCATAGATGGCACGTCCCAGCTTCCATTCCACCTGAATGTCCATGAACCAGGCCCAGACATCACTTTCTGGCACCCACAAAGGCTTTGGGATGTGCAAGAAAGCCCAGACAAGGTCTTCCTCCCACTCTCCAGGGAGTTCTCCACGACGTACATTATCTGGGAGGGGACATATGGATAGTCCAGACCCCATTCCAGAGCAACCCTTCTCTGTATCTCCCTCTTGAAGCGAGAAAACCTGGGCAGTTCTTTAGGCTTCCCCTTTCCTGGCAAGACATATGCATCCTGGGACTTTACCACCCACTGCCTGTAGGTGAATGCTCTGGTCTGGGTCATGGAAGGTCGGTTTTTAGCATCTGCTGCACGGGATAGGGGTCCATACTGTGGGCTGGGTATTTTCTCCTGCCTCTGATTGAGTCTCTGTGTGATGGGAACCTCCTGTCTCCCACTCCTCTTCAGAACTCTCCTCAGGGGATGACCACTCAAATAGTCCCTCCAAAGACCCAAGCTTTCCCAGTATTACGGGGGAACCCCAATCATAGACCCGGCCCTCGCTTACCTCATCCTGCTCACCTGGAGGCACACCTCCCTCTAGCATGGGCTCCTTCTGGAGAGGCACAGCAAGGGATGTCATTTGGCTCCTGCTCACTGGCACATGCAGTCGCCATGCCCATGGCCAGGCCACAGGTCATGGCAGCATCCTCCTTGTCACATATGTCTTGTATGTTCACGGAGGAGTCGCCAGGCCACAACACCTCTCAGCCTTTGACTAGTGACCTCTGGCCCTCTCTGGCCCTCCGAGTTGCCTGCTGCGGCATACAAAGTCCAGAAAACAGTTTGACACTGTAGTACCTTGACTCCTGCTGAACAGGTTTGTGGCTCCTTACAATGGCCGCACCGGGCCCAAGCAGTCACTGGGAGTAGACACAGCCACTCCAATCACCCCCAAGACGAACCCTCTGTGAATCTCCAGCTGAACGCCAGTGTCTACCAGTGCCCGCTCCTGCATGCCAGATAACCACTGCGATGTGGGCATCAGCCGATTGCCCTCTGCCATCTTTAGCCACCTCGTGGTGTCTGGTGCTAGCTAGGACTTGTTAGCTTTCTCCAGGGAGTGGCTCCGCCCGCCAGATCACCATCTGCTCGGCGCCTGAGGAACAGACAAGCAGGCTCCATTCTGAATGCGCTGCATTAACCCCTTGGGACTCAAGCTGGAATTAGCAGGCTTGATGATGTTAGCAGGTTTAGCCCAGCCATGTTGCTTAGCGCAAACTACACCACAGTAACTGGAGACTGATAGCAGGTGTATTGTCCAGTGGTTGCCTATGGTAACAATAAAGTCAACTACCAATGCCTCCCTGTAAAGAACTGACTTAACATAGTTCTGCCCGCAGGCATCTCCAAGCTGCTTCCTAGAACCCTATCACCCGGGGTAACAGTAGACATTCTCACACACTCCGTACTGTTGTCAAGCAGAAATTTGGAGTAAAGTTCAAGTTTTCTGTAATCCAGTGGGAAATGTCCACTCTATGAGGAACGAGCTGGACATATTTGTAATCCGTGGGCGCGATCGCCCACCGTGGTTGCCACGGGTGACGGCACATATTTTACAGGCACTAAATTGCAGGATAGGTACAAGTGTCTGTCCCAACACAGGTTAAGGTGACTGGGTAGCAGGAACAGCAATACTGACGATCCTGGACGGTTGCTATTGAGAACGGCACTAGTAAAAGCTGAATTGCAGGAAAACACACAATCTTTTTCCCTGTTTGAATCCTCTATGCAACAGGACAAGCAAAGTCTCCCCTCTTCTGCATTGCTAGGGGTGACAGCCAACAGGTTAACCGTGAAGGTGGATTTTGGAGGCACATCCAAAATGTAGCAGTGCCCTTGTGGCCACACATTTCACCCTGCTAGTCAGACATCCATTTTGACACACTTTTCCAGCCAAAGAACAGTCTCTTGCTTGTTTTTGTTGTATTTACTAGGAGATTAAACTTAGATGGGGAAAAGGAACAATTGATGCCCAGATAATGAATTTTTAGCAATGGAAATAAATGTAGTTTGAATCCAAACCTGACAGTCTCTTTCTCTGCACATCTCCTCCAGCACAATACTTGGGATTACTTGCTTCACTTCACTGTCCAAATCTAGGTTAATTTCACTGGATAGGCCTCACTCTGAAGTCCTAACATTTTCCTAACAGCCCTTTACAGGTAGGAGTTTGCAGTCCCCTTTATGGTAGCAACCGTTTTAGTTGAGAAGAATAAATGTGCTAACTGAGAATTGGTGGACTACTGATCCCAGCACATACAATGCAAATCTTTCCAGCCCTCATGGCTACAAAACAACACCACAGTCTCTCCCTCTGGCACCACATCCAAATCCTGGCATGTGTCTACTAGAAAAAATAGAAAGATCAACTGCGCTAAAGATCTAAACGACATAAAAGTAATAAGAAGCAATTAAATGCTTGAAGTGGTAGAGAGCAACTCAAAGCTCAAAGGAAGCTGCACCTGACTGTACTAGCAAACACAGTATAAAACAAATGATAAAAAAACAGGATGTGCTACAAACATGACAAAAATAAAATAAAATAGATTGTCCAAAAGTGATGTAAACAATTATCACTCTGAGTCCAGACGGAACCAAATTGATTAAATGTTAATAGTCATATGATAAACGATGTGGATAAAGAACACCAGTGGAATAAGTGTAGACATATAAATCGTGGTGACACTCTGTTGAGAAGTGCTGATAGAAGATCCTCCACCATAAGGCCTCGTACACACGAGGCAATCCATTTGTTCAAATCGGTCGGACCCACCGATTTGAACAAATCTGTCTGCTTGGATTTTGGTTTGCTCGCGTGTACACACGAGCAAACCAAAATCCCCGCCAGCAGACAGCGCGCTGACGTGTCGGTGACGTTGACGCCGCCACGTCACCGCACCAGGGAGTAAAACACTTCCGCGCATGCGTCGAAATCATTCGGCGCGTGTGCGAGAAGACATGTCTGCTGGTTAGCATACTAACCAGCAGACATGTCGGGCGGACGGGTTCCCAGCCGACAGATTTCAAAGCATGCTTTGAAATCTGTCGGGTGGCCAAATCCGTCGGCTTGCCCGTACACACGGTCGAATCTGTTTGCTGGGACGGTCGGGCCGACCGTTTCCAGCAGACAGATTTGATCGTGTGTACGAGGCCTAAGAATATGCAAACTGCTTACCAGATGTCTGGTGGTCCCTTACTTAAAAGAGAACCCCAGAAAGCATGTTATTATCCACTTGGAGGGAGTGATTGGGTCAGATCTGTTGTCAATCCCCATCTGCAGCCGTCGGGTTAAACACTCGAAAGCAGTATCCGTGGAGAGACACAAGAAGACCACAATAGTATAATACCGTAGGGAAAGGTTTATTTTAAAAGATAAGACAAAAACTCACTTACATGATACAAAATAGAAAACAGGCATGTCAGTTTTAAGATGGGACTCCGGCCGGAAGTGGTCCAAATAAAACATAGCCCGTCCAATTGGTGAGGAAAGATGTATTCAGCGGGGGGTGATCCAATGTAATACAATATCCCGCCCGACCGGTTTCGCGAAAAATCGCTTACTCATGGGGCACGGGTGACACACAAGATCATCCCCCTATAAAAGTGATCCGTGATAAAAAAAACATAAAAACATCATCATAGGCGTCAGTGGCGGCATGCACGCGTGCACGTGCAGGTAAGTCAAGCCTCCATCTGGCGAAAACCACAATGCGCGTGCGCGCCGTGTTCAACTCGCCAGGAAAGCAATATTTTTAAAAATAGTTGGCCAATGTTGTCCAATAAGGACAAACAGAAATATAATACCTTAAAAATTATAAAAAAAACGCAAGACGAAATTATAATATCCGTCGTTGCCTGATTCCGTTTAAGTGCGACATGAGTCTCCCTAGGGCTAACGGACCGCCCGCCAAGTCCCGAGCCAATCAGTCCGCGATCACACGATGACGAGGTCACACGGTCAAAATGACCCCGCCCCACCTCAGCGCAAGATCATGACGCCGGAACTCTGCGGCGCGGACCCGCCAACCAGGCCGCCCAATCGTCAGCGACGACGCGAAGGAGATGTCACATGGTCAACGTGACCCCGTCACATGTCGGCGCAAGTTAATGACGCCGGGACTCTGAGACGCGGACCAGCTGACTAGGTCGTCCAAGCCTCGTTTTGAAAACCCGACGAAAACAAGGAATCTCATTGGTCTAGACCTGAAACCAGTCAAAAAATATTTTACAGTACTCCAACGAGCAGTACGGTGAAAAAATCCCATAATGCTGGGCATACGCCACCACATTGGAGGGGTAAACAGGTCTATACATTGGGCACTGAAAATAAACTGAGCATCCCCAACATAAGATTATACAGAACTTAGGAAGTGCCCTGGTCAGCATGCTCGCACATGACCATTACCCACCACCATTAGGGGAAAAGTTGAACAATATCCCAGTCGGTGTCCTTATGTATAACCAATGCCCACTATAACAGTCAAACAAACTAATAAAATTTCTGATAAACATGAGATGAATACAAATAAAAATAACAATAAAATGTGTTAGTAACCCGAAGGTAAGTTAATCTAATATATTAAATTGGCAAATGAGATAGGGAGTACTATACTGTGAATAGGAGTATGGTTGGATATTATGAATTAGAATACACTCACAGACTTATTAACAAGATACCTGGCTAATCCATTATGAATTGTTAATAAAAGCGTTAATATCCGTGTCAATGTTTAAACCAAACGGTATGTACGTCTTGACACGGTATATCCAAGCCATTTCTTGTTTAGAGATTTCCCTAACCAAATTACTGCCTCTCCAATGGGGGCGGTATTTGTCGATCCCAACAAATAATGTATTAGACGGGTCTCTATTATGTTTTAAGTCAAAATGTCTTGAGACAGAGTGTTTATCGTACCCGCTTCTAATTTTGGCAATGTGCTCGTTCAGCCTAACTGATAGAGCTCTCTTAGTCCTGCCTATATACTGTAGGCCGCATGGACATTGTATGAGATAAATGACCCCTTTGGATGCACAAGTTATGAACTGATCTATTTCAAATGTTTGCTGAGTGGCGGTAGATTGGAAAGAACAGATCTTTCTTTCCCTGCATCTGTTAAGAGCACAGACTTGGCAACGTTTACATCTGAAATAACCTATAAGATTCTCGAGGAACGTCCTAGATGCTTTTGGGGGGTCATGCACGCTTGGAGCAATGCGATTGCCAACCGTGGAGGCACCCTTAAAAATCACATTAGGTCTTGCTGGAAGAATAGGGGTCAAGACCTTTTTAAAAATATTGCTTTCCTGGCGAGTTGAACACGGCGCGCACGCGCATTGTGGTTTTCGCCAGATGGAAGCTTGGCTTACCTGCGCGTGCGTGCGTGCATGCTGCCACTGACGCCTATGATGACGTTTTTATGTTTTTTTATCACGAATCACTTTTATAGGGGGATGATCTTGTGTGTCACCCGTGCCCCATGAGTAAGCGATTTTTCGCGAAACCGGTCGGGCGGGATATTGTATTACATTGGATCACCCCCCGCTGAATACATCTTTCCTCACCAATTGGATGGGTTATGTTTTATTTGGACCACTTCCGGCCGGAGTCCCATCTTAAAACTGACATGCCTGTTTTCTATTTTGTATCATGTAAGTGAGTTTTTGTCTTATCTTTTAAAATTAACCTTTCCCTACGGTATTATACTATTGTGGTCTTCTTGTGTCTCTCCACGGATACTGCTTTTGAGTGTTTAACTCGACGGCTGCAGATGGGGATTGACAACAGATCTGACCCAATCACTCCCTCCAAGTGGATAATAACATGCTTTCTGGGGTTCTCTTTTAAATAAGGGACCACCAGACATCTGGTAAGCAGTTTGCATATTCTTATGGTGGAGGATCTTCTATCAGCACTTCTCAACAGAGTGTCACCACGATTTATATGTCTACACTTATTCCACTGGTGTTTTTTATCCACATCGTTTATCATATGACTATTAACATTTAATCAATTTGGTTCAGTCTGGACTCAGAGTGATAATTGTTTTCATCACTTTTGGACAATCTATTTTATTTAATTTTTGTCATGTTTGTAGCGCATCCTGTTTTTTTATCATGTGTCTACTAGAGCTTCACACTGTGCTTCTCACTCATTGATCCCGGCATGGATCTCTTCTGAATGACTTGCCTGGCAGTGCTTCCAAGGACACCTCTCAATGACCGTGTAGAGAGAGGCTCCCTCCCAGCTCCCGAGCCCCAGGCCTGAGTTTACCCCCCCCCCAGAAAGGGGGTTCCCTCAGACCATGACAATCTAACACTCCATCATTCAGTCCTTCCACCCGACAACTCCTCCCACAGCAGGCTGACTGTGGATATATATAGGAGGCCTGCCACCTGCCAACCCTAGTTGGGGATTGGTCAGGGCTCCCAAATACACCCCATGTCACTCCAGCTCTCTGCCCTGCCTCTTTTCCAGAACCTTCTGAAAACCAAAGGAGGCACCCAAGAGCTGAAGCATATGTCAGTCACCCTCTTCTACACTTAGCCACTCCCCTGCCCCCAGATCAAAACAAACAGGCCTAGTTCTCAGCATAGGCCTTCCTAAATTTACCTGCGCTGACAGTACAAAACAAACCCACTATTCTAGCACCTACCAACCTAAGGTAGAGGGTGCTACACACTTTTTTCTGCAAAAAATTAAGGTGAGCTAACACTGTATACCCTCCCTGCCCTCTTTCTTCTCTACTTGTCTCAACTTGCAAATAACAGAGCCAACTATCCTCTGTTTTACTGTTTTATCATAATTACAAGAGGCAAATATCAAGACAAATTAATATATTTTAAATGGTTATAAAGGCCAAAGTTGTTTTACCATCATCTATGTAAAGAAAAAAAATGCCTGCAGGGGACCCTGAGAAGAGGATCTGGGCTGCTCTGTGCAAAACCATTAAACTATTGCACAAAGTAGTTAAAGGGGTTGTAAAGGAAAAACATTTTTTCCCTAAATAGCTTCCTTTACCTTAGTGCAGTCCTCTTTAACTTACCTCATCCTTCGATTTTGCTTTTAAATGTCCTTATTTCCTTATTTCTTCTGAGAAATGCTCACTTCCTGTTCTTCTGTCTGTAACTACACACAGTAATGCAAGGCTTTCTCCCTGGTGTGGAGAAAGCCCATTGAGGGGGGAGGGGGCGAGCAGGAGGGTCAGGACGCCTACTAACACACAGATCATTTCTCTATCTGCAAAGTAGAGAGTGTCCTGACTTGCCTGCTCTCCCCCTCCCCCCTCAAGAGGCTTTCTCCACACCAGGAAGAAAGCCTTGCAATACTGTGTGTAGTTACATACAGAAGAACAGGAAGTGAGGATTTCTCAGAAGAAATAAGGACATTTAAAAGCAAAATCAAAGGATGAGGTAAGTGAAAGGAGGGCTGCACTAAGGTAAAGGAAGCTATTTTGGGGGGAAAAAAATCCTTTACAACCCCTTTAAGTATAACAACATGTTTGTTTTTTGTTTTTTAATTAATCTTTCCAAACACTTTAAATTCTTTGCATCTGGACAGATATTTAAAGTTTTACATGACTTCAATAGGTGTTTTTTTTTTCTATCTGCAGAAAGTTCAACATATTTCAGCACATAATTTTACACAATAGGGTTATCACAATGTTTTAGAAAGATAATCTACATTTCAGCTACAGGGTACTTTCTAAAATGATGTTAGTTACCATTTATTTCTTCCTTGTTCCTCATGCCAAGCTGTATCACTCTTACACTGCAATACCTACTTCTCCATTTAAGTCAGCCAATCACAATAGTCTGGCAAAGGAGGAAGTTCTACATGTCTGAAAACTAGTTTGTTTTGTCGGGACTGACCTATAAAGCTCCTCCTTAAACATTCATTATTTTAGTGCAGACATAGTTCTCTGTAACTCCATAACTCATGGTTCCATGCTTTAGAAGGTGTCAGAAGATGATAGAAAGAAACACAAAGATTCAACGTTTCTTTGCTACCTATTTAACATACATTCACAGTGAAATTCAAACTTTAGTTTTCTTTAGACTATGGAAAGTCTATGCTAGTTGATTACGTGTTAAACTTGGATACAAAAGAAGCTCCAACTTCTAGCTGCTGTTCAATTATCTGAAGAAGACCTCTTGTTTCAAAAGGTAAACAATTTCAAGTTCATAAAAATGAGGACATGGATTGAGCCAGTGGTAGCTGGATCCCAGTTAGCTGGCTCCTTTTATGAAACTAGTTTACTTTTGGTGGTAAAAAATTACTATAACCAGACAAGCACACTATCGAACAGTTCCAGCGAAGATGTACTACAGAAGTCCATCTCTAATTTCTACATCATATACAACCTCATCATCAGATTGACCCCTCTGCCTTCTGCCTACATTCTGGCAAAAATAGGAGATAAAGGGAGACGAAAGATAACACTAGGTGTTCCACTTGTTGGGTTTTTTATATCCAGTTTATGTCTTCTCTTTGTAACTCTCTGGGACTTGCCCATACAAGTCATGTTTGGCACAGCAGCTTTCAATGGATTGTGTGGTTGGTTCACAGCTTACTGGTCATCGGTTATGGCATGGGCTTCACTGGATTCCTCCACTATGAAAAGGTCTCTCAGACTTGTTATCACAGAGTGCACGGTTGGCTTGGCTGGATTCATTGGAAGCCTAATTTCCGGACATATATTTATTTACCAAGTTGATAATCACCCAGGGATCATTTTGGTGTGCTGCAGCCTTGCAAGTTATGCGTTTTGTCACTTGTATATCCTTTTTATTTTGAAGACTCCTCATTGTGAGGTTATTAAAAAAGAGGAGATTATCTCTGAAATAGCTGAAGACCAAGCTGAAGACCAAGCAGTTCCTCAACAAGTTCCTACAGAACGAAGCAGACTAATTAATTCTTCCAAAAAGATTGCAACACACAAGCAAACATATATATTTTCCTCTAAAGTAACTATTTGTCTGCTGTTTTTGAGTGCTACCTTATATAATTCTGCAGTCAATGGTGCTGAAAATGTGATCAATTTTTTTGTGCTAAAGAAACCACTGAGCTGGGGCCCAGTAGAAGTTGGCTATGGAAATGCTGCGGCCTACATGATCTTTGTTACCAGTTTTCTTGGTGTTTTTGTTTTCTCAAGATGTTTACAAGATTTGAGCTTGATCATTTTTGGAATGTTTTCATTTTTTGCTGGAATTCTTATAATGGCTTTTGTACGCTGGACCTATCTATATTACATTGGTAAGTAAAAAACCTCCATGTTGGGTTATTCATATAATTTTTAATGGCAGCTCATAGTAATTTACCTTTGTGCAGATTTAAAGGAAATTGGAAAAAAGTTTTTAAACGTTTTGTACTTTTGTACGTTTTGTACTTACAGACTCTGGTGCACTAGATGGGTGAACTGTGGGTGTGGTAAAAATATGGGGGTAGTCTTTTATGATATATGCCATTTTTTCACTTTCAAACTATATCAGTATAGGAAGGCTTATGCCCCCCACAATTTAGTTCACTCAATTTCTTTAAACAGGGTACATTTATAAACCTGCATCTCCTAATTGTATATATATTTTCTTAAATAGCATTCTATTTTTTAAATAAATAATGGATGCATATTAAATTGAGCCGGAAATGAACTGCATCAGATGGCACTGCATCCGGAAGAAGCTTAAGACCCATCTCTTCTGAAGACACAGGCGGACACTGGCCTTGAGGCGATTTAGTTCGCATTTGTAGCACTATACAAGTTACTCATTCACTCACTCACTCAGCCTTGCTGCTTGTTTGTTAATGTATAGCAGTAGTTCTTACAGTGTTAAATAAGCCATCATGACATCATATCATCATCATCAAAAATGTGTGTAATTATTTTTCGTTTTGGTGAGACAGAGGACCTTGCTTTTTATAAAAGAATGCATATGATATTCTTAGGTTTCTCAAATCAACCCATTAGGAGCATATAAATCACATTTAGTCCCCTTTTTGTTAGATTTTGTGGTAGAAATTTTTTTTTATGCTACGTTCATAAATCAGATTGTTGGGAACTAAATACACTTCGAAGTCAGCAAATGAAAAATTCTAACTCTGAAATGAATACTTTATGTTATTTCTGATACTATTTTACTATTTTTCTTATATTCTAGCCAGACTTGTCATGATGTTTTCTCTGATCCCCATGCCAACAATCAGGGCTATATTATCCAAACTCACAAAGGAGTCATCTTATGGTAAGGGGAATATAAATATACTTCTAATGATTGACTAACTACATACCTAAGCTTGTCATGCAGAGCAATCACTATAGTCTGTCATTAATATTATTTGTGAATAGTTATTTACTTATTCTTTCTGTAGATTTACACAACAGTCAATACAATTAGTTTTGGTTTTCAGTAGAGAGGGGAAGGGTCAGAAACCTGTGTTGGGTTTTTAGAACAGCGGCATAAACTGCACAGGAATTGAGAGAAAATTTCCTCAAAAATGATACAGACAAGACTAAAAGCCTGACAGATGATGCCCCGTTTCCCTGCTAGAGAGATTCTGTTTGCATCCTGTCCCAGTGACACAAGAAGAAAGAAAAGGGGGATTTACTGTCATCTACATCCCTGCTGGAGAGATTCTACCCAAATCCTCTCCCAGTTACCACACAGAAAGTGACAGAAAGTCTTACCATTGGGGTCAGAGGCAAAAATAAAAACCAAAGGGAAGTTCTATCCCTTCCACAGACCAAGACTAAATTAAAGGGGTTATATCGTCTTAATTTTTTTTTTACCTTAATGCATTATATGCATTACGTAAAAAAAAAAAAAAAAAAAACTTCTGTGCCAGAGGACCTCCCTTATACTTGCCGGAGCCCATTCTCAATCCAGCGCTGTGCCCAAGAGCAGCTGCTCTCTCTGCTCACAGGGCAGATTGATAGCAGCAGGAGCCATTGGCCCCTGCTGCTGTCAATCAAATTCTGTAAAGATGCAGTAGGGGGCAGGGCTAAACCGCACTGTATCTATAGCCTCAGACAGGGCAGCTCAGGAGCGACTCACACAAGTTCCCCCATAGAAAGCTGCTTTCTATGGGGGCATTAGTTTAAGAGAAGGAGCCAGGAGCGCCAGCAGGAGATCTGCGCTGTGCCAAATCATGACACAGAGCAGGTAAGTATAACATGTTTATTATTTTATTAAAATAACTCCAGCTTTACAATCACTTTAAAGATTATGGCTGGTTTTGAGCCAAAAAAGCTAAGTATTTACACACCAATTTCAGACATATAAAAATATTACATTGCCTCATCAGCTATGGTTAGGCCTCATGCACACCCTCAATGACATACCTGCAATTATATGCATTTATAGAACATTTCTAAATGCATATTAACTGCTTCAGCCCCAGACCATTTTAGTGGTCAATGACTGGGCCACGTTTTGCGATTCGGCACTGCATTGATTTAACTGACAATTGCGTGGTCATGTGATGTGGCTCCCAAACAAAATTGACGTCCTCCTTTTCCCCACAAATAGAGATTTCTTTTGGTGGTATTTGATCACCTCTGCGATTAAATTTTTTTGCGCTACAAACAAAAAAGAGCGACAATTTTGAAAAAAAATGCAATATATTTTACTTTTTGCTATAATAATTATCTCTTAAAAATATATAAAAAAACTATTTTTTTCCTCAGTTTTCTCCTACCTCGCTGGAACTGAACACTATTGGTTCTTTGTTTAACCACTTCCTTACTGGGCACTTATAACCCTTCCTGACCAGGTGAAATTTCAGCTTCTGGCACTGCGTCGCTTTAACTGACAATTGCGCGGTCGTGCGACGTGGCTCCCAAACAAAATTGGCGTCCTTTTTTTCCCACAAATAGAGCTTTCTTTTGGTGGTATTTGATCATCTCTGCGGTTTTTATTTTTTGCGCTATAAACAAAAAAAGAGCGACAATTTTAAAAAAAAGTCAATATTTTTTACTTGTTACTATAATAAATAGCCCATTTTTTAAAAAATAAAATAAAAAAAATTCTCAGTTTAGGCCGATACGTATTATTCTACATATTTTCGGTAAAAAAAAAAAATCGCAATAAGCGACTGGTTTGCACAAAAGTTATAGCGCATACAAAATAGGGGACAGAATTATTATTAATTTTTATATTTTTTTTTTTACTAGTAATGGCGGCGATCTGCGATTTTTATTGGGACTGCGACGTTATGGTGGACACATCGGACACTTTTGACACATTTTTGGCGCCATTCACATTTATACTGAGATCAGTGCTATAAAAATGCACCGGGGGAGGGGGGTGACTGGGGGAGGTGACCGATGCTGTGTCCCTATGTACAAGAGACACAGATTGGTCACCTCACTCCCTGACAGGACATGGATCTCTGTGTTTACACACAGAGATCCATGTCTTGTCCCTGTAACCGCCGATTGCGAGTGCCTGGCGGACATCGCGGCCGCCGGGCACGCGCATCGGCATCTCAGGAATGCAGCGGGCACGCGCGCGCCGCCGGCGGCGCTCGCGCGCCCTCTAGTGGCCATTAAAAGTACAGGGCGCATATATGCGCCCTGTCAGAGATTCAGGACAGCCCGACGGCCGCAAATATTCGTACGGCCGTCGGGAAGTGGTTAAAAGGAACCAACACCTCGCTGGCTCAGCTCCTCAGGGAGCAATTTCCTACACCCTAGTAAGTGGTCTGGTGCTGGCAAGTTAACCACTTCAGCCCCGGACCATTTTTCTGGCCAAAGACAAGGCCACTTTTTGCGATTCAGCACTGCGTCCCTTTAACTGACAATTGCACGGTCCTGCGGCGTAGCTCCTAAACAAAATTTTCCCACAAATAGAGTTTTCTTTTGGTGGTATTTGATCACCTCTGCGGTTTTTATTTTTTCCGCTATAAACTAAAATAGAGCGACAATTTTGAAAAAAAAATGAATATTTTTTACTGTTTGCTGTAATAAATATCCTCAAAAATATATAAAAAAACAATTTATAAAAAAATTTAAAAAAAAAAAATTGCAATAAGCGTTTATGGATTGGTTTGAGCAAAAGTTATAGCGTCTACAAAATAGGCCATAGTTTTATGGCATTTTTATTAATATTTTTTTTTACTAGTAATGGCGGTGATCAGCAGATTTTTATCGGTACTGCGACCTTATGGCGGACACTTCGGACACTTTTGACACATTTTTGGGACCATTGGCATATTTAGAGCGATCAGTGCTATAAAATGCCACTGGCAGGTAGGGGGTTAACACTAAGGGGCGAGGAAGGGGTTAATTATGTTCCCTGTGTGTGTTCTAACTGAAGGGGGGGTGGGACTGACTTTGGGAAATGACTGATCGCTGTTCATACATTGTATGAACAGACGATCAGGCATTTCTCCCCCTGACAGAACCGGGAGCTGTGTGTTTACACACATAGCTCCCGGTTCTCGCTCTGTAACGAGCAATCACGGGTGCCTGGCGGTGATCGCGCCCACGTCGGGACTAACTGCTAAATCGCGAGAAGACGTATAGCTAGGTGATCTCGTGCAGCCGAAGCGACCTGCCGCCGGGAGATGTTTTGTTCAGAGCGACTCCCCACAGAGATGTAGTCCCAAGGGAGGGGGTGAGCACGCTGACTAACCCACAGTCAGAACTGCTCGGATGATGAGGGCAAGCTTACTAAGGAGAAACAGGAAGTGAGAAATTCAGACAAAGAAAAAAAACAATAAGAAGGGAAATCAAAGGGAAGGGTTAGGGAACCAACAATGCACTAGCTTAAAGGAACCTATTTTGAAAATAGAAAACAAACCTTTTACAACCCCTTTAAAGGATTAGTTCACCTTTACCGAAAATCTGTAAAGGTGACCTAACACTGGACTCTCTTTCCACCCCGGTCAACTCTGTACTTACCTCCACGATCCTGAGCGGTCAGGGCTTCTTATTGGTCAGTGCTGTTCATGTGAAGGAGTATACCTTTAAATTAACTCCTTGTGCTGCACAATTTATACCATATGCATACCAGAAAAACTGCTTGCATTAAAGTTTCACCAATACGCACACATACAAAAAAAAATCCTCCACTATTTATGTGAAAAATCAAACACATAAGTTTATGTCCATCTTGCTGGAAAATACATATGTAATGTTCTTGTGACAATGTAAAATCTTCACACATATATCTGCATGTGCTTCCCTGTGGTTCACTTCAGACCAGCACCTAGTGCTCCACTTAGTGCTCTGATAATTGATTGCTTGACAGCAGATATGACTTTTTCAAGTTTTAGAGTGGAGGTGGATTAGAATACCAGTCAGGTTTTATTGCTGTCTGTGCCCCGTTAGGCCTCGTACACACGAGGGGATATGTCCGCTGAAAACGGTCCGATGGACCGTTTCAGCAGACATCTCCGCTCGTGTGTATGGGCTAGCGGACAGATTTCTCCACCCGACAGATTTCAAAGCATGCTTTGAAATCTATCCGGTGGGAATCTGTCCGCCCGACATGTCTGCTGGTTAGTACACTTACCAGCAGACATGTCGTCCCCCACCGCCGCCGCGCCGCCGCCAAATGGATTCGGCGCATGCGCGGAAGTGTTTAACTTCCTGGTGCGGTGACGTGGCGGTGACGTGGCGGCGTCAACGTCAACGCCGCGTCACCGCCACGTCACCGCCCCGTCCGGTGGCGGGGAATTTGATCCGATGGTGTGTACACGCCATCGGATCAAACTCCCGATCGGACATATCCGATGGAAATGGTCCGCGGACCGTTTTCATCGGATATGTCCGATCGTGTGTACGAGGCCTTAAGGAGTGTCACCCTCTCTGATTGCACTGTTTACCATTATCATTAAAAGTGAAAGTATAAAAAAAATCAAAAATTTGGGGTTGACATCAGAATAGTAATAGAGAGGTAATGTTCAAATAGGGACACTAGTTCTGGTGACACCCCAAGATTTCCTCACTTTGGAGAGATTTCTTCTCACTTCCTGTTTTGGTTATGGGACAGAAAGTGAAGGTAAATCTCCCCTATGGGACAGAAAACCGACTTATAAATTATAATTGTCTTAGAACCCTCCATTACTCTATCCAAAATGAAGTTTTGCCTTTAGTTACACTTTAACATTTCTGGATGTTCCTATAACATAGTGTAGTACTACCCCTGGAGGAGCAGCTGGTTTGTTTTGGGTCACACATTTACTTTGTGGCTCTTCCAAATTCCTTGGGGTGAATGGTGCATATAGCAGAAGTAAAGGAATGTCCGCAACAGGTGCTCTTTGCTGTGCTCTTTATTACCCAGCCGGGTAAAAACAATAAAACTTGTGATGAGGTAAGTTGAGTTAAAGGAAGAAGTAAAATGGCAAATTCAGGTGTAGCAATAGGGAAACAGTCCTGCTCCCACGTGTAACACTTTTCTGTGCCACTCCTGCCTGAGTGGGAATAGCGTACCTGGACAGGCCTCTCTCACTGACCCGGCAGCCGGAGTATCACTCAAACCCCTGAGGAAAAGTCTCTGCCACAGATCCTGCTGGAATGAACTTAGATTTGAGGAAAAGTCTCTGCCACAGACCCTCCTGATTGGACTTCAGGGAGACACCTCTGCCACAGGCCCTCTCTGATTGCAAATGCAGAAGGAAACCCTCCTCTGAAAAATTATGCCTGGATCTCCTTCTTAACGTCACCCAGGTACCGACTGACAGGTGATCAATCCTTCCTTTAATGCCTGGGGGTTTGTCGAAATCCTTTTGGACCGCCACCCTCTCATTAGAACCAGAACCAATGGCGTCTGCTCCATAAATACCCTCCCCCAGCATGCACAGTGAGGCTCAACCCCCCCCCCCCCTGATTGGCTGCTGGGGAAAAGCACCCAAACCTTGACTCCACTGCTGCCATCTACTGCACTGGGTGGGAATAACACCCCAGCACAACAGAATGAGCCCACAGCACAGGCAAGCTGAGACAGAGACCCAATTTGAACATTTTAACTAGATCAGAGTTTAACTACACTCTGATTTCCCTCAAAATTTACATAGCACCGGTACTTTGAAGTAACCAGGCGCTAGCAAATCTTTACTTTTTTTTATTCAGTTAAACTTTAATTTAATAAACTTTAATTCAGACCTTCCCAGCAGCATAAAGGTAGCTTTATTTTGCTTCCCCCGTCAATCCTTTACATTGTTGGTGATGAAAGCAAATCCCTATGTAAGCTACAGGCTCCTGCCATGGCTCACACAGGACTATCCACTCAACAGCTACAGCACTGTCCTACTTGCTCCCCCATACCCTGAAGTAGTAAGTATTTTCATTGGCTGACCTGAGTGGTGGGGGAGCTTGGAGAATGAAGATGAGCAGGGCCTTGCACAGGTTACCTTTGAGGAAACATAAGCATATTTGTATTCTCCTGTTGACAGATAACTGAATGACAACTGTGTTATTTTTCAGGAAAAGTATTTGCAGTACTTCAGATCATCATGGGAGTTGTGGCTGTGGCAACATCAACAGCATACATTGCAATATATCAAGTTACTCTAGACTGGTTTAGTGGCTTCAGTTTCATTGTGATCTCTATCGTTGCCTTTATAAGTTTTTTTCCAATCAGGTAACAATGTAGATTTTTTTTTGTACTTTTGTACTATTTCATCATACACCCAAAAGGGTTGATAGATAATGCATGCATGTTGCCATTAACACATTTCAGTATTCCCATGCTATAAATGAAAAAATATATATATATATATATATACACATATATCATATACGCTGAACATGTAATACAAATAGGAGCTATACCAGCTGTACATCTAACTCACCACAAGATGGCAGCCCCGCTTTTAAATGAATATGCAGAGCTAAATTACAACATTGTAAATTATTAATACAACATACTCTAGAAACAAATTCAACGTTTTGCCATACCGTATCTACAGCTAAACTCCAGGCAGGTATAAAAATCAATAAATGTTAAGTAATCATTTTGATAAAACACTTGGTAAACACTTGCAACTGGTGTAAATGCCTGTTTTTGTGTTTATTATAAATTCCTGATAACACTGTGTAGCAGCATTTAAATTTGGAGGGGGAGAGACAATTCTAGGAGTCATCATATTTGCTGCATGCCCATATACTGAAGGTTGTAAACCTCAGACATGAAATATAACCAAAGTACAGTAAATCCCTCTATAGTGTGTACAGTATTTTTCTCAATCCAGAGCACTACAGTAAGTGTAATCTCTGTTTGCTGCTTCGTTCCTCTGCTATCAGCATGAATCACATCTGACAAGTTTTCCTGACACCAAGAAAAAAAACGTGACACGGGAGGAACCCCCTGCATGCAGCCTGTAATTGATAGCCTCAGTTCCTGTGTGAAGGAGGTGTGTGCCTTTCCTCCAATCAGCTCTCAGAGCTCTCCTCAATTACCTCTACAGAGGGGAATTTCAGCTCCCCACCTCCTGTTTTCTGAAAGTTTAGACAAACTGTATGTAGAGAAGAGTAGGCTGCAGATAAACATGTCCAACTTATGTAGAAGGATTTGCTTCATCTCTGTGTATCAACTAAGGCCATTCACTTCACTGGGTATATGTGAGGTGCCGTACACACGGCAGAGAACCTCGACGGGCAGAACACATCGTTCCGCCCGTCGAGGTTCTCTCCCGGCCGTCGGATTCGGCGACCCGCCCGTCGGGAATGGCAACCAGCCATTCTTCCAGGCGGGCCGTCGAGGAAATAGAGAGCGTGCTCTCTATTTCGGCTCGACGGGCTTCCCGACGGGAAGCTCGCTGAGACCGTACACACGGCCGAGGTCCTCGCTGGAATGTGCATTCCAGCGAGGTTCTCGCTGATTTTCAGCGAGAACCTCGGCCGTGTGTACGGGGCCTAAGGGTTTACAACCACTTTAACAGGCTGACCAGAGGAGAGGGAAAAGTAAGCAGAATAATGATTTTGGTGCGCTGCTACGCTTTCATTGGCAATCACAGAGCTGAGGCTGTGCTTCCAGATCAAAAAACTGACTGCATAGCAGTACAAATTCTTTGACAGGTCATCATTGGCACCCTTAACAGTTCATCAATGATCTAAGACCCCCATACACACTATTCGATTTTCTGTAGATATTTGTCTTCAGATTTACCAAAACCATGTAGTGCAAGGGCCTGTCTGATTGCATACACATTGAAAGTCTAAGGCCACGTACACACGATCAGACCGGTCCGATGAGACTGGTCCGACAGACCGTTTTCATCGAACCACGCTGAAGTGGTCTTATGTGCGTACACAACCTCAGTCCAAAATTCCATCGGGCCAGAACACAACGACGTGCTGAAAAAACGAAGTTCAATGCTTCCAAGCATGCGTCGACTTGATTCTGAGCATGGGTGGGTTTTTGGTCCGATGCTTTTGTGTACTAACCAATGTTTTGGTCCGCCAGGTGTCCGTCGGACAGATTTTAAAGCAAGTTTTAAAACTTTGGTCCAATGGACAACAGTCCGATGGGCCATACACACGATCAATTTGGTGCGATGAAACTGGTCTTCAGACCAGTTTCATCGGACCGGTCTGATCATGTGTACGCGGCCTAAGGACGCGTACACATGATCAGACCGGTCCGATGAGAATGGTCCGACGGACCTTTTTCATCGGTTCACCGCTGAAGCGGCCTGATGGTCTGATGTGCATACACACCGTCAGTTCAAGAACCGATTAAGTCCAACGGCATGACGTAAAACACAATGACGTGCAGTGAAAAATGAAGTTCAATGCTTCCATTCCATCCATTTTGACCGATCGGTAGGAGTCCATCGGTCCGATTTTAAAGCAAGTTCTAAATTTTTGGACTAAAGGACAACAGACTGATGGGGCATACACACGGTCGGTTTGGATCGATGAAACTGAACTTCAGTCCGTTTCCATCGGTTTGAACCGATCGCGTGTACGCGGCCTTAAGGTTTGACCTCATATTAGATGGTTTTGGTAAATCCGAAGACAAAAATCTGCAGAAAATCTGTGTATGGGGTCTAAATGTTTGATCTACAAACAAAATACTAAATGGATATTTATTCAGGTATTTCAATTAGGGTTTGATTTACTAAAAAGGGGGCATGCTAAATCTGGTTTAGTTCTGCATAGTAACCAATTAGCTTCCAGGTTTTATTGTCAAAGTTTAATTGAACAAGATAAAGTTTTAGGCTGATTGGCTACCATGAACAGCTGCACCAAATTCTGAGTGTACCAGTTTTAGTAAGGCCCCTTTCACATTGGGGCAGGAGCCGCGCTGGCGGTATAGCGCTGCTAAAAATAGCGGCGCTATACCATCTGATTTGCCGCGAGTTGCGGCCGCTAGCGGTATTAACCCCCGCTAACGGCCGTGAAAGGGTTAATACCGCCCACAATGCACCTCTATAGAGGCGCATTGCGGGCGGTATTGCCGCGGTCTCAATTGTTTTCAATGGGAGGGAGAGGTGAAGGAGCTGTATACACGCCGCTCCTCTCATCGCTCCAAAGATGCTGCTGACAGGAGATTTTTTTCTCTCCCGCCAGCGCATCGCCTCAATGTGAAAGCCCTCAGGCTTTCACACTAAGTATACAGGGCAGGAGTTTTTTAGGCGGTATAGCAGCGCTATTTTTAGCGTTGTACCGCCTGAAAAACTCCTCAATGTGAAAGGGGCCTAAATCTTCCCCATAGAGTCAGAGCTTGCTTGGGATTTCTCTTAATGCTAGTAACATCATCATCATCCAATCATAGTCACAGTGAGTACATTCACCAATTGTACTTTCTACCAGCTGTTATTAAGGCTGGGTTCACACTGATACTACACAACAGTCATACGACTGCTCTGCAACATCAGTCCTACATCGGTCCTAAATCTATCCGACTTAAATGAACAGGATACTACTTTGATCCAACTTTGTGATAGTCTGATTTGTCCTTTGACCAATCAAAACAATCCCAGTGTGAGATAAATTCATTTTACTGCTGCTGTAATCACCATGTCGGATGGTAAGGACAAGGATCCTACTTTAATCCGACTTCAATGATATTCAATGGGCTGGAGTAGGATAAAATTTGGACCAAAGTAGTACAGGGAGCATTTTCAAAGTGGGACCGACTTGTGTCGGACCACTTAAGACGGGTCTCATACGGAAACATTGATTTTCACACGTCATGCGACATGAGCTCCCAATGTCTGAGCGTTTGTTGCACCAGTGTGTAAGGCCCTATACACACTATTTGATTTTCTGCAGATTTTTGACTTCAGATTTAACAAAACCATGTGGTGCAAGGGCCTGTCTAATTGCATACAAATTGAAACTCTTATGCCCCACACACACAATCATTTTTCGTCATGAAAAAAAACGACGTTTTTAAAAACTTCATTTAAAATGATCGTGTGTGGGCTTCACATAGTTTTTCATCTTCTGAAAAACGACCAAAAAAAAAAATTCGAGCATGCTGCATTTTTTAATGTAGTTTTAAAAATTGTCGTCTTTTGGGTTGTAAAAAATGATGGTGTGTGGGCTAAAACGACGTTAAAAACGACATTTTAAACCCGCTCATGCTCAGCCTTTATAGTGCCGTCGTACGTTTTGTACGTCACCGCGCTTTGCTTATCATTTTTTTTAAACGATGGTGTGTGGCAACATCGTTTTTAATGATGAAGTTGGAAAAGCTTTGTTTTTTCTACATGCTGAAAAACGACAGCATAATGCCTTGTACACACGATCAGACTTTTCGATAGAAAAAGTCAGACGGGAATTTTTTCATCGGATATTCCGACCCTGTTTGTGCCCCATCTGAGTTTTTCAATCGGAAATTCTGGCGGACTTAGAAAGAGAACATGTTAGAAAATTCCGTTTGTCTGTATGGAACTCCGACGGAGAAAAAAACATGCATGCTCAGAATCAAGTTGCAATCGGCAACGCATGCTCTGAAGCACTGAACTTTATTCAGTGTGTTGTACATCACCGGGGTTTTGGACGGTCGGAATTTGGTGTGACAGTGTGTATGCAAGACAGCTTGAACGGAATTCCGACTGAAAAATCCTTCAGAGTTTATCCCAAAGGAAATTTTGATCGTGTGTACGGGGGCATTATAGCGGAGTTCTGCCCAAAAAATTGAAATGAATAGTCAGCCGCTACAAATACGGCAGCTGCTGACTTTTAACCGCTTGCCGTCCCCCGCTGCACTTAGATGTACGTCTGCAGCATGGCACAAGCAGGCAGAAGGACATATATATATACGTCCCCTTTAACTACTTAACCCCCGGACCATATTTCTGGTCAAAGACCAGAGCACTTTTTGCGATTCGGCACTGCGTTGCTTTAACTGACAATTGCGCGGTCGTGCGACGTGGCTCCCAAACAAAATTGGCATCCTTTTTTTCCCACAAATAGAGCTTTCTTTTGGTGGTATTTGATCACCTCTGCGTTTTTCACGCTATAAACAAAAATAGAGCCACAATTTTGAAAGAAATTAATATTTTTTACTTTTTATCATAATAAATATTCCCCAAAAATACATAAAAAATGTATTTTTTCCTCAGTTTAGGCCGATACGTATTCTTCTACACATTTTTTGTAAAAAAAATCGCAATAAGCGTTTATTGATTGGTTTGCGCAAAAGTTATAGCGTTTACAAAATAAGGGGTAGTTTTACTGCATTTCTATAAAAAAAAAATTTTTTACTAGTTATGACGGCAATCAGCGATTTTTTTTCGGTACTGCGACATTGTGGCAGACACTTCGGACACTTTTGACACATTTTTGGGACCATTGGCATTTTTATAGCTATTAGTGCTATAAAAATGCATTGGATTATGCATTGGGTTACTAAAAATGCCACTGACAGTGAAGGGGTTAACACTAGGGGGCGGGGAAGGGGTTAAATGTGTAACCTGGGTGTGTTCTAACTGTATGGGGGGGTGGACTGACTGAGGGAAATGACTGATCTTCTGTTCATACATTGTATGAACAGAAGATCAGCATTTTTCTCCCTAACAGAACCGGGAGCTGTGTGTTTACACACACAGCTCCCGGTCCCCGCTCTGTAACGAGCAATCGCGGGTGCCTGTGTGTCTCCCAGAAGACAGCAGGGGGGACAGAGGAGGGACCAGACATGGCGTAGATTGCAGCGGAATCTGCGGTGATCTATCTGCATTAGACAGGTATCTGCTCCCCCCGACAAGGGCAAAATGTGACACCAGAGCGGGGGGAGGAATCGGATAAGTAGAAGTTTCATTTTTGGGTGGAAGTCTGCTTTAAGGTTTGACCTCATATTATATGGTAAATCTGAAGACAAAAATCTGCAGAAAATCAAATGCCCTGTACACACGATCGGTTCATCTGATGAAAAGGGTCTAATGGATTTTTTCATCAGATATTCGATGAAGCTGACTTTCATCAGTCTTCCCTTTTTTAACAGAGTATGGGAAGACTAGATCCCCTGTCTGATTTTTATTGTCTGTGTTCCTGTTGCAGATTTTCCCTCAGTAGAGTAAATATCAAAGCCCTGAAAAACAGTAAAAGCCCCACACAAATTTTAATAAAAAAACAAGAAAAAATTATTTTTGACACACACTTTAACTCATAGCTGTCTTTATAAATACAGCGACCTAACATTTGCTACACAGACTAACTAATTTCCATGTAATAATGCTCATAATCCTATACTATCAACAACTATTATGCAATTAATTATATTATGTATGTCTATTTAAAAAAATACTATGCTAAGAGTCGGTTCACACAGGGGCGGCACGACTTGCCAAGTGACTCAGCAAAGTGATCTGCCCACGACTTTAGAGGCCACTTGCAAAATGACTACTGTATTGAAGTCAATGTAAGTCGCCCTGAAGTCGTCCCAAAGTAGTATAGGAACCTTTTTCTAAGTCGGAGCGACTACGGTAGAGTCACTCCTATTAGAACGGTTCCATAGTACAGAACGGAGTGCGACTTGTCAGGCAGCTTAGTCGCCTGACGAGTCGCGCCTGTGTGAACCGGCTCTCAGCAATAACATTTAGCTACTTTATGTTGTTAAATAATTTATAGTTCTCTAATCATATTTTACAGCTTTATAGCCTGGCAAACGTATGCAAGAAAGGAATCACATGCAACTCAGGGATAATGGACCAGACCCACAGAACAATAACTTTACAGAATATGCCGTAAAATATTTTACTGACTGCTGTGTCACATGTGTTCTAACAATTAACAGTGAATATAATCGTTTCATGTTTTTGGTTGTTGAGTTAAAATGACGGTGTAGTCGCGAGTGATTTTAAACTCCTTTTTATCTTCAGAAATGACATTTTGTGCAGGGACAGTTCTAAGCATGGGAAAGCGCTACTTTACAGGCATACTATACACACACACCCCCCCCCTTAGGTATGAAATTTAAAGGAATATTTTACTTTTATTGTTTCACATTAAGCATTATTAAAATCACTGCTCCCGAAAAACCGTCAGTATTTAAAACCTTTATTTTGCATTGATACATGTCCCCTGTGGCATGACCCCGGTCCTCAAACACTTTTAGGACAATAACTTGCATATAAGCCTTCAAAATTAGCACTTTAGATTTACAGTAAAACGTTCGAGTCCCATAGACTTTAACGGGGTTGTAAAGTTCACACGTCTTTTGGTCTGTTCGCGGGTTCTGGTGTGAACCGAACGGAGGGGGGGGGGTGTTTGGCTCATCCCTACCAACAAGATGATGGCTGTAAACTTCGTCTGCTCCAGTGCATCACACGACCCTCAGGCCGCGTACACACGTACGAGAACCTCGACGGGCCAAACACATCGTTCCACCCGTCGAGGTTCTCGCCCGGCCGCCGAAAAACGTCGACCAAGCCGTCGGGAAAGGCGCCGAGCCATGGTTCTTGATGGGCCATCGAGCAAATATCGAGCTCTCTATTTTGGCTCGACGGCTTGCTCGACGGGACGCTCGGCGAAAACGTACACACGACCGAGTATCTCGGCAGAATATGGATCCCAGCGAGCTTCTCGCTGGATTCTGTCGAGGTTCTCGGTCGTGTGTACGGGGCCGATGTGTTTGGCCCGTCGAGGTTCTCGTACGTGTGTACGGGGCCTCAGGGTTGTGTGATGCACTGGAGCAAACAGAGTTTACAGCCACCATCTTCCTGGTAGGAAGCGCTGGACGCTTTCCTTTTGCTTATTACCATTTCACATAATGTAAGTTTTTATGTCTAGCATACACAACATTTTTCTTTCCATCCTCCTATGTGACTACCGAGCTTCATCTGTAGCCCACTGTAGGCAAGTTTGCTGGGATCACAGCCAAGCATATCTGGTGTGCCATTATAAACAGGTTTCCTTATCGCTGTATTGGTTGGTCATTGGATAGGAGGAGCCGTGGATATTGCCTTGGTTTACTCAATGCTGATACCCTATGCATTTCTGGTAAGGGTCAGTTTTAACGGGTGTTGGTGACAGCTTCATACCTTCTTCATCTCGCTGATTTCACAATGTGGATTTTATTATGAACTTTTTGGCATCTTCAAACCTTTGAATTTCCCTAATGAACCTTTTTCACTACCATTTGTTTTAGCTCTACACATTTTCCCCCATATTACTTAATGATTTTTTTATAGGTCTGGGATTCTTTGAAATCTTTCCAGTTATGCCATGTTGCTGAAAATTTTGTTATTTTCTCCTGAGATATACTTATGAGTTTCTCTATTTTTTCAATGCTATTTGTCCTGAACCATTCAGCTTTTGATAGAATGGTATACAGTGACGTGCTGCATTAATCGTGAACGCCTCTGCAACTTTTAGAGATCCTTTATGTGCGTACATGTAAATTTTTTCCCAATTTCCTTCTGTTAGGTTAATATCTAAATATTTTTCCCAGTTCTGACATGACGTGCTGGAGAAATCTGTCTTTCCCTCAAAGAGTGAGTTGTATAGGGTTGAAATGATATGTCTATACAGGGTTTTTTTTTTTTGTACATAGGTCTTCTAGCTTCGTAAGGGGTTTTGTCCAGGATTGGGCCATCTCGCTTCTGGTCAAAAAGTGTCTAATTTGAGTATAGTTCCATTGTGGGAGTAGGCATGGCTTAATGTCCTTGTTTAGGTCATCTCTAGATATTAGTTTAGACAGGCACAGTTTTAACTAGCAGTAATGATACATAATCACCTGATAAATGGCTATTTACAGCCCTGCATTACTAAAAGTAACATTTTTCAGTTTGCGCCCCCCAAAAATGGATGTCCTTTACTCATAGCCAGTCCAACACACGTCTGTGGTAAAAAAAAAAGGTCTACCGCCTCCAACCTCCCCTTATAGCCGGTCCAACACACACCTGCGGTAAAAAAAAGGTCGACCAGCCTCCAACCTCCCCTTTTAGCCGGTCCAACACACACCTGCAAGAAAAAAAGGTCTACCGGCCTCAAACCTCCCCTCATAGCCGGTCCAACACACACCTGTGGTAAAAAAGGTTTACTGGCCTCCAACCTCCCCTCATAGACAGTCAAACACACACACCTGTGGTAAAAAAAAAGGTCTAGCGGCCTCCAAATTCCCCTCATAGCTGGTCCAACACAAACCTGCGGTAGAAAAGGTCTCCGGCCTCCAACCTCTACTCATAGCCAGTCCAACACACGCCTGTGGTAAAAAAAAGGTCTACCGCCTCCAACCTCCCCTTTATAGCTGGTCCAACACACACCTGCAGGAAAAAAGGTCTACCGGCCTCCAACCTTCCCTTATAGCCAGTCCAACACACGCCTGTGGTAAAAAAGGTTTACTGGCCTCCAACCTCCCCTCATAGACAGTCAAACACACACACCTGTGGCAAAAAAGGTCTACCGGCCTCCAACTTCCCCTCATAGCTGGTCCAGCACACCCCTGTAGTAGGAAAAGGTCTACCGGCCTCCAACCTTCCCTTATAGCCAGTCCAACACACGCCTGTGGTAAAAAAGGTTTACTGGCCTCCAACCTCCCCTCATAGACAGTCAAACACACACACCTGTGGCAAAAAAGGTCTACCGGCCTCCAACTTCCCCTCATAGCTGGTCCAGCACACCCCTGTAGTAGGAAAAGGTCTACCGGCCTCCAACCTCTACTCATAGCCAGTCCAACACACGCCTGCAGTAAAAAAAGGTCTTCTGGCCTCCAACCTCTACTTATAGCGGGTCCAACACACGACTGTGGTAAAAAGGTCTACCGGCCTCCAACCTCCCCTTATAGACGGTCCAACACACACTTGTGATAAAAAAAAGTCTATCGCCTCCAACCTCCCCTTATACCTGGACCAACACACGCCTGCGGTAAAAAAAGGTCTACTGGCCTCCAAGCTCCCCTTAGAGCCGGTCCAACATACACCTGTGGGAAAGAAACTGAGACAATTCTGAAGAGAGCTGGTGGCATTGCTCTCTTGGACAATATACCACAAAAATCCTCCTGCGCTCTGGTGTATCGCCAAACTGGGTGTATCAGTATGGTATAAAGGCAAAGTCTTAAGTCTTGCAGCCCTCCACAGAACAAAGGGTGTTCATATGGCTAAAATGAAAAAAAGAAAAGAAAGGAGGGCGCACCGACCTTGTGCATTACCACTTATACATTTTAATATACACAAAATAAAAAGCAATGGTCCTACTTACAAACATTCAGTAGTAAGCGCATTAAAAACAGCTGAACCTGGACCTCACGGCACCTGCCAGTCAGACCCTAAACACCAATGTGGCTGACGCGTTTCTGGGGCGTACCCCCTTCTTCAAAGCCTAGGTGGTCTGCAATAGCTCTCTCTTCCTGCAAACCATCCCTTTATAGGTGCATGTGTGCATACAGGCGCAGCCATTCGTCACTAGCTGACTGGTCCCGCCTTTCTTACGGGACTCCGCCCACCCCATTAGTCACCCAAATGGGCTCCATCTGTGTGGAGGGGCAAGTTGATCTAGGTGCCCATCCTATACGATGGGGTACACAGCAAGTGACACAAGACTGGCCATGCAGCAATGCAATAGGATCACCAAACTATCTATTGCAATATGTCTACTGGCAGCTCTACTAAAGCCTGGCCTACTCGCCAGGTCATACCACAGGGCCTTTAATGCAACAGTAGGCCGAGGGGTACAACATAAAGGTACCCACCTGGTGAATCTTGTGCCCAAGGAGACAGCCACTTATACCTCAGGCTGCCACCGCTCCACCGTCGGCGCCCTGGTTTAGCTGGAACGCACGCCATTCACAGTCAGGAAGTGCGGGGCCTTCTGCGTTCCATCCCGCACTTCCGGTTTCGCCGTACTCGCGCATGCGCGCGGGCATACGCGCGCACGCAGATATGCGCGCGCACACAGATATGCGCGCGCATAACATGTGGATTGCGTTCCACGATCACAGGAAGTGCGGGTGTTTGCGTTCCACCCGCTACTTCCGGTTTGGTGCCAGCCAGTGAACGGGCTCCCATAGCTCTAGATGGCGGTGCAGGGTGCAGGAACTAGCCTCCCACATTAAAATGATGAAGTGTAGCCCAAAAGAAACCCCTTGCACCATATATGCACACATATCCCCACAAAAGGATAATGGCAGCCGTGCCAGAGTAGGCATATCTAGTGGGAGACGGGCGCAAGTCCGTCTCCTAATCCTACTAGACATCCCTCTTAAAGGAGTATAAGACTTAATAAAAAGCGATATATTTACACGCATATATAATAAATAAAATAATACATAGTAAATACAGGCAAATATATTAAAAACATATATAACATACTAAAAGCACACTATATAAACTGCACATTTTTTAGGATACATATAAGAAGCATTCGTGGTCTAATCTGTGTAATCAGGCTATCCTGGAGTATAATACACTAGTAATAATATTACCGGTACTATCTACATACGAGTTTGAATAAGTAAATAAATATAAATATGTAGAGAATGCAAAAAGGCCCAAACGTAGGAATATACCCAATATTAGCATATATATCGCTACGTAGGGGCCAGTATCTGTGTACCAATAGCACTTAGTGACAGCCCTCCTTGCACGGAACCCCCGGGACTGGTCCCATGGGAATAGAGAGAGAGAGAAATATATCGTTTTTAGGACCACCTCATTTGGTTATATCATATAGTTACAGTCTACTTGTACAGTATATATAAAAAAAGAGAGAACCCTATACTAAAAAAAGGCGACAATGTCGTCCACTAGATTAAAATAAATTAATAAATATTCACTCCAATAAAAGCTCCCTATCTATAGCAAGAATAAAAACAGAACTTCTCAGGATAGAACATTTTATCCCCCCCTCCCAGCTCTCCAGAACATCAGCTCAAAACCGTACTACAGATGGGTGGACCTCCACTGACTATACCAGTGCCTACCCGGCTCAATTGAACTCTATTAAATTGTGTTATGTTATATTATGTAGCTCAATCTCTTCGTTGAGACCTTGCGGAGCCAAGGTTTTTAAAGTAAAGATCCAATAGGCCTCCCTTCTGCATAGGATCTGAAACTTTTTACCACTGTCAAGGTCACTTGGCATAGCTTCTATGCCAAACACTTTGAGCCCGTCTATGCTGCTGTCATGGAACTCTTTAAAGTGTCTCGGCACCGAACACTTATCTTTCTCTGTTGTAATGTTACTTCTATGTTCGGTCATCCTGATTCTCATCTGTCGGGAAGTACGTCCGATATACAGTAGCCCACATGGGCAAATCAGGCCATACACAACATAGGAAGTACCACAATTGATAAATTGTTTGATCCTATGCTTTGTTCCATCGGCTCCTACTACCTCCTTTTTTCTATGACACATATGCGCACAGTTGCCACAATTCCCCCC
The DNA here is from genome assembly GCA_029574335.1 of Rana kukunoris. NCBI lineage: Eukaryota > Metazoa > Chordata > Amphibia > Anura > Ranidae > Rana > Rana kukunoris. The sequence goes on from CM056049.1 coordinate 434,430,100, forward strand.
TCCACACTTGTAGCTGCCCTTTTGATCGAATATACTTGTCCAAATCTTATTTAGCCCTTTATCTTTGCTTTTCTTTACTCTACTTGGAGCAATAATGCTCCTCAGGTCTTTGGGTCTCCTAAAGATTAGATTGGGGTGGGGCGGTAAGCATTTATTTAGCACGGGATCTAGAAAATCCTAGAGTCGGATCCCGTGCTAAATAAATGCTTACCGCCCCACCCCAATCTAATCTTTAGGAGACCCAAAGACCTGAGGAGCATTATTGCTCCAAGTAGAGTAAAGAAAAGCAAAGATAAAGGGCTAAATAAGATTTGGACAAGTATATTCGATCAAAAGGGCAGCTACAAGTGTGGAGGGGGGAATTGTGGCAACTGTGCGCATATGTGTCATAGAAAAAAGGAGGTAGTAGGAGCCGATGGAACAAAGCATAGGATCAAACAATTTATCAATTGTGGTACTTCCTATGTTGTGTATGGCCTGATTTGCCCATGTGGGCTACTGTATATCGGACGTACTTCCCGACAGATGAGAATCAGGATGACCGAACATAGAAGTAACATTACAACAGAGAAAGATAAGTGTTCGGTGCCGAGACACTTTAAAGAGTTCCATGACAGCAGCATAGACGGGCTCAAAGTGTTTGGCATAGAAGCTATGCCAAGTGACCTTGACAGTGGTAAAAAGTTTCAGATCCTATGCAGAAGGGAGGCCTATTGGATCTTTACTTTAAAAACCTTGGCTCCGCAAGGTCTCAACGAAGAGATTGAGCTACATAATATAACATAACACAATTTAATAGAGTTCAATTGAGCCGGGTAGGCACTGGTATAGTCAGTGGAGGTCCACCCATCTGTAGTACGGTTTTGAGCTGATGTTCTGGAGAGCTGGGAGGGGGGGATAAAATGTTCTATCCTGAGAAGTTCTGTTTTTATTCTTGCTATAGATAGGGAGCTTTTATTGGAGTGAATATTTATTAATTTATTTTAATCTAGTGGACGACATTGTCGCCTTTTTTTAGTATAGGGTTCTCTCTTTTTTTATATATACTGTACAAGTAGACTGTAACTATATGATATAACCAAATGAGGTGGTCCTAAAAACGATATATTTCTCTCTCTCTCTATTCCCATGGGACCAGTCCCGGGGGTTCCGTGCAAGGAGGGCTGTCACTAAGTGCTATTGGTACACAGATACTGGCCCCTACGTAGCGATATATATGCTAATATTGGGTATATTCCTACGTTTGGGCCTTTTTGCATTCTCTACATATTTATATTTATTTACTTATTCAAACTCGTATGTAGATAGTACCGGTAATATTATTACTAGTGTATTATACTCCAGGATAGCCTGATTACACAGATTAGACCACGAATGCTTCTTATATGTATCCTAAAAAATGTGCAGTTTATATAGTGTGCTTTTAGTATGTTATATATGTTTTTAATATATTTGCCTGTATTTACTATGTATTATTTTATTTATTATATATGCGTGTAAATATATCGCTTTTTATTAAGTCTTATACTCCTTTAAGAGGGATGTCTAGTAGGATTAGGAGACGGACTTGCGCCCGTCTCCCACTAGATATGCCTACTCTGGCACGGCTGCCATTATCCTTTTGTGGGGATATGTGTGCATATATGGTGCAAGGGGTTTCTTTTGGGCTACACTTCATCATTTTAATGTGGGAGGCTAGTTCCTGCACCCTGCACCGCCATCTAGAGCTATGGGAGCCCGTTCACTGGCTGGCACCAAACCGGAAGTAGCGGGTGGAACGCAAACACCCGCACTTCCTGTGATCGTGGAACGCAATCCACATGTTATGCGCGCGCATATCTGTGTGCGCGCGCATATCTGCGTGCGCGCGTATGCCCGCGCGCATGCGCGAGTACGGCGAAACCGGAAGTGCGGGATGGAACGCAGAAGGCCCCGCACTTCCTGACTGTGAATGGCGTGCGTTCCAGCTAAACCAGGGCGCCGACGGTGGAGCGGTGGCAGCCTGAGGTATAAGTGGCTGTCTCCTTGGGCACAAGATTCACCAGGTGGGTACCTTTATGTTGTACCCCTCGGCCTACTGTTGCATTAAAGGCCCTGTGGTATGACCTGGCGAGTAGGCCAGGCTTTAGTAGAGCTGCCAGTAGACATATTGCAATAGATAGTTTGGTGATCCTATTGCATTGCTGCATGGCCAGTCTTGTGTCACTTGCTGTGTACCCCATCGTATAGGATGGGCACCTAGATCAACTTGCCCCTCCACACAGATGGAGCCCATTTGGGTGACTAATGGGGTGGGCGGAGTCCCGTAAGAAAGGCGGGACCAGTCAGCTAGTGACGAATGGCTGCGCCTGTATGCACACATGCACCTATAAAGGGATGGTTTGCAGGAAGAGAGAGCTATTGCAGACCACCTAGGCTTTGAAGAAGGGGGTACGCCCCAGAAACGCGTCAGCCACATTGGTGTTTAGGGTCTGACTGGCAGGTGCCGTGAGGTCCAGGTTCAGCTGTTTTTAATGCGCTTACTACTGAATGTTTGTAAGTAGGACCATTGCTTTTTATTTTGTGTATATTAAAATGTATAAGTGGTAATGCACAAGGTCGGTGCGCCCTCCTTTCTTTTCTTTTTTTCATTGCTCTCTTGGAGACAGATGCTGATGATACTCCTTCAATAAAGTTAAGATGTAGAAAACGCTCCAGTGATGATGATTTGACTCTGAGATCCACTTATGTAGATCTGTTAAAGAGAATTGACAAAGGTAGAAATGTTTACAAAGCCGGCCATTTAGAAATCTGTGTGGATGTTGAAAAACTCTAACATTATATTATGGTAAGCTGGTACACTGTTCCCGAAATATAATTCTATGAAGGGATAAAAGTCAGCTCCTAGAGACATATTATCCTAATGCACTTTGGGAACAAATGAAGGTGCAGATTCTTCTAGGAACATATGTATAGGAATCAGGTGTTCAGATCTAAATCGGTAAGCTAAAAACCTACTTCAGCTGTCTTTTCATTGTTGGCTTTTGATGATCGGAAGTTCTTCTGCAGGGGGAGCTGATGACACCTGTGGTCTTTGTACTTCTCCCTACCTGCTGTTGGTGAAAGAAAACCTGCAATAAAGCTCATGGTTTTCTTCTGTAAATTCAGTCCCCTGTCAATCTTCGGGAGGAGGTATGATTTCCTCCAATTTGATCTCTGTCGTCAGTTCAATTGGTGGGCTCTGTAAAGAGAAGAAAATGTTATTGGAATATGTTGAGCACACTCAAGTGCTGGGAAAAAAATGTATGCAGAACATTGGACAATGCACTACCAAGGACCCATGTGTGGTTTCTATACATACCGTCTTCATGGTAAATGGCGGGCTTACTTCCCCAGCCTCCGATTCCTTCCAGTCTATGCCTATAAAGAATGGGTGGCTTCGCAGATTTTCACAAAGCATCTCTCTCATATCTTGCCATTCGCATAGGAGCTGTAACAACAGACAAAAATTGGTTATCAATGGTAAATAGGCAATGATTCTGCAATACTACTTTAATACTATTAATAGAATAGCAATTTTTATACTGGCTACAGTAGGTGTTTACTTACTATGTCGCCTATGAGGTCCTTGAGATCCATATTGAAATCCTCTTGGAACGGTGGACGCTGGTTGAGGATGTAGGATGCAAGCATGTTGGCTGGTTCGCTGGTTGAGGATGTAGCATGCAAGCAAGTTGACGTCTAAGCCCATTAATGGGTAATATCCAGTTGCCATCATATAGACTATAACTCCCAGGGAGAAAAAGTCAGCAGTGTTTCCAAATGGCAGCTCCAAATAGATCTGTGGAAATATCAAATAGTTTAGAATGGTCTGTAATAATTATTTTACTGACAAGAAGACAGAAAAAACAAAATGATCCAATATTCACCTCTGGTACCCTGTACATTGGAGTGCCAACCGAGCCATTCAGGGCCTTGTCAGAGCCCACACCTATTGCTGATAAGCCAAAGTCCGCGATCCTCACATGTCCAATGCTGTCCAATGTTATCTGGTTTGAGATCCCGGTGTACAATCCCACGGTTATGAAGGAACTGCAGGCCGCAAAGGATCTCTGCGGTAAGGAATCTGATGGAGACATAGAAAAAATTGATGGTAAGCATTATGTATGGTAATCTAAGCCAAAAAGAAAACAAAAAAATTATCCCAACGCTACAATTATCAGGTATAGTCATGCATGCTTTCAATAACTAAATCATATTCAAAGAAAATATTATCAATAATGGCAGAGTTTAGCAGAATACATAAAAGAGTCTTAGGCCTCGTACACACGATAGGTGTACAACAGAGGACAACGGTCTGATGGATCGTTTTCATCGGTCAAAACCGATCGTGTATGGGCCCCATAGGTTATTTAACCATTGGTTAAAAAAAAGCCAACTTGCTTTAATTTTAACCGTTGGATTCCTAACCGATAGGTCAAAAACGATCGTTAGTAGGCACGACCATCGATTAAAAATCCGCGCATGCTCAGAATCAAGTCGACGCATGCTTTTTTTTCAGCACGTCGTTGTGTTTTACGTCACCGCGTTCTGACAAGATCGGTTATTTAACTAGATGCCGACCGCCTGCCGTCATATTACTGCGGGACGGTGGCACTGCTGGGCGAGAGCCCGTAGCTATACGTCTGCTCTTTAGCGGCCGCTAGGGGGCGCGTGCGCGTGTCCCCACTCGCCCCCGAGACCCGCGCGCGTGCCCGGCGGGTACGATCGCCGCCGGGCTCGCGCGCTCGTTCGTTACAGAGCAGAGACCGGGAGCTTTGTGTGTAAACACAAAGCTCTCGGTTCTGTCAGCGGGGGAAACGCTGATCTCCTGTTCATACAATGTATGAACAGAAGATCAGTGATTTCCCCTAGTGAGGCCACCCCCCCATACAGTTAGAACACACCCAGGAACACACTTAACCCCTTCCCTGCCCCCTAGTGTTAACCCCTTTACTGCCAATGGCATTTTTATAGTAATACAATGTATTTTTATAGCATTGATCGCTATAAAAATGCCAATGGCCCCAAAAATGTGTCAAAAGTGTCCGAAGTGCCTGCCATAATGTCGCAGTACTGAAAAAAATGCTGATCGCCGCCATTACTAGTAAAAAAAAATATTAATAAAAATGCCATAAAACGACCCCCTATTTTGTAAACGCTATAACTTTTGCGCAAACCAATCAATAAACGCTTATTGCGATTTTTTTTTTACGAAAAAATATGTAGAAGAATACGTGAACTGAGGAAAAAAAATTATTTTTATATATTTTTGGGGGCTATTTATTATAGCAAAAAGTAAAAAATATTGCATTTTTTTCAAAATTGTCGCTCTATTTCTTTATAGCTCAAAAAATAAAAACCACAGAGATGATCAAATACCACCAAAAGAAAGCTCTATTTGTGGGAAATTTTGTTTGGGAGCCACGTCGCACAACCTCACAATTGTCAGTTAAAGCGACGCAGTGCCGAATCACAAAAAGTGCTCTGGTCATTGGACAGCAATATGGTCCAGGGCTAAAGTGGTTAACCGATGGTGTGTGGGCGTGACGGACCATCAGTCAGCTTCACCGGTTAACCGATGACAACGGTCCATTAGACCGTTGTCCTCTGTTTAACCTATCGTGTGTACGAGGCCGTATATGGATATTTGAAATCGCTGATGAATTTGTAGCACATACACTTTATAAATTCTTACAAATATTTTTTTGTCATAGTAAAAATGTCCAAATATGATTGAACATGATTGTATAGCTGGCCATACATTAAGCAATTTTGCAGGAAAGAGAATTGCTCAATTTCCCCATCAACACAGTCAGTGTTGATGAATCCCTCCTGAATCCCTCCCTTTTGTATTTTGACAGTGGGAGGTTTCCTAGCAGTCAGAATCCATTGATCACTGCTGGCAGCTATAGCAAGTAAAAAACAGACAGGTTGGTTGTACAGAAGGCAGTGAACTTCAGTACAACCAGCATGTCCAAAGATAGATCGAAATTCGTCTGGTCCCTGCTGAACCGGTTGAATTTTGATCCATCTATGGCAGCCTTATGTAAGGACAAAACAGGGAGCAATAAAAAGAGCTTCAGCGCTCCATCCAAAAGTACAAAAAATATTTTACATTTACAAACTAACTTTAGCAAACATGATGTTATACAAGAACCTGTCACGCCGCGTACACACGGAGGGACATGTCCGCTGAAACATGTCTCCTCCGGATTTTCGTCTGACGGTGTGTACACACCATCGGATGAAAATCCCCTCGGCCAGGGAACGCGGTGACGTGGCGGTGACGTTGACGCTGCCACGTCACCAAACGAGGAAGTGAAATCCCTCTGCACATGCGTCAAATCCATTCGACGCATGCGCGGACAGTTCTGTCCACTGGTTAGTGTACTAACCAGCAGACATATCCGACGGACAGGTTTGTAGCGGACAAATTTTAAAGCATGCTTTGAAATTTGTCCGATGGACAAACCTGTCTGCTCGCCCGTACACATGATCGGATTTGTCTGCTGAAACGGTCCGTCGGACCGGTTTCAGCAGATAAATTTGATCGTGTGTACGTGGCCTCAGATAGAAATCAAATACATGTTTTTGTAGGCCCCCATACAATATCATTGCTTGTAAATATGCTTGTAAATAAGAGTGGAGATAAGTTACAGATTGCCCAATCAGATGGAAGTTCAAAGTTCAAAAAAATAGATTGTCCAAAATCAGTCTCACTAGAGGTCTGCTAAGATATGTCCGGTGCTTGGGATGTCAGCTCAGTGTGTGATTGTTCATATAAAGGGAGAGCTTTGCTAGGACAGATCTACTGAAAAGTCCCACAGCAATAGAATATCTAGGACAATCCTATACTATATTCTACTTCTATCCCTATTATTATGGTACCCAATTGTCTTACCTTATTGTCGCAATATCTAGTGGTGCTCTTTATTTTATGAAGCTCATCAGGTCTCCACCACTCAGGTATTCCATGGCGAAGACTACTTTGTCCTGAACAGAGGAAAGAAAGATGAATGTTATAGAAATGATTCGCTATGTAAATCCCTATGCAATCTTGGTAGGCTGTGAGAAAGGTAGGTGTCCTTTATAGCAGTATTTTGAGAGGAAAACCATTTAACACCGACCTTTCTCACAAAATAAGTAGAAGGTAGAGGTACTTACCTTTGTCTTGAAGGCACCATATACATGGGTGCAGAATAGGCTGGTACGAACTTCCTGAAGTATTCAGCTCTCGTTGACGATCTCCTTGACGTAATAGTTGTCCTTGGTGATGATTTTGAGAGCCAGCAGTTCATCATTGGAAGTGTGTGATGCCAAAACCACCTGGAGGGAACAGCATGAGATAGAATTATAGCTGACAATTACAGAAGTTAATTTACATTACAGGCTTACCCCACTTTTAAGTACACAATGGGGTTTATTTACTAAAGCTGGAAAGTGCAAAATCAGGCTCACTTCTGCATAGAAACCAATGAGCTTCCAGGTTTTATTACCAGGCTGAACTAAACAAGCTGGGGTTAGAAGCTCATTGGTTTCTATGCAGAGGTGAGCCTGATTTTGCAATTTTCGGCTTTAGTAAATAAACCCCGTTGTGTACTTAAAAGTGGGGTATGCCTGTATTTAATATTTCATTTATGGGCACAGCGTAATGTCTAGAATCAGCGTAATAGCATTTTGTTCATCACATGGTCTTCATTGATGAAACCGCTGAAAGTCCAGGACCTTTTCTCACTCCTGGCTGCAGCCTCACTCATCCTGGTGCACTGAGGTATAAGTCAATGAAGAATCCACCAAGAATGGTGGGACCCTCCCATTCTACTACAACTCATTTCTTCATGAAGAAGTTGTTATCCTAAGCTGCACCACCCTGATTCATTCTCTGTTTTATATAGTTAGAAGCTCAATTGAACTTTTTAGCTGATATCATGAATGCATTGCAGATGCATTAAGGCAAAATATGTGCAATATAAGTTTAACAAAAATAAGCCACAACCCAAATTAAAAAGCCTACCCCCTGCCAGCATGCTTCAGAATGGAAATCTTTGCTCTCTTTAGAGACGCAGTGGGCTCTCTAGAGAGGTTCAGCACACCCCTTTCTGGATCAGAGCCCAGATCTCACCAGTATAATGGAACTGAGGTTTGCCAATTGGGGGCTTGAACCACTGTAGAGAGGTCACTGCTTCCCAACAGAGAGCAAATACCCCACTTTGCAGCATGTTAGTAGGGGACAGGCTTTTCTATTTTGGCTTTAACTGCTTTAGAGAAAAGTAACTGTAAAGCCTTTTATCTTAGTGCTCCTGGAATGTATTTAGCTGAGGTGAATAGAGAGATGAATTGGTTTTTAACCACTTAAGGACCGCCTCCTGCACATATACGTCGGCAGAATGGCACGGCTGGGCAGATCCACGTACAGGTACGTCCTGTACTACTGCCCAGCCGTGGGTCAAGGGCACGTGCCCGCGGTGCGCTCCCGTGACCCAGTCTGAAGCCCTGGGCCTGCGGGACTCGCGGACCCGATCGCCGCTGGAGTGCGGTGATAGGTCCCGGAGCTGAAGAACGGGGAGAGCATTTTTTGCTGTGAAAATGACAATTGTCCCAAAAATGTGTCAAAACTGTCCGAAGTGTCCGCCATAATGTCGCAGTCATGAAAAAAATTGCTGATCGCCGCCATTAGTAGTAAAAAAAAAATATAATAAAAATGCAATAAAACTATCCCCTATTTTGTAAACGCTATAAATTTTGCGCAAACTAACCGATAAACGCTTATTGCGATTTTTTGCCAAAAATAGGTAGAAAAATATAAATAAACTGAGGCAAAAAATGTTTTTATATATTTTTGGGGGATATTTATTATATCAAAAAGTAAAAAACATTGCATTTTTTTCAAAATTGTCGCTCTATTTTTGTTTATAGTGCAAAAAATAAAAACTGCAGAGGTGATCAAATACCACCAAAAGAAAGCTCTATTTGTGGGAAAAAAATTACGCCAATTTTGTTTGGGAGCCACGTCGCACAACCGCGCAATTGTCAGTTAAAGTGACGTAGTGCCAATTTGCAAAAAGGGGCCTGGTCCTTTAGCTGCATTTTGGTCCTGGGCTTAAGTGGCTAAAGTGTATGTGTCGCTCTGCAGCAGTCACATACACAGAAATATAAAGTCTTCTTTAATAGTGTAGGGTGAGGAGATTTCTGTCAGTGCCCTTTTTTGCAGATTTTCCATTACTACCTATCTGGTGAAAACATCATCAGCAGGACAGGAAGTGAGAGGAAATCTCTCCAACAGAGCCCCAGATCATTTGAAAATTTTAAATAAGGGTAAAGATTGATCTGACACTCGGTTCGAGTTCACATTCGGTCTCGCTCACTGGGGCAAGCCTGCCATATGAGCTGCATCTACGGTAAATACTGTAGACATCTGTAATAAAAAAAGAGGAATTGAATTTAGCACATTTACCTATATGTGAACCATTTTTCTTTATACAACATTATAGAGAGAAAAGCAAAAACTTCAGTGCCAAAGGCCAGGAAATAATCTTGACATGACAAGGACATAGGCAGGGCCGTCTTTAATATGGTTTGGGCCCTGGGCAAACATTTTTTTTTGGGCCCCCCCTTTAGCTTATTTTGGGCCTGGCTGGTTCATATGTATGTGTTTTGGCGGCCCTCATTTGTGCAGCACAGCATTGATTTGAATGGGCTGCCATGCCTTTGTTTCCTGCAGAAAAAAGGTGCATTCAGCATTTTAAAAATTGGTTGCCTTGAAATCCATTCTGCTTTTGCACCATGCTACTTACCTGCAGTTCTTGCACCATGCTACTTACCTGCAGTTCTTGCACACACAAACGCACTGTGTTTTTAAAAGCGTGACCTAAACATCTAAAAATGCAGCGAGTTTGACAGTGCGGGAACTGCAGATAAGTCACAGCAGAATGGACAGACAGTGCTGTATTTCATTGCTTGATGGGCATAGGTGTGCCGTGTGCTCAGCCTATTACATGAGGCATCAAATGAATGGGCTGCTGTGCCTGCGCAAATGTGGGCCGCCAAAACACATACATGTGAACCAGTAAGGCCCAAAATAAGCCCATCAAGCAGTTAAATACAGACAGTAATGCCATGTGCTCTGAGGCCTCACTCAGCCTGGACTGCAGGTCTGGTCTGTGATTTGGGGAGTTCCTCTATTTTACACATGGCATGGCATGGGGTCCCATGGTGCTAAAGCAGAATGGACAGACGGTGCTGTGACCCCATGCCATGTGTAAAATACAGGAACTTTTTAAAACACTGACCAGTCCTGCAGTGAATCATCAAATATTATAAAGACTTTGGGCACACTCTACAGAAAACTTCTATTTACAATATAGAGTAGCAAACAGTGACATACATTGAAGAGCAGGACATGAAGAAGTCAGCCTCGGGAAGAGCAAACTGGGGATGTTATAAAATCACATTCTAATTCACTTTTATATACAAGCAGCACCCAGTGGCAGGAAGGGAGAAGTGCACGTCTAAAGGGAAACCAGGGGTTTTGTACATTTTAAAACACTGGGAAGGGAAGCAGTACTGTCACCTGGCTGCGTGCCGCTGATGATTTTCAGCCTGATTTGTGGGCAGCACAGGGGCTTAATGGGCGGCAGGGCCGCCATCAGGAATTATGGGGCCCCTTACACAGCTTCAGGCATGGGCCCCCTGGAGCAGAGAACGGGGGGGGGGTGCTGCCCCCTTAAATTGAGACGCAAAAATATATATAAAAAAAGGGGTGTAGCCATCCGGGGCCCTGGGGACCTCTGGGCCCTTTAATAAAAAGAAAAAAAAGAAATTAAAAATTAATATAAAAAATATATTTTTTTTAAAAAAAAGGGGGTTGCCATCTGGTGACCTCTGGGCCCTTTAATATTTTTTTTTTTTTTATAAAAATAAACTACAAAAAAAGGGGGGTTGCCATCCGGGACCTCTGGACCCTTTAATAAAAAAATAAAATAAAAAAAATTAATTAAAAATAAACACTTATAAAAAAAAAAGTGGGGTTGCCATCCAGGGCCCTGGGAACCTCTGGGCCCTTTAATAAAAAAAAATATAAACAAAAATAAAAAAATAAACATTTATAAAAAAAATAAAAAAGGGTGTTTGCCACATGGGGCCCTGGGGACCTCTGAGCCCTTTATATATATATATATATATATATATATATATATATATATATATATATATATATATATATATATATATATATATATATATATATATATATATATATATAAATAAAAAGAAAAAAAAGAAATAAAATATAAAAAAAAATAAAAAAAAGGGGGGGTTGCCATCCAGGGCCCTGGGGACCTCTGGGTCCTTTAATAATAATAACATTTATATTATATAATGTATATATATATATATATATATATATTAAAAGAAATATATAAAAAAGTTTTTTTTTTTATAAAAAAGGGGGGTCGTCATCCGGGGCCCTGGGGAACTACGGGCCCCTGGGGACCTCCAGACCTCTAAAAAAAATTGGCCCTTTAATAAAAAATAAAATAAAAATATATAAAATAAATATATATTTTTATTTAAAAATAAATAAAAAAAGGGGGTTGTCATCTGGGGCCCTGGGGGCCTCCGGGTCCCTGGGGACCCCTAAAAAAAATGGCCCTTTAATAAAAAATAAAAATATATTTTAAAAAATTGGCCGTTTAATAAAAAATAAAATAAAAATATATAAAATAAATATATTTTTATTTATTTAAAAATAAATAAAAAAAAGGGGGTTGTCATCTGGGGCCCTGGGGGCCTCCGGGTCCCTGGGGACCCCTAAAAAAAATGGCCCTTTAATAAAAAATAAAAATATATTTAAAAAATTGGCCCTTTAATAAAAAATAAAATAAAAATATATAAAATAAATATATTTTTTATTTAAAAATAAATAAAAAAAAGGGGGGGTTGCCATTTTGGGCCCTGGGTACCTCCGGGCCCCTGGGTACCTCCGGACCACCGGACCCCTAAAAAAAAAAAAAAAAAAAAATATATATATTTTTTTTTTCAAAGGGGGTTGCTTTGGGCCCCCAACAGTGACAGGGCCCTGGGCAGCTGCCCCTGTTTGCCCTATGGTAGAGACGGCCCTGGACATAGGAAAGACAATTGTTGGCCTTCACATAAAAATGCTGGTTGCATGGCACTTATCCTGCTGTCTCTGACACTTTCTAAAAGTCAGTAAGTTAACCACTTAAGACCCGGACCAAAATGCAGGTAAAGGACCTTGCCCCTTTTTGCGATTCGGCACTGCGTCGCTTTAACTGACAATTGCGCGGTCGTGCGACGTGGCTCCCAAACAAAATTGGCGTCCTTTTTTCCCCACAAATAGAGCTTTCTTTTGGTGGTATTTGATCACCTCTGCGGTTTTTATTTTTTGCGCTATAAACAAAAATAGAGCGACAATTTTAAAAAAAATGCAATATTTTTTACTTTTTGCTATAATAAATATCCCCCAAAAATATATAAAAAAAACATTTTTTTTTCTCAGTTTAGGCCGATACGTATTCTTCTACCTATTTTTGGTAAAAAAAAATCGCAATAAGCAGTTATCGGTTGGTTTTCGCAAAATTTATAGCGTTTACAAAATAAGGGATAGTTTTATTGCATTTTTATTAATTTTTTTTTTTTTACTACTAATAGCGGCGATCAGCATTTGCATTGTTTACTGTGGAAATGACAGTTGCAGTTTGGGAGTTAACCACAGGTGGCGCTGTAGGGGATGTGTGCCTATGTGTTGTGTTTACAACTGTAGGGGGGTGTGTCTGTAGGTGTGACATCATCGAGCGCGTCCCCCTATTACAGGGATGACGCAATCGATGCTACGGCCACAGAGCAGCACGGGGAAGCCGCTCCAGGGACGAATTGCCGCACTGCAGCGGCGATCGGGTCCGCGAATCCCGGCTGGGTACTAAAATCAACGTATATATACGTTGATGTGCCCAGCCGTGCCATTCTGCCGATGTAAATGTGCAGTAGGCGGTCCTTAAGTGGTTAAGCCAGCAACAAGTATTTTCAGTGCTGTGATGATGACCTTTTATAGTTAAAGGAAGTTGTAAAGCTGTGACAGGAAGTAGTGGTGTCACCTCCCTGGCTGTGCATTGTGGCAGGGGTTTGTGAATCATGACTTGTTACCATAAACTATGTGATTTACACTGTTTTTTACAATGCATGTCTATCCAAGACCATGTGTACTCTGCGGGTCCTTAATCCCACCCCTGCCAGTCACTACCCTTTGTACATGGACATATCAATACTGTAACGTTACCCCAAATGGAACAGGGGTTAAAGCCGTTTAGGATATTACATTCCCAAACACAAGGCAGCACATCATTCTTAATACATCTTTTAGCAGACATCCTGACTCTGGGCCCTGACCTAAGTTACATGAGCTAATTAACTACAGCTGATTACTCAGACGCCTGACCTTTCGGCTGCATTCACACCTTCGCGTAGGCGTTTGCGGTGATTTGCAGCGACAAAAAAATAGGTGTTTTGTCCCGCGATTTGCCGCGACAAAAGGCATAGTTTTTAACCGCATTTTTTTTTTACATTGTATTGTCGGCTATGCGATACGCGCGTCGAAAAAGGGCCTGGGACTTGTTTGAATTTCGGCGTTCTCGTTCTTTCGGCGTACGGCGTTCGGCGTTAGGAGATGTGAATGATCTCTAAAGAGAATAATGTAAATTCGACGGTCCGGCGTATTGTAGCGTCGGGCTTAGGGCGACAAAACGCCTAGGTGTGAATGCAGCCTTAGGCTGTCTGTTAATTTACAATACACAGTATCACAGTAGCAGACTTAATTACCAGAAATAGACAATAGAATACAATCACACCCACCTCATCACAGCAAGCTTTATAGTACACTACAGCCAACACACAATATATATACAATATATACCATATATACCGCATTACATCTGACTAGCACAGACCAAAGTGGGGTTCTCATTCACCCTGTGCCCCTATTAGAGACACAGGGTGATCTACACATAAGAGGCATCAGGGAAGCTGAAAAAGTGTCTCATACTTTCTAAGAGCTTCTGAGTCCCACAGGCCCTCCCGTTACAAATACATACTGTATGTATACATTTAAAATTAAAGGGCCAGATTCTCAAAAGAGATACGACGGTGTATCTCCAGATACACCGTCGTATCTCTGTATCTGGCCCTGGGTATCTATGCGACTTATTCTTAGAATCAGTTACGCATAGATTTTGCTTAGATCTGACTTGCGTAAGTCACTTACATCGTCGGATCTAAGTTGTAATGTTACGCTGGGCGCTAGGTGGCATTCCCATCGATTTCAGCGTCGAATATGCAAATGAGCATGATACGCCGATTCCCGAACGAAGTTGCGCGCCGTCAACGTAGTTTACGTAGTTTGCGTACGCGTAAGGTTACCCCTGCCATATGAGGGGTAACCTTGCGTAGGTCCGGCGCAACCCATGTTAAGTATGTACATTGGGACAGCGTCGTGTTTTTCCGTCGTTTACGTAACTCGGCGCGAATAGGGCTGTGCATTAATTACATTGCCGTCAAAATCAATGTATTTGCGGCGTCCTATGGAGCATGCGCAGTGGGCTACGTTTAGGGCCGGTGCATGCGCAGTTCGTTCGGTGCGGGGGCGTGCTTAATTTAAATACAGCACGCCCCCCTCCTTCCCTATTTGAATTAGGCGGCCTTACGCCATACTATTTACGCTACGCCGCCGCACATTACGGAGCAAGTGCTTTGAGAATACAGCACTTGCCCGTAAAAAGTGCGGAGGCGTAGCGTAAATGGATTAAGCTACGCTCCGCACAAAAAGCGGAGATGTATGAGAATCTGGCCCAAAGTTTTTCAGCCACCGTGTATCTATCAATGTCATAGTTGCCAACATTTAAAAAAAAATCCAGGGACACCTTATTTTACTGTCCATTGTAGGCGGAGAATATACTTTAATTTGGGGTGGAACATTCATTTAAATGGGAGTGGTTTTATAAGAGGCATATTGTTAACCTAGGTGTACCTAGCATAGCTGACACCCGGGGTGGATTATTTTTTAACACATCCCTCACTCCTCTATATGTCGCAGTGGTAATCACAAAATTAAATGGGTTCTAGTAATGGGCAGAACAAAACTAGATGCAGAGAAGATTACCTAGCTGACTAGCAAAGTGGGCCCATTGTAGAGCCAGTAACATGGCGGATATTCACTATAATGTTGAACTGTTTTAGTGGGGCATTGATGGGGCAGTTTTGATGGGGCAAAAGGATGGGGCCGTTTTGATGGGGGCAGTTTTGATGCAGCAGTTTTCATGGGTGCAATTTTATGGGCAGTTTAGAGGAGGCAATAGGATGGGGCAGTTTTGATGTAGGCAGTTTTGATGGGGCAATTTTATGGGGCAGTTTGGATGGGGCAATAGGATGGGGCCATTTTATGACACCCGGGGGGGATTATTTTTTAACACATCCCTCACTCCTCTATATGTCGCAGTGGTAATCACAAAATTAAATGGGTTCTAGTAATGGGCAGAACAAAACTAGATGCAGAGAAGATTACTTAGCTGACTAGCAAAAGTGGGCCCATTGTAGAGCCAGTAACATGGCGGATATTCACTATAATGTTGAACTGTTTTAGTGGAGCATTGATGGGGCAGTTTTGATGGGGCAAAAGGATGGGGCCGTTTTGATGGGGGCAGTTTTGATGCAGCAGTTTTAATGGGTGCAATTTTATGGGCAGTTTAGAGGAGGCAATAGGATGGGGCAGTTTTGATGTGGGCAGTTTTGATGGGGCAATTTTATGGGGCAGTTTGGATGGGGCAATAGGATGGGGCCATTTTATGGGGCAGTTTTGATGGTGCATTTTAATGGAGCAGTTTTGATGGGGCAATTTTGTTAGTGGCAATAGGATGGGGTCGTTTTATTGGTGGCAATAGGATAGGGCAATTTGATGGTGCAGTTTTGATGGGGCAATTTTGATGGGGCAGTTTTTGTGGGGACAATTTGATGGGGCAGTTTTATAGGGGCAGTTTTTATGGGGCACATTTGATGGGGCAGTTTGGATGGTGCAATTTTTGGGGGACAGTTTTGATGGTGCATTTTTTATGGGGGCAATTTGATTGGGGCAGTTTTATGGGGCAATTTGATGGAGCAGTTTTGTTGGTGGCAATAGGATGGGGCAGTTTTGATGGTGGCAGTATGATGGGGCAATTTTGATGGTGGCAATATGATGGCGCAGTTTTGATAGGGGCATTTTGATGAGCAATTTTTAATGGGGCAGTTTTAATGGAAGCAATTTTGATGGGGCCGTTTTTGATGGTGGCAGTTTTGATGGGGCAATAGGATGGGGCAATTTTGATGGGGAAGTTTTTATGGGGGGAAGTTTGATGAGGCAGTTTGGATGGGGCAATTTTTATGGGCAGTTTTGATGGGGGCAATTTTGTTGGTGGCAATAGGATAGGGCAGTTTTCATGGTGGAAGGATGATGGGGCAATTTTGATGGGAGCAATTTTGATGGTGGCAATATGATGGAGCAGTTTTGATGGGGCAATTTTGATGGGTCAGTTTTTATGGGGCAATTTTGTTGGTGGCAATAGGATGGGGCAGTTTTTATGGTGGCAATAGGATAGGGCAATTTTGATGGTGCAGTTGTGATGGGGCAGTTTTTATGGGGGCAATTTTATGGGGCAGTTTTATGGGGCACATTTGATGGGGCAGTTTTCATGGGGCCATTGGATGGGGCAATTTATTTGGGCAGTTTTGATGGTGCAATTTTTATGGGGGCAATTTTATTGGGGCAGTTTTATGGGGGCAATTTGATGGAGCAGTTTTGATGGGGCAATTTTGTTGGTGGCAATATAATGGGGCAGTTTTGATAGTGGCAGTATGATGGGGCAGTTTTGATGGGAGCAATTTTGATGGTGGCAATATGATGGGGCAGTTTTGATGGGGCAATGTTGATAAAGCAATAGGATGGGACAATTTTGATGGGACAGTTTTTATGGGGCAGTATTTATGGGGCAATTTGATGGGAAGTTTTTAATGGGGCTGTTTTCGATGAGTCAGTTTTGATGGGGGCAATTTGATAGGGCAGTTTTTGATGGTGGCAGTTTTTGATGGGCAGTTTCGATGGGGCAATATGGTGGGGCAATTTTGATAGGGCAGTTTTATGGGAGCAATTTGATGGGGCAATTTTGATGGGGTGGTTTTTATGGGTGCAATTTGATGGGGCCGTTTTTATGGGGCACTTTTGATGGGGGCAATTTGATGATGCAGTTTGGATGGGGTAATTTTTATGGGCAGTTTTTATGGGGCAATTTTAATAGTGGCAATAGGGTGGGGCAGTATGATGGGGCAAATGTGATGGGGCAATATGATGGGGCAGTTTTTGATGGGTAAATTTTGATGGGGAAAATTTGATGGGGCAATAAGATTGGAGTTTTGATGGGGCAATTTTGATGGTGGCAATAGGATGGGGCAGTTTTCATGGTGGCAGTATGATGGGGAAATTTTGATGGGAGCGATTTTGATGGTGGCAATATGATGGGGCAGTTTTATGGGGCAATTTTGATGGGGCAGTTTTTATGGGGCAATTTTGTTGGTGGCAATAGGATGGGGCAGTTTTTATGGTGGCACTAGGACATGGCAATTTTGATGGGACAATTTTGATGGGGCAGTTTTTATGGGGGAAATGTGATGGGGCAGTTTTGTTGGGGCAGTTTTTATGGGGCACATTTGATGGGGCAGTTTGGATGGGGCCATAGGATGGGGCAATTTATTTGGGCAGTTTTGATGGTGCATTTTTTATGGGGGCATTTTGATTGGGGCAGTTTTATGGGGGAAATTTGATGGAGCACTTTTGATGGGGCAATATTGTTGGTGGCAATATAATGGGGCAGTTTTGATAGTGGCAGTATGATGGGGCAGTTTTGATAGGAGCAATTTTGATGGTGGCAATATGATGGGGCAGTTTTGATGGGGCAATATTGACAAAGCAATAGGATGGGGCATTTTTGATGGGACAGTTTTTATGTGGTGGAATTTATGGGGCAATTTGATGGGAAGTTTTTATTGGGGCAGTTTCAGATGGGGCAGTTTTGATGGGGGCAATTTGATGGGGCAATTTTTGATGGTGGCAGTAGGGTGGGGCAATTTTGATGAGGCAGTTTTATGGGGGCAATTTGATGGGGCAATTTTGATGGGGCGGTTTTTATGGGTGCAATTTGATGGGCCGTTTTTTATAGGGCACTTTTAATGGGGGCAATTTGATGAGGCAGTTTGGATGGGGCAATTTTTATGGCCAGTTTTGATGGAGCAATTTTAATAGTGGCAATAGGGTGGGGCAGTATGATGGGGCAGTTTTTGATGGGGGAAATTTGATGGGGCAATAAGATGGGGCAGTTTTGATGGGGCAATTTTGATGGTGGCAATAGGATGGAGGCAATTTTGATGAGGCAGTTTTGTTGGGGCAATTTGATGCAGCAGTTTTTATAGGGCAGTTTTTATGAGGCACGTTTAATAGGGCAGTTTGGATGGGGCAATTTTTTGGGGGGGAGTTTTGATGGTGCATTTTTTATGGGGGAAATTTGATTGGGGCAGTTTTATGGGGGGCAATTTGATGGAGCAGTTTTGATGGTGGCAGTATGATGGGGCAATTTTGATGGGAGCAATTTTGATGGTGGCAATATGATGGGGCGGTTTTGATGGGGCAATTTTGATGAAGCAATAGGATGGGGCAATTTTGATGGGACAGTTTTAATAGGGCCATTTGATGGGGAAGTTTTTAATAGGGCAGTTTTAGATGGGGCAGTTTTGATGGGGGCAATTTGATGGGTCAGTTTTTATGGGGCAGTTTTTGATGTGGGCAGTTTTGATGGAGGCAGTTTTGATGGGGCAATTGGGTGGGTAAATTTTGATGTGGAAGTTTTTATGGGGGCAATTTGATGGGGCAATTTTGATGGGGGCAATTTGATGATGCAGTTTGGATGAGGTAATTTTTATGGGCAGTTTTTATGGGGCAATTTTAATAGTGGCAATAGGGTGGGGCAGTTTGATGGGGCAAATGTGATAGGGGCAATATGATGGGGCAGTTTTTGATGGGTTCATTTTGATGGGGCAATAAGATGGGGCAGTTTTGATCCAGTAATTTTGATGGTGGCAATAGGATGGAGGCAGTTTTGATGGGGCAATTTTGATTGGGAAGTTCTTATGGGGGCAAGTTGATGGGGCAGTTTTTATGGGGGCAATTTGATGGGGAACTTTTTAATGGGGCAGTTTTTATGGGGCAATTTTGATGAGGCAATTTGATGGGGCAGTTTTATGGGGGGCCATGTTGATGGGGCAGTTATTATGGGGGCACCAACGAGTCACATGACAACGTGGAGGGAAAATGGCTACTTGGCCCAATTTGGATATTTTCACTTAGGGGTGTACTCACTTTTGTTGCTAGCAGTTTAGACATTAATGGCTGTGTATTGAGTTATTTTGAGGGAACAGCATATTTACACTGTTATACAAGATATACACTTACAACTTTACATTGTAGCAACGTGTCATTTTTTCAGTGTTGTTGCATGAAAAGATATAATAAAATCTTTACAAAAATGTGAGGGGTGTACTCACTTTTGTGACATACTGTATATCAAAAAGCTGTGACAAATCTTTTAGTGCAATGCAATCAGGCTTTTCCCACAGCCATATATAGAAATAATAGCCCAGGATTGCTGCACTTAAAATGTATTGAAATCCATATAGGAAAAACAAACAAAAATCACAATAAGGCAAGTTCCATTGTGTTACAGTTTCAGGCTGAGATACTGAAGCCCTTCTCCAGACAAGAACATGCACATTTATCACATTTATCCCATACTGTCATCAGATCAGAGTAGTTCAGTGTCACAATATTGACACTGTATTACCCTAGGAGGTTATTAGGGATTTATTTTTTTTGAGGGGGGGGGGGGCAATCACAGCATCACAATAGCAAGCAAGCTGTCATTAATGACTTTGATTAATGATCATTTGGCTTACATGTAATCATGAGCTAGCTATGATTGGTCACATGACGCTTACAGCAGACACAGCAGCCACGGGATCGCGCAGCTGTACATCTCATGGCGCATGCATTTGCTGAGCAATGTACCAGTATAGCGCTCAGCCTGCAGCTCTCGCCCACCCGCAGTAAATGTACCGTGGGCAGGCGGAAAGTGGTTAAAACATATGTAAACCCTAACAATGAACTCCTATTTTTTTTATTTTCTCCTTTTTTGCCTATTAAATATAACATTAAAGGTGTTTTGCCATTTCTATATGCTAGGTTGTCTGTGCTGACTGTTACCCATTACATTGTTCTGCTAAGAAGATAGGACCCCTCTCCTATCTTGTTTCTGTTGTCCTGATAAAGGGCGAGTGAGCGTTGTCATCATAATGTTAAAAGTTAGTTGCTGGCAGAATCACCAGTTGAAAAAAGAAAACGAATGCAGCCACCACATCTAATGACTAGTAAGCTGTAATATATTACACTTTTGTTATACTGTATAATCTGGATATGCTTTAAAGTATAGGTAATCAGTTAAATGATCAGAATGAGAGTAAGCCCTGGTTCACATTAATGCAATTTGACAGCGCTGCACTGATTCACAAAAGTGGTTTCTATACTACTTTTGGCGATTTCGAATGCGATTTCCATTGACATATATGACGAAACCTGCACAGATGTCTCTAAAGTCAGAACTAGCATGCAGGAATTAAATAGTGCAAATGCAGCTGAACTTGCACATTTTCCATCCTGCAGTCAGTGTGAACCTAGGCTCACTACAACTTGCAGTTTACCAAACAGGTGCAAGGTTTGAAGTAATAGCAATAATGCAAAACAAGGTCAGAGCTGCAAAGAGCATGGATACTGTATGCTGCAAAAATAATACAAAACAGATTATGAAAGCTGCACAAATATGGACTCTTCATAGCAAGGTCTCTGTGAATCAGTCAGTGTAACATGTGTCTGCATAGTGTAGTCTCTGACTGTATGTCTCATTGACAACTGATAGTATCTAGCTGAGAATCACTACTTCAGTACAGCAGTTTAGAACAGGGCCCTCCAAACTGTGGCCCGAGGGCCAGATGTGGCCCTTTGCAAGCCTTTATCCGGTCCTTGGGGCACTATTCCTCCCACTAATATGAGGCACTATTCCTGCCACTGACACCAACAAATGGGGCACTATTTCTTCCACTGATACCAATGATGGGGTCCTACTAATAGGGGCACCACTACTCCTCCTTTTGACCACTAATACTGAGGCCATGTTTATTGTCTCTGATGTCTGGCCTGGGACATTTTCTGCCCCTGCTGGCCACAATCCGGCCCTCCTAAAGTCTGAAGGACAATACACTGAAAGTTTGGAGACCTCTGGTTTAGAACACAAACAGCTACTTGTGATTATCCATATAAACAATGTCTCTCTCAGCATATCTCCAAGCTTGCTAAGGGACACCTCAAGATGGAGAAGATAAGCGGCATGTGTATGGTTCTGTTGGGTGTAGCCTAAAGGAGCATAGTTAAATCCTACACATTGCAGACACTGTACACCAGGGGTCCTCAAACTATGGCCCTCCAGTTGTTCAGGAACTACATGTCCCATCATGCTCAGTCATGTCTGTGAATGTCAGAGTTTCACAATGCCTCATGGGATTTGTAGTTCCGCAACAGCTGGAGGGCCGTAGTTTGAGGATGCCTGCTGTACACAGTCTGCAGTCCTTGTACCCACAAAATACACCATAATTATTCTGCTATGATAAACAATAATTAGCAATTGTTTTAATCAGTTTAAAGTGGTTGTAAACCCCATTCATGAAATCTGATCTGGGCACACATATCTGTAGTGTTTACTTATCTCTCTCCAATGTTCTGTGTACCGTGTCTTTCTGCTGCTCTGTTCCCCTGTTGTCAGCATGATAACTTCTGACAAGCTCGATGACACACAAGATAAAAGCAGCTGGAAATTTGTGTAGGGGAGGGTGCTGAGAGATAGCTAAGCAGATAGCTTGTCTATTCAGACTACAGCTCTGCAGGTTTCTTTGTTCCACTGCCTATGTGGAGGGGGGATTGCCTTTCCTCCAATCAGCTCTCACATAGTGTAAGCCCAGACTACCCACCCACTGCTTTAAGAATGTAGAAAGGGAAAGACAGCAGATACACATGTAAAACTTATGTAGGGAGATGTGTTTCATCTGAGGCTATTCACTTCACTGGGTATAGGAGAGACTTTACATACAATTTAAGGACTAATTCAGGACTAATTCAGTACCAGTGGAACACAGATCACAAACAGAGTCAACAAAGGTCAACTTGTAGACACACAAATGTAAAAAGTATAATTTTCTTTATTAAGGATGTACCCAAGGATCTCTTGTAAACGTATTTCTACCGTATATACACTGATGTCTTATGCCACGTACACACGATCACTTTTTGTGATGAAAAAAAACGACGTTTTCAAAAACGTCATTTAAAATGATCGTGTGTGGGCAAAACGTAGTTTTATGTCTTCAAAAAAAACGACTAAAAAAAAATTCGATCATGCTTGAATTTTTTGTGTTGTTTTTCAAAATGTCATTTTTTTGTGTCATAAAAGGTGATCGTGTGTGGGCAAAACGACGTTGAAAACGACGTTTTTAAACCCGCGCATGCCCAGAAGCAAGTTATGAGACAGAGCTTCAATGGAACAGAGTGCCGTTGAACGTGGTGTACGTAACCGCGCTTTGCTAGAGCATTTTGGAAAAACGATGGTGTGTATGCAACGTCGTTTTGGAAAATGAAGTTTGAAAAACGTTGATTTGTTTCGTCACATAAAACGTCGTTTTTTTTTCCTTACAAAAAGTGATCGTGTGTACGCGGCATAAGGCACAAAACATTAACTTTTCCATCCTTTGTACAGATCAGTCTAGCACACAAAGGACAGAGGTCAACCTCATAAACCCACATAATAAATAATAAACAGAAAGCACCTTGTCTTCTGGCCTAAGGCCACAGCAGTGAACAAATACAATCATGGGTAACAGATTAAAGGTACATTGTTATTGCACCATCTGTAAAAAAAATAAAAAAATACACCCATACTGCAAAAAAGAAAAATTGTGCATTTATCATTTTGCATTGAAGCCTGTAAAATATTGCTATTAGTGGATCACAGGTACAGTGCTCAGGCTCATGCAGACTCTTTTCCCACTGCCGCAGTGGCAGATAGAACTTGTAGGTGTCCATTCACAGAGCTATGTAAGTGGATCTGTAAATGGAAGACACCAAATTCAGGCTTCCCCTCAGAAGCCTAAGGGAAGAAGCACCCTGCTATTAGGGTTGCCACCTGTTCGGGATTCACCCTGACAGTTCGGGTCTGGAATCATGTGTCTATGGCCTCCCAATAGGGTTGCTCCAAGTTGAGAGCCAGTACTCACAATTCCCCCCACATTCAGATGGATGAGGAGAAAGGGCTCAATCTGCTCCTCTTTATCCCACCCCTACCTCTCATGGTCTGCCCACATTCCAATCTCCGGCACTGTGCCTCAGAAAAGGAAAGTGGTGGCTGGTAATTTGAAGTCCAGCAGCCTCAGATACATCTGGATGAGAGGCACTGACTGCCAAGGGGTGAGTGAGATCACCATCCATCTTTTTCTGTGACTGAAGTCTCCCCCCTTCTCTCTCCTGGTAAATCAGGGTTCTCAGAGCACCCATTATATCACAGTTCTCCTTTGCATCAGAAGCCACAGTGTTCCCCCGTACATCACAGTCCTCTCTGTGCATCAGGGTACTTTACAGTGAAGGGAAACTCTGCGGATTCAGATGTTAAAGGGGAACTCTGTGGACTCTGATGTAAAGGGGAACTCTTGTAATTAACTTCATATGATTAAAAATGTTATTCAATTGTAAAATATATGTATAGTTTATACTATAAAAAATAAATTGCTGTGTTCGGGTTTGACTTGAAGAAAAGGTGTCAACCCTACCTGCTATGCATGTGGGGGCAGGGAGGTTTAAAGCTAGGGAGCTGGGGAATGGCACCATGTTACATTCTAAATATGGGTGTAACATGAAACTATGTTAGAAACTAGAATTAGCCTTTAATGGGGGACACACAGAAAGAATAAACATAGAACACGCAACTCTGCTTTACCCAGCTAGAGGGAAAATAGTGATTAGCTGTAGCCCATAAGCAGCTACAGGGCTGGGCATATCCTGAAGCTTATAGTGTAGTGATATATTGCGCTAACTAAAACAAAAAGTAGGAATCAAGCAGCTAACACAACAAAATGGATATTTGTGGTAAAAATGAGTGAAAAGTGTAGCGCTAGTACAGGAATCCCCTACAGGGTGTCCCCATGTGATATAAGAAGTAGGTAATTCAGACCATACTAATCAGAGGAAACTTAGAAGTGAAAAAATTCACTTTCAAAGATAATATATTAACCTTTGGGTGGCCTCTATGTATGTCCTTAAGACTCGTGAGTATTCAAACCCATTAATCAGGACAGGTAATAGGAAGGCAACCACTATAGGTAAGTGACAAAATCAGTGATCAGTGACTTGATATAAGTAAGTGACAAAATCTTACAAACTGTGAGCAAATAATAGCACAAAAAACAAATCATGTAACTTGTGACAAAACCATGCGATATGAGAGTATCTAATGGCACAAAGTCCACTGTGGATAATTCGGGGACATCGGACCTGTGAGAATTTCAGTCCCAACATTTAATAGGAGTGACACACATGTCTTCCTTTAGGGTCAACTTGAATGCAGTATATGGTTCAGGAAGTAGTCTTCACACTTTACACAAATACAAGTGGATGGATACCCTTACCGGATAAGGTGGACCCTCACCTCACCATATGGCGGGGGGTCTTACGAGCTTTCATAGACCGATGGTCTAGTCCGGATGACACCAGGATTGTAGTCCTAGGTATGGGCGATTCCCAAGGTGCGTCTGTGTCCACAGGTTAGAAATTCACACTTGGATAGTGCACAGCAGTAGCTCTCAATCGCAAAAAAGGAACGAAATAAAAAAGAAAAAAAGCTCCTCATAGCGTAAAAATTTAAAGTTTTAATTAAAAACAATCCAAAATGTCACACACAATGCGATAGGAGCCATAAAAAAGGAATTAAAAAACCACACGTGTAAAGAACTATAACAAATAAAAATGAAGGAAACAGCAGCAATTCTCCCCCTTGATGGAAGGACAAGAGTGTTTAAAAAAATGCAGTAGAGATTGACATAGAGTCAGCAACCCGACCGGTTTCGTCTGAAAGAGACTTCAACTGGGGTGTCTAGTGCAGACTCACCACTCACCTGCATTTATATGTAGTGGTTCCGCCCCAATGAGACCACCTGGACCCCTCATTTCACCTAACCTGGCGTGCGTATCGGAATCCCTCTCCGTCGCCATTTTTACGTTCCAAATACCGGAAGTGTTAGGGCGGGGACCAACGTTGTGTGACCCAGTTTCCTGGTGGGTAGGAGTGTGATAATCCATATCCTGGCGCCGATATTCTATCCGCCAATAGGTGGACTCGGCCTGTGCGTATACCCGGCGTGACGTGTGACGTCACCAGTGTGCGCGGCGGTGTGCGTGACGTTACACATAACGATGCGCTTCAACTTAAACCACCACATCATTGGTCCAACCCTAAGAGGGTGAACATCTCCTGCGTGACGTGCAACGTCATCCGTGTGCGCTACGGTGCGTTCCACATAGTAATCCACGGCGCATCTAGCGTGGTAATCCTGGTGGAGCGCACGTTTATTCACGGTGGAGCGCAGCTCTCTAGATCACTTCCGTACTACGTGACGTCCGTCCAACTAGCTAGATGCGCCGTGGATTACTATGTGGAACGCACCGTAGCGCACACGGATGACGTTGCACGTCACGCAGGAGATGTTCACCCTCTTAGGGTTGGACCAATGATGTGGTGGTTTAAGTTGAAGCGCATCGTTATGTGTAACGCCACGCGCACCGCCGCGCACACTGGTGACGTCACACGTCACGCTGGGTATACGCACAGGCCGAGTCCACCTATTGGCGGATAGAATATCGGCGCCAGGATATGGATTATCACACTCCTACCCACCAGGAAACTGGGTCACACAACGTTGGTCCCCGCCCTAACACTTCCGGTATTTGGAACGCAAAAATGGCGACGGAGAGGGATTCCGATACGCACGCCAGGTTAGGTGAAATGAGGGGTCCAGGTGGTCTCATTGGGGCGGAACCACTACATATAAATGCAGGTGAGTGGTGAGTCTGCACTAGACACCCCAGTTGAAGTCTCTTTCAGACGAAACCGGTCGGGTTGCTGACTCTATGTCAATCTCTACTGCATTTTTTTAAACACTCTTGTCCTTCCATCAAGGGGGAGAATTGCTGCTGTTTCCTTCATTTTTATTTGTTATAATTCTTTACACGTGTGGTTTTTTAATTCCTTTTTTATGGTTCCTATCACATTGTGTGTGACATTTTGGATTGTTTTTAATTAAAACTTTACATTTTTACGCTATGAGGAGCTTTTTTTCTTTTTTATTTCGTTCTTTTTGCGATTGAGAGCTACTGCTGTGCACTATCCAAGTGTGAATTTCTAACCTGTGGACATCGCCCATACCTAGGACTACAATCCTGGTGTTATCCGGACTAGACCATCGGTCTGTGAAAGCTCGTAAGACCCCCCGCCATATGGTGAGGTGAGGGTCCATCTTATCCGGTAAGGGTACCCATCCACTTGTATTTGTGTAAAGTGTGAAGACTACTTCCTGAACCATATACTGCATTCAAGTTGACCCTAAAGGAAGACATGTGTGTCACTCCGATTAAATGTTGGGACTGAAATTCTCACAGGTCCGGTGACCCCGAATTATCCACAGTGGACTTTGTGCCATTAGATACTCTCATATCGCATGGTTTTGTCACAAGTTACATGATTTGTTTTTTGTGCTATTATTTGCTCACAGTTTGTAAGATTTTGTCACTTACTTATATCAAGTCACTGATCACTGATTTTGTCACTTACCTATAGTGGTTGCCTTCCTATTACCTGTCCTGATTAATGGGTTTGAATACTCACGAGTCTTAAGGACATACATAGAGGCCACCCAAAGGTTAATATATTATCTTTGAAAGTGAATTTTTTCATATCCTGAAGCTTAGTTAATAGGAGTGAACTGTTTAGGAAGATTTAGGATCTCTTCCTACCAATCATCTTTCCATTGCTGAACAGTGTGAGTAATCTAGCTCCCAGCACCAAAACATGGGAAGGGTGACTCTGATGAACCGCCTGGCACCCAGCCTGGGTGCTTCTGCCAAGATACATATCCTCCTCTCTGGACCAGGTATTATAGCTGAGCATTGCACCCAATAACTAGACAACACTAGCTTAGGTGCAAACTGGAACTGACTTTATTGTAAACTCACACAGAATGTACTGTATAGTATACCACACAAAATCAGATAACTGCCTAATCACATTATCCTAAACAATGCAAACGTTAAACAGTAATATCAACAATACATCTAATGAACAGCTAACATAAACAATAACACATAAATATCCCACAATAGTTTGGTAACAAGGTGAAGTTGACACAATACTAGTAGCTAGACCGAAACAATAGGTGACTCAATCAACAATGGAAATTCACACCTATGAAGCACACAATGGGGAATTATACAATGAGAGAAAGACACCTTAATTAACAGATTACACATACCAGCAGAAGCCCTCGGCATCAGGTTATTTGAAACCGATAATAATATTCTACTTAGAGTCTCTAATGTTGGAGGGATGTGGAAGGCCTTTCACCTGGATGCAGACCATTTACCCTGCTACCTCTTCCCCATCAGGTGTGGTCATTTTGAGCTTCTAGGGGAGGGAAGGTGAGAAACTGAGAAAGTTATCTTCCCTGGACATGTCCAGGAAACCAGGAAGTTGTAAGAATGGGTGTTAGAGAGGCCTGAGCCTACATATTAGATTGGTGAGTAAATGGGCACTTTTCTACAGTTGATATTGTTTTTATAAGCTGATGCAGAATGCATGAATATTCAACCTCAGTATCTTAGTATGTTTATGAAAAAAGCTTTTATGACTGCCATTACATGAAAATGGCTGGATGTACATTAGACATATGAACCATTTGTAAATGATTATTCTCTTAGAAGTTCCTGCTTTCAGTTATTTTAACAGATATATTTCGTTATTTACTTTGATGAGAAACCCCTAAACAAGCTGTGGTGCAATTAATTGCCCTCGGAATTCATATAATTACCTAAAGAGAGTCTACCTTTGTACAATTAAATTGTCATATTATCTTAGTGTAGCACTACCCCCGTAGGAGCTGCTGGTTTAGATTTTGGGTTTTTGCACGTTACCTAAGTTCGTTGTGCAGGGAAGAAAGTCTGTAGAAATTGAATGACAATTACTCAGTCATACAACACTGTACCCAAATAAAAATTGTGTCCTTTTTTTCACACAAATAGAGCTTTCTTTTGGTGGTATTTAATCACTCGTGGGTTTTTTATTTTTTGTGCTATAAACAAAAAAAAAAAAACGTAAATTTCGTGAAAAATTTCCTTTTTCTTTGTTTTTGTCATAAAATCTAGCAAATTAGTAATTTTTCTTCATAAATTTTGGCCAAAATTTATACTGCTACATATCTGTGGTAAAAATAACCCAAATTGGTGTACATTATTTGGTCTTTGTGAAGGTTATAGAGTCTACAACTATGGAGCCAATCCCTGAAAATTGATCAATCTGATCACACTTGAAGTACTGACGGCCTATCTAATTTCTTGAGATACTAACAAGTCAGAAAAGTACAAATACCCCCCAAATGACCCATTTCTAGAAAGTAGACATTCCAAGGTATTAAATAAGTAGCATGGCAAGTTTTTTTAAGTTGTAATTTTGTCCCACAATTCTTTGCAAAATGAAGATTATTTTTATTTTTATTTTTTTTACAAAATTGTCATATTAACTGGTTATTTCTCTCACAGAGCATATGCTTACAACAAATTACACCCCAAAATACAATCTGCTGCTCCTCTTGAGTATGACGATACCAAATGTGTGGGACTTTTACACAGCCTGGCCACATACAAAAGACCAACTTTGAAGTAGCACCATCAGGCGATCTACGAGCATAAATTGCACATCTCATTTCTCAACCACCTATTACAGGTTTGAAGGCTCTGGAGCACCAGAACAATGGAATTGCCCACAAAATGACCCCATTTTGGAAAGCAAACACCCCAACGTATAATCTATGAGGCATAGTGAATCTTTTGAGCAGTTATTTTTTTTCCAGACGTTTTTGGAAAATTTGGAAAAAAAATGAAAACGCGTTTTTTTTTTTTTTTTTTTTTAATCCAACAAAATGGTTTTATTGATGAATAAACGGTGGCATACATGTTAAAACAATCAACACTGCACAGCACAACCATAAGAACAACTCTTACAAACAAACCATACCATGATATCCCATTTACCGGGTTTACTTCCCTCCCAACATACAACACATTACCCCAGAGTATGGTATGCATTCCACATCTTAACCCAGCAACCTGTCCATGACCAGATCCACCGGCGAAAAGCCCAGGTGTGTCCAGCCATGGAGCCCAGAGGTTCTCATATTTTCGGTTACTTCCCCTATGCTGATAAGTAAGCTTTTCCATATGTAACATTTCGCCTATCCTATCAATCCATTCCCCTGAGGTCGGAGGATTCTCAGATTTCCAGTGAAGCAAGATCAGCTTCCTAGCTAAGAACAGCACCCTGTGCACCGCCTCCCATGTGTACACCCCTTCCACGTGCTCTTCCAGCACGCCCAGTAAACATGCCTTGGGGTCCACAGGTATGGATACACCAAAGACAGAGTTAACGGTGCTCACCACCTCAGCCCAGTATTTGTGCAGCTTTGGGCATCTCCACAGGAGATGTATGATATCCCCATGATCAGGTTTGCACCTAGTACACATGTCATCCGTTTGCATCCCCATCAGCTGCAGCCTACGCGGCGTGTAGTACACCCTGAAAATAATGTATAGCTGAGTTAGTCGCTGCGCCACATTTAATGAGCAAGAGCTCACCCCTTGAAATATCTCCTCCCATTGTTCTCCGTCTATTTGTCCCATGTCCCTCTCCCATTTTTCCCTCATCATTAGTGGATGCTGTCCCTAGAAGTATTGTAGTAGGATGGTGTAACATTGAGAGATAAATCCCTTTGAGGTCTCAGCATCCCGTAGGAGATCAAACACTGGAGTCCGCGACAAATGCCATTCAGAGGATCTACTCTGTGCCTGTGTTGTAGCTGCAGATACTGAAAACTCATCGAGGATGGGAAAAACTTGTTTTTTTTACACAAAGTTGTCCATTTATAAGATATTTCAAACACATAGCATGTACATAGCAACAATTACACCCCAAAATACATTCTGCTACTCCTCCTGAGTATGGGGATACCAAATGTGTGAGACTTTTACACAGCTTGGCCACATACAGATTCCCAACATCAAAGTAGCACCATCAGGCGTTCTAGGAGCATACATTACATATATAATTTCCTGGCAATCTATCATTTTTGAAGGCTATTCATATTTCTAACACATAGCATGTACATACCAAGAATTACAACCCAAAATAAATTATATTGCGGAAAGGGTAAAAAAAGTACCTGTGCTTTTAGTAGTGTCCACAGAAGAGAGCACTGGTCCAGGCAGCAGTCAGGGATGTGCTTAGCAACAGGAATAGTAATTCTCCATTCAGCATAATTGCATAGTCCAGGTAGCAGTGGTGTTGTCCGTTCATGCGGCAGGCAAAGATGATGGCAGGCATGCTGGCAGTAAGTCAGCAGCATGCTGAGGGCCGCAATTGGGTAAGACCTGTGCACAGGGGCACAGAGGTAGAGGCTTCGACCCACCCAAATCTCTATGAAGCCTCCGGACTCCAGACCCTAATCCGGAAATTACGAAACCCGGAGAAAACAAAAAAAATGTTTTCTCCATCCGGAAAAACTATTCTGGAGCCCCTCACATATGTGAGACCCCTGTGTACTACAATAGCAGGGCAACAGATCAGTCCAAGTGGCAGGCAAAAGCATAGTCCATAAAACAGGCCAGGGTCAGTTCACGTGGAAGCAGTCCAAACGGTAGGCAGAGGCATAGTCAAAAAACAGGCCAGGGTCAGTTTACGTGGAAGCAGTCCAAGTGGTAGGCAAAAGCATAGACCATAAAACAGGCCAGGGTCAGTTTACGTGGAAGCAGTCCAAACAGTAGGCAGAGGCATAGTGAAAAAGCAGGTCAGGGTCAGTTCACGTGGAAGGCAGTAGCATGAAAATGGTCACAAAATGGTAAGATGGGGGAAATGGTTAAAAATATGGGCTAATATTTTAGGGATTCATGATAAGTTTCGAAGCATTCTCCAATGCAAAGGCCAGGTTGGGAGGGACACCAGGGACAATGGTAGCTGGCATCTTTTCAAAATCCTCTTTTTCTGCACACACGACATCTTTTTTGCCGTCTTCGGCCTTCTTCGGATGGTGGGATGTGGTACGGGTAGTGGCATCCATGAAGTCGGCTAACGACATCAGAGCAAAGGGTTTCTGAGGGGGGTCTTTGTGGATAGATGAGGTTCGTGACTATTTCTTCTGTGAAGTGTAGGAAGGGGGCAGGGTTTTCAGTGGATTTGGAGTAGACTACGTAGGAATTATAAATGCCCAAATGGATAAGATAAATTGCTACCTTCTTGTACCAGAATCGGGACCTCCTTATTGATAAATATGGCTGAATCATTTGGTCATTAACCACTTAGCAACCACCTGCCGAAAAATAACGGCGGCAAGGTGGTTGCTTAACTCTGGGATCACGTTATATAACGTGATTCCAGAGTCGCGCTCCCGCGCGCCCCCTGGGGCGCGCACACGGGAATGTCCGTGACCGCCGGGTCCAGAGGACCCGGCGGGTCACGGATCACGGTAAATCGCCGCTGATAGCGGCGGTTTACCACG
Organism: Rana kukunoris; assembly: GCA_029574335.1. NCBI lineage: Eukaryota > Metazoa > Chordata > Amphibia > Anura > Ranidae > Rana > Rana kukunoris. The sequence continues at coordinate 434,462,170 of CM056049.1, forward strand.
TGATCGCGCCGTCCAATGACGGCGCGATCAGATGTAAACAGACCGGCGTCATTTGATGACGCCGGTTCCTCCCTCCTCTCTCTGTACCGATCGGTACAGTGTGAGAGGAGAGGGGAGGGAGCGGATGGCAGCACCAGTGCTGCGGGCTGGATCTGTGACAAATGTAGTCACAGATCCACCCATCCATCCCTCCCTGCTCAGCCATCCCTGCTGCACATACTCTGCAATGCTGGGCAATACTCTGGGGGGGCAATACTCTGGGGGGGGCAATACTCTGGGGGGGGCAACACTCTGGGGGGGCAACACTCTGGGGGGGAACACTCTGGGGGGGCAACACTCTGCAATACTCTGGGCATACTCTGGGCATACTCTGGGCATGCTATGGGGGCAATACTCCGCAATACTCTGGGCATACTCTGGGCATACTCCGCAATACTCTGGGCATACTCCGCAATACTCTGGGCATACTCCGCAATACTCTGGGCATACTCCGCAATACTCTGGGCATACTCCGCAATACTCTGAGCATACTCCGCAATACTCTGGGCATACTCCGCAATACTCTGGGCATACTCCGCAATACTCTGGGCATACTCTGCAATACTCTGGGCATACTCCGCAATACTCTGGGCATACTCCGCAATACTCTGGGCATACTCCGCAATACTCTGGGCATACTCCGCAATACTCTGGGCATACTCCGCAATACTCTGGGCATACAGCGCCCCTGTCCCCGTGAGCTCGCATGCAGAAGCGAACGCATACGCAGGTCCCGCCGACATATGAAAACGGTGTTCAAACCACACATGTGAGGTATCGCTGCGAACGTTAGAGCGAGAGCAATAATTTTGGCCCTAGACCTCTTCTCCAACTAAAATGATGTAACCAGTAAAAATATTTAAAGCGTCACCTATGGGGATTTTTAAGTCGCAAAGTTTGGCGCCATTCCATGTGGCCACGCTGTGTCAAAAAGTCCCACACATGGGGTATCGCCATACTCGGGAGGAATAGCAGAATGTGTTTTGGGGTGTAATTTGTGGTATGCATATGCTGTGTGTGAGAAATAACCCGCTAATATGAAAATTTGGTGGAAAGAAAATAAAAATGAAAAAAATCTTGATTTTGCAAAGAATTGTGGGAAAAATTACAACTTCAAAAAACTCACAATGCCTCTTTCTAAATACCTTGGAATGTCTTCTTTCCAAAAAGGGGTCATTTGGGGGGTATTTGTACTTTTCTGGCATGTTAGGGTCTCAAGAAATGAGAGAGGATGTCAGTACATCAGATGTGATCAAATTGATCAATTTTCAGTAATTGGTACCATAGCTTTTAGACCCTATAACTTTCACCCAGACTAAATAATATCTAAATTTTTTTTGTTTTGTTACCAAAGATATGTAGCAGTATACATTTTAGGCCAAGTTTATGAAGAAAAATTACTTTTTTGCAAAATGTTATAATAGAAATGAAGAAAAATTCATTTTTTTAAAAAATTTTCGTTCTTTTTTCATTTATAGTGAAAAAAATAAAAACCGCAGAGGTGATAAAATACCACCAAAAGAAAGCTCTATTTGTGGGAAAAAAAGGACAAAAATTTCATTTGGTTATAGTGTTGTATGACTGAGTTATTTTCATTCAAAATGTGAGAGCACCGAAAGCTGAAAATTGGTCTGGTTATTAAATGGGTTTAAGTGCCCAGTAGTCAAGTGGTTAAAATCCACCCCCCCCCATGTACAAATTGTAATCTTGGACACATTTCGGCTTTTCAATGGGACCTCCTCTTCGTTGAACAACAACTGCAGTGTCATTGTGAATGGTGGACATCATGTGCACGTCTCTGTTATCCTTCCACCTCAAGGCCAGCACTTTGTTGCACCTCACTGTTGCTCTTTGCCCCTTCGCAGGTTTTTGTTCACAATGGATTGTGGGAAGCCCTTCCTATTTTTTCTGGAGGTTCCGCAGGCCAGGGTTTTTTCAATATATAGGTGTCGGAAAAGGGGCAGGCTCGTATAAAAGTTATCTAGATAAAGATGATATCCTTTTCCCAGGAGTGGTTAAGTCAGGTCCCATACAATTTTTCCAGCTGTGCCCATGTAGGCCGGGCACTCAGGGGGCTGGAGCTGGGAATCTCTTCGTTCATATATGCGGAACGCATACAGATATCCTGTGGCTCTGTCACAAAGTTTGTAAAATCTGACTCCATATTTGGCCTTTTTAGTAGGAATGTATTGCTTTATTCCTAGATGGCCTGAAAAGGGTACCAGGGACTCATCCACACATATATGTTTCTCGGGGACATAGAGTTCTGCAAATTGATGGGAAAGGAAATTTATCAGGGGGCGAATTTTATACAACTTATCGGAATCTGGATGATTACGGGGAGGGCACTGGGTATTGTCATTAAAATGAAAGACTCTCATAATCATCTGGTATCGGGACCTGGGCATTGTGGTAGAATACATGGGCTGGTGGTAGATGGGTTTGGTGGACCAATAGGAACGTCTTTGATTTTTTTTTATTAAGCCCCATGTTTATGGTGAGGCCAAGAAACAATTTGAACTCCTCCAAATTTACATCTCTCCACTCAAATGGACAGGCATAAGAGGATTGGGGGTTGTTGGCAATATACTGCTGGGCATACAAATTTGTCTGGTCGATGATGAACTGCAGAAAAGTGTCGGGCAAAAAGAGATGAAGGAAATCAATTTCTGAGAAATTTTGGGTGTTGGCCTGCACACCTGGCTGTGCTGTGAAAGGGGGAATAATTGTTGATCCCGATCCGGAAGGCAGCCATGTTGGGTTGGCAAGAACATCTGGCATGTATGTATTGGCCCTGGCTCCTGGGGGACATGACACTCCAGTAGTTGGGGTGGTTGAAATTCTTGTGCTGGGTGTGATGTGGCAGCACTGGTACTGGGCCTGGGCATTTGTTCGCGAGGGGTTTCGCTGGCAGCAGTGCTGGTACTGGACCTTTGTTCCCGGGGCCTATTGCTGGTGGCAGCGCTGGTACTGGGCCTTTGTTCCCGGGGCGTATTGCTGGTGGCAGCGCTAGTACTGGGCCTAGGAATATAATCTTGGTTGCTGGCGGCTGCCTGGTCTTCAGAGTGCCGTGCTCTTTTAGGAGGGATCCATTCTTCATCCGAATCGTTGCTATATTCAATCAGTTCTAATTCCAATTCAGAATCAGAAATGGAATCTGATGAGAGCTCCCCGGTGCTCTCATCGGTCATTGAGAGGATCTGGAACGCCTCCTCGCCAGTATACAATCTTTTGGACATGGCTGTGTGACGGGTAGCTGTATACGATGGGTGACAGATGGGTGGCAGGTGACGGTCACTAATGGGTTGTGTGATAGGTGGCAGGTGATGTTCACTGATAGGTGATGATGATGTGACGGGAGATGGTCACTGATGGGTGACAGGCGATGGTCACTGATACAAGACAGTGGCTGCATTTGATGGGCACAGTGGCTGCGTTTTATCGGCACAGTGGCTGTGTTTGATGGGCACAGTGGCTGCGTATGATGGGCACAGTGAGGCTGCAATTGTTTGTTTTTTTTTGCATCCCCCCCCCCCAAAAAAAAATGTGAGCACCAGCCACCACTGGTTACTAGTATAGGGCTTTCTGTACTTTAGCAACATTACAATTACTTGTAATGAACATCCTAGACCCTCCAGTCCCCCCCCCCCCCAACAGCCACACCCAAGGCATAGCCTGCTTTGAATAAACCAGGTTCCCCTGGGAGAGCAGGTTCCGCAAAGCCAGAAGAGGAACCGGGGCTTGATTATTTAGGGGAAGTGCGAGGGAAAACCAGGATCTGTGTAGCCAGTATGGCAGGATGGCCATCATCCATCTGCAATTGAAGTGACATCCCCTCGATCCTGCAGCAAAAGCTGTTGGAGGCAAATAGGCTGCCTGTAACTCCAGGATATTGGCGACCATTCTCTTTCCCCCAGAACTTCCATCATCCTTGAGAACGGATGCCCTTGCAATGGGCCCCAGCCCTTCTCGCTAACATCTGCTGTAATTGTAGTCCAACTCAATGGACTTAAAGACTCTTCTGCCCCTCTTCAGCCACTGTCACAGACTCTTACATAGGGTGACACACTGATCAATTGCCCCAAGTGGTGTCCCCTTCATTGGACAAAAAATCCTGTCTGAAATTGCCGTCTGTGCCAGTGGGACCCACGGGATAACCACTGACATTGTACCTAACAAGCTTAGACATTGTGCAACTGACAGAAGAGGGGAGGTTGCCTCTCTATGAACCTTCTCCCTGATGTACTCTCACTTCTGAGGAAGTTAGGGCGATACAATAAATCTCCCTCTGACTAAGAAGCTGTTCTCTGCTGTGGGCTCATAGAAGAATATCATCCAGGTAGTGATGGACACAGAGGCCACTCTCCCTGCGAGGTGGTGCTAGAGCAGCTATTGAGACCTTGGTGAAGGTCCTTGGGAAGTGCATAGGCTGAATGGAAGACTACAAAATTCTAAGTGAATCTGGTCTACTGAAAATTGGAGATATTCTTGAAAGGATGACAAGATAGGAATGTACAAGTAGACGTCCTTCGGACCAAATTAAAGCATCCAGTCTCCTGGCTGTACTGCCTATTGCCTGCCAGGACTCCTGGATTTTTTTCAAGAAAATGCACCGATTTTGTTTCTTGAGATCTATGACTAATTGCCAACTGCCATTCTTGCATTGGACCAGAAAAAAAATTGAATAAAACCTGGTGAGTCTATCCGAAGAAGGATTTGGTACCACAGCCCCCTGGTCTATTAACATACAAATGTACTGATCCAAAATATTTCTGCTGAGGAGCTTTGTGAGCATGAAGAATTGTCAGTCAGATGACAAACGAACATCCAAAGTGGCTTTGTGATTGTATGCAATACCCAATTGACTTTTCAATACTTCGGTCAGACCCTTGAAAGAAGGGACAAATGTCTGGACGCTCAGGTAACAACACAGAAATATTAGTGCGGTGTGTTACCTCTTCTGCTACTCGCACCCGAATGCCTGGCTCCGCCCATCCGCCCTTGCTTATAGACACAGACAGAGCTTTTTTTCTCAGAAAATAGGTGTAGGAACTCAACCACGTTCAGATTTCAAAAACGGCAAAAGGGTCTTAAAGGGGCATTAAATACCAGGATTGCATTACATACAGAGTGCAGAGTTCAGGGGGTTACACAGAGAGTGTATAGCTGTCACTAGTAAACACAGAAATCGGACTTCTGTGTTTACCAGTGATTGTGGTGAGCAGGCACCAAAGGGTCTGAGCCAGAGGTGGTGGTACAGAGTTCCCCTAAATTCCCCCTGAAAAAAAGCCCTGGACACAGATAAAGATGGCTAGCACCGCCCTGTGTCCACACAATACTGCCCTCTTACCTGCATCACTTCCTGTGCAACCTACACAGCGTCCCCCCAGTCATATGGCCCCTCCACTTAGGTTCCCTTTGCTCCGGGACGTTCTTTAAAAAAGACTGCACCAAAATGTGAATTAAAAAAAGGGCCAAAAGGTAAACTTTTGAGTATAAAGCATTGTGTGTGTTTTGTTTTGTGTTTTGGCGCGTTTGTAGTGCATTTGTCAAATGACAAAATGTGTGCCAAAATGCATGGCTGCTGATCGCATTTGGGGCATGCTGTATATTTTCTATCTATCTATCTAGATCTCTATATCACTCTCTTTCTCTCTCGTTTAAATTCTACTGGTGCTGATCTAGGAAGAAAGTAGCTTCTCTACCAGATTCTCCACCTTTGGGCTGAAGAAGCTTGGACGGAGGTATTGTACAGAGATGGCCAGTAAGTCTTAAGATCTTCAGATCTCACCTTCATAAACTGGCCATCTCTGTAAAAGTGAATGACCATGAAAAACTTTTATATAATTTTTATATTTAGATATTACTGATGACCACCTAAAATTTTGCACAAAAAATAAGTACTAGATCTCATAGCTCTGCTGCAAATTAAACCCAGGGAATGAAGTACAGTAAGGAGTACTTCAGGGTTTATGGATGAGAAGTGCAGTGTGAAGCAACAAGAAAATGTAATGTTTCCCCGCCTTCTATGCCTTAAAAAAAATAGATGACACCAGGAGGAGGGATTTCCCTTGAATCTAGATTGATTTTTTTTTTTAAACCAGAAGTCGGGAAGTAAAACAGAGCAGAGTCTGTTGCAATCAGCACTTTCAAATCCCAAAGAATGGCATTTCAGAACTAGTGCAGAGCTGCAGTGTGTGCCTGTGTGCTGGCTGTTTTCTGAACACATAACAGTGAGTATAAAACTTTGTATTCCCTGCAGCTGACTATATCATAGGAACTTAAACTTTGCTTATTTCTTAAAGTCTTACTAAACCCAGAACCTGCATTCATTATATCCGGTCTCCCACAGTAAACAGAACATCTGAATGCAATATTTTTTGTAAATATAAACTGCTAAATACCTTTTCTCATCAGCAGTATATAGCAGTGACTTCTATCAGTGTCTGGTAAAGCTTGTAGGAGGAGTTTCATACTGCACTAGCTGTCCTATCAGGATGCAGGATCCTTGACCCTCTGTCTGGACAGTGCTTATTGGCCCTGTGCTGATCATATACACTCTCCCCCCCCCAAAAAAAACTCTCTAGCAATACACACCAAACTGAGCATGTGCAGAGTGACTGTCTTATCTGGACAGGTTTTGGAGTCAGTGGAAGAAGAAGAGATTCTGTGCATACAGGATCAAACAGCCTTTTTACACAATGCAGAGGATTAACCCCTTAGGTTTCACATTGAGTACAACAAGCATGATTTACTGCATATACAGACTGATTTTAGTGTTGTGGGTTTAGTAACACTTTGATACTGAATTGGGCAGGAAGGGGGGTGAAAGTGCCTGATGGGCAAGTGGTTAATATGTATCAATACTCAAAAACAAAAAAAAAATGTTCCTTATTGCATCCTACTAGTCCTGCGATGTGGTGACTGAATTTGTTTGTTTTTTTGCAGGTGTAACAGATTTGGTGATCCTGCCACATACTTCCTGTCCTAGGGTGACAAGGCTGACTGACTGACTGTATCTATGGAGGAGCTGCGTTTTCACCCTGGGGATGGATGCACCCTAGGACCTGCCTGAGGTACCGTACATAAATCTGTTGGTGCCTGCACTGAGGTCAGGGGAATTCAAAAAGGTTTTTTATGTAGACATCCTTTAGAATTCTGTTGGGGCATAGCGCCAAAAGTATCAGTGCTTGTGCCTGACTCATATATCTGTCGGAGACAAGTATATAACTCTGCTGGTGCCCACACTGGAATCAAAGTGTCCATACTAGACACTCATTCCTCATTACAAAAATACTATTTTGCGCAGCACCCATTAAACATCAAAATATTGGATGTCAGACTCTATGATATACATATACAATGATTGCGGATCCACACAAATAAAAGGCCACAAATATCAAGTGAAAATATCAGTGATGTGCAAATCTTCTAAAAAAAAAAAGTCCAGGAACAAGTGAAAATATTCAACTATCCACTGACTCTGTGAATGTATGAAGAGATGACCAAGACACTTGTGTCTTTCACTACAAATAAGGTTGGCCTCCTACCAAATATGAAAGATCCCCACAACAGAGATCACCCAGGCATGTGATTAACAGACCTCCAGTCATTCATCTTCCGGTTTCAGTGACATCAACTTCCGGTTTCAGTGATTTAAATTGTTTCCGCACATCCAATTCGCATGACAGGAAACTGTGACCAGTTCTCAATGGAGTCGGTTTACACAGCTTTGGGGCGGCTGTGGATGGAATTGCAGAGGGGTCCTGTGATTCTTTGGCTCTGTTTAAGTCCAAATTCCCGCAAACATTTGGGCCAGATTTGTCCCTGAAATGGAAAATAGGGACACACTGGACCCCTGCCTGAACCCAGCCTCACCTCTAAGTACCTGTTTATTGTCTTAAATTAATTGTTTGGCAGGTTTTATACTATGCGTGGTCTCTGTTCGCCTCCATGAGTGCGGATGCAGCATGATCTGACATACTGATCCTTGGAATCACTGAAACCAGAAGTTGGTGTCCTATTGCCATTTATGAATGTCTGGAGGTCTGTTAATTGCATGTATGACTGTTCTCTGAGGATTTTTCATATTTGGTAAGAGGCCGAGTTTATTTGTGGTGAAGGGACACAAGTGTATTGGTCATCTCTTCATACATTCTGTGGATAGTTGAATAATTTTGCTTGTTCCTGGACTTTATTGTTTTTTAGAAGATTTGTAACTGATGTTTTCATTTGATGTTTGCGGACTTTGATTTGTGTGGCTGTGCACTCGTATGTGTATTCTCCTTCCTCCTCATAGGCCACTGCACCCATGACACTGAAAAGTGCAGTTTTTCTAATCTGCATATTGTGTGTGCTGTCAGTCAAACAAAAAATGCTAGTCTCTCAGTTCCCCATCAGGCTCGGCCTACCCAATTGGCTTTGCCATATTTGGGTCATGGGCTTTGCCATATTTGGGTCATGGGCTTTGCCATATTTCGTTAATACCATCACCTGCATCCCCAAACCTTTTGTTTACATTGATCTTTCCACCGGGCATTCTCCCGGACGACAGCTGAATGAGGCCAGGTATACAGCATTGTGTTGGTAGCTGTCATACACAGTGGCTTCTCAGCATAGATATGTTGCATGCCAGCTCATTGGTCCTAATTATCGCCAGTTTCCTAATCTGAGAACTGGTGGCAATTCTTTAACCACTTGACCACTGGGCACTTAAACCCCCTTCCTAACCAGACCAATTTTCAGCTTTCGGTGCTCTCACAATTTGAATGACAATTACTCAGTCATACAACATTGTACCCATTTGAAATTTTTGTCCTTTTTTTCACACAAATAGAGCTTTCTTTTGGTGGTATTTGATCACCTCTGGGTTTTTTATTTTTTGCGCTATAAAAGAAAAACGACTAAAAATTCTGTAAAAAAAAAAAAAAAAACTTGTTTCTGTCATATTAGTGGGTTATTTCTCACACACAGCATATGCATACCACAAATTACACCCCAAAACACATTCTGCTATTCCTCCCGAGTATGGCGATACCCCATGTGTGGGACTTTTACACAGCGTCGCCACATACAGAGGCCCAACATGCAGGGAACGCCATCAGGCGTTCTGGAACACCCACACCAATTCTGACATTTCTCTCCTACATGGAAAAATCATCATTTATTTGCTAGAAAATTACATAGAACCCCAAAACATTATATATGCTTTTTTAGCAAAGACCCTAGAGAATACAATGGCGGCCGTTACAACTTTTTATCTCGCACGGTATTTTCGCAGAAATTTATTGAACGCGTGTTTTTAAAAAAAAAACTGTTTTGTGCTTAAAACAAAACAAAACAGTAAAGTTAGCCCAATTTTTTTTCAAAATGTGAAAGATGAAGTTACGCCGAGTAAATAGATACCCAACATGTCACACTTCAAAATTGCGCACACTCGTGGAATGGCGCCAAACTTCGCTACTTAAAAATCCCCATAGGCGGTATTGCAGAGTATTGGGGTATTGCAAAGTATTATGCAGGGTATTGGGGTATTGCCGAGTATTGGGGTATTGCCGAGTATTGGGGTATTGCCGAGTATTGGGGTATTGTTGAGTACTGGGGCATTGCTGAGTATTGGGGTATTGTTGGGTACTGGGGTATTGTTGGGTACTGGGGTATTGTGGGGTATTGTTGGGTACTGGGGTATTGTTGGGTACTGGGGTATTGTTGGGTACTGAGGCATTGCTGAGTACTGGGGCATTGCTGAGTACTGGGGCATTGCTGAGTACTGGGGTATTGCCGAGTACTGGGGTATTACCGAGTACTGGGGTATTGCTGAGTATTGGGGTATTGCCAAGTATTGGGGTATTGCCGAGTACTGGGGTATTGTCGGGTACTGGGGTATTGTTGGGTACTGGGGTATTGTGGGGTATTGTTGGGTACTGGGGTATTGTTGGGTACTGGGGTATTGTGGGGTATTGTTGGGTACTGGGGTATTGTTGGGTACTGGGGTATTGTTGGGTATTGTTGGGTACTGGGGTATTGTGGGGTATTGTTGGGTACTGGGGTATTGTGGGGTATTGTTGGGTACTGGGGTATTGTGGGGTATTGTTGGGTACTGGGGTATTGTTGGGTACTGGGGTATTGTGGGGTATTGTTGGGTACTGGGGTATTGTTGGGTACTGGGGTATTGTGGGGTATTGTTGGGTACTGGGGTATTGTTGGGTACTGGGGTATTGTTGGGTATTGTTGGGTACTGGGGTATTGTGGGGTATTGTTGGGTACTGGGGTATTGTGGGGTATTGTTGGGTACTGGGGTATTGTGGGGTACTGGGGTATTGTTGGGTACTGGGGTATTGTGGGGTATTGTTGGGTACTGGGGTATTGTTGGGTACTGGGGGATTGCTGGGTACTGGGGGATTGCTGGGTACTGGGGATTGCAGGGTACTGGGGGGATTGCAGAGCTGGGATGGATTGAGGGATGGCTGGATCTGTGACTGCATTTGTCACAAATCCAGCCACAGCTCAGCTGCTGACACCCCGCTCCCCCCCCCTCTCCTCGCACACTGTACCGAACGGTACAGAGAGGAGAGGGAGGAGAGGGAGGAACCGGCGTCATCAAATGACGCCGGTTTGTTTACAAGTGATCGCGCCATCATTCGACGGCGCGATCACGTGGTAAACGGCCGCTATAAGCGGCAATTTACCGTGATCCGTGATGCGCCGGGTCTTCTAGACCCGGCGAGCACGGACACTTTCGCGAGCGCATCCCAGGGGACGCGCAATCGCGGAAGTGCACGACGACGTCCCAGGGACGTCGTGTCAAAGTAACTCCACCGCGCCGTAGCAGTAAAATGCTTATGGCGCGGTGGGGAAGTGGTTAAGGTGGAGGTCAAGTCAAACCCTAAATAACCCTAAATCCACCCCCATAGTAAGCCTATTGGCCCGGATTCACAAAGCACTTACGCCAACGTAAATCATTTTACGCCGACATAGTGCAAATGTGCGCCCGGCGTATGTGTGTGCCAGACCACAAAACCAAAATACGTCTAAAAACAAGCCATCCTACCCCGTTGTATCTTGCTTACGCCGGCATATCGTGGGCGCAAATATGGTTTGGACGCATGTGGCTTCTCCCATTGATTAGGCATTCAAATACGCAGATGCGCAGATGAGGGAAATACGGCGATTCACGAACGTATGTGCGCCCGATGCATGCTATGCGATATTTGCGTAAGTTGTACGTCCGACGTAAAGTTATTCCCCATAGATGAGGAGCAACCCAGCAATAGACATGCAATGGTCTGCCCCAGAGAACACAGGCCGGCGTATTGGGCGTACGTTACGTTCACGGCGTACGTAGTGATCCGGCGTAGCTTAGGCAGTTGTGGCAGCGTAGTTGTGAGCATGCGCATAAGGGTGCAGCTTAATGCGTCCACGTCACGACTACGTCATGGCGCATTTGCGTTCATGATACGCCGGGCGTAAAACACTGCACCATGCTCAGACCATCATTTGCATGGGGTCACTCCCACTTCCACTTACGCTGGCCTGCGCCTTCGAAAATGCGCTACGCTGGCATATCTTGGTGAGCAATAGCTTGCTGAATACAGTGCACGCCTCTCCGCCGGCGTAGCGTACTGTGTGTGCGCTATGCCAGCATAAATGTGCGCCCACACTCTGTGAATCCGGGCCATTCTATCTAACCTGTAAAAGGAAAGATCTGTATACTTCCCTTTTTTAAAGTTGCTCTGGTCCAGCCATGATATCTCTAGCACTGGCTTCAGTGTAGAGGAGATATTGACAGCTGTTGCAGAGCCTGCCCTGGATGATGTCATCACCCAAAAGCTTACTATGAGGCATCCTTTGTGGGCTGTCATTCCCATCCCTCCCTCCATTGACCGGAGTATCTTCAGAATAGGTTAAGTATAGGTGTATTTGCTTTACAGAGTAGTTAGATAGGCTTTGGATCGGGTTTGGAGTAGATTTAAGCTTAGTTTGGGTTTGACTTGCTTTCCACTTCAGAAATCTGTTGCTGCCATAGTGATAGGTTCCTAGAGTTACAGTATTTTAAACTGCCTGAATTTGCCACATGTGTTGAAAATGTTAGCAAAACTAGCACACATGCTTGATTGAATACGGTGCAGGTAATTCTTGAGGAAACTAGAAAATGGTCAGTATAGCTTTATTAAATTCTACAGTACTGTATGTCTTTATTGTAAAATATGTTTTAGTTAGAATGATAATTCAAAAAATTTCATAAATAACACAAATATTCTTTACAGCTCAATAGGCTCAGTGGCAACCTTCATACTGACACACAAGAATACTTCATAGTGATTATTTGACATAGAATTTTTTTCCAGTACAATGGACACAGCAAGGACCTGGATTGAGCCTGTGGTTGCTGGGACACAGATTGGTAGCTCTTTTTATGACACTGCTCTTCTTATGGTTGTAAGAAATCACTATAACAAGACCATCAACAACCAACCGGTTTCTACCAACTCTAGTACTGATGACGTGTTGCAGAAAGCCATCTCAAACTTTTATATTATTTACAATGTTATTATGGGACTAACGCCTTTACTGTCTGCTTATATGTTGGCAAAAATTGGAGACAAAACCAGCAAGAAAGTGACTATATGTGTACCATTGCTAGGCTATCTTCTATCAAGGATGTTTTTGCTGTTCATCATTCTTTGGGAATGGCCTATAGAAATCATGTTTGGCTCTGCTGCTCTAAATGGTTTAACTGGCTGGTTCACAACCTACTGGGCTGGGGTTATGGCCTGGGCTTCCCTATGTTCTTCGGAGAGGAGACGTTCTCATCGACTCATCATCATTGAAATGGTGTATGGCGTGGCTGGATTTGTGGGAAGTTTGGTTTCTGGACACATATTTGTTCATTTAAATATTGCAAACCGTGAAGGGACTATCCTTGTGTGTTGCAGCACTGGCTGCTATGCCTTATGTTTTCTATATAGTATGTTTATTCTGCGGACACCTGAGGAAGACAATTGCTCTGAGAGCAGATCATCATTGATCGATGACACTGATAATACTACGATACAGGGGCACTCAGTTGAGGAATCGACATATGTGTTTCCATCCAAACTTATATTTATAACTATGTTTACTAGTGCAGTCCTCTTTAATATTTCTTTCACTGCTGCTGATGATGTGATCAATGTTTTTGTACTGAAAGCACCACTGAGTTGGGGTCCTGTGGATGTTGGCTATGGTAATGCTGCAGCTTACATGACATACATCACCAGCTTTCTAGGAGTTTTTATTTTGAGCCAATGTATGGGAGACCTGGCAATGATTGTCATTGGAATAATTTCATTCAGTTCTGGACTTCTAATAATGGCCTTTGTGCGCTGGACCTTTATGTACTATATTGGTAAGTAGGATGCATTCTTGATACAGATAGTAATATTCAGCAATATTCAGATATTTGCTAAATTAAAGCAGAGTTCCACCCCAAAAAAAAGCCAAAAAGGCTACAAAAAATGTGTAAAAAATAAATAAAAATGTTTTTATACGTACCAGAAGTGGCTGTTACTAGGTAGATCGTCCAAATCTGCCACTTCCTTGTCCAAGGTGGTCTTCTTTCTTCTCCTCCTCGTGCTGCCTCCTGGGAAATTTCTCCTTGTGTGTGTCCTAGGAGACATCCGCCCATTAACATAGTGCCGCGCGACTCGCGCATTCACAGTAGGGAACCGGGAAGTGAAGCCGTAACGCTTCACTTCCTGAATCCCTCACCGAGGATGGACCTGGACAAGTGTGGTAAGTGTCCTTATTAAAAGTCAGCAGGTACAGTGTTTGTAGCTGCTGACTTTTAATTTTTTTTTTTTTTTAATGCTGGACCTCCACTTTAAGTACTTTAGAATATTTTGCTCAAATGATAAATGTGCCTAAATAAACAGTTTTCCCTGGTTCACCTTTCTTCATTTGTTCCTTTCTTCCTTTGTTCCTTCCTTCCTTTTACTTTTCTCCTCCTTTCCTTTCCTTCCTTTTTTGTCTTCCTACACCCTTCCATCCTTCCTTTCCTTTCTTCCATTCCCTCTCATTGCCCCAGCAGCAAATAAGGTTACTGGTTGCAAGAGGGGGTTTTCTGCTCTATTCTCCCTCCAGTAACAGCCTACTGTGGGTTGAAGACAGCAGTGAGAAGGGAATCTGCTAAAATCTGACTTTCTTCCCAATATAGGCAGGTGAGGGTGAACGGCATTTCTTACTATCTTCTACTGTCATGTGACATACTTCATAACCAGAGATGAGAAGGAGAAGCTGCCTCCTGTGTGCTCTGAACTGTAGGTTGAGCAATTCAGCCCCAGAGCTCCCCTCTTCCCCTTAATAGCCATAAGACCCTTATAGCCACCCTACTTTCTTTAATGTTTGTCAGCCATACTACCTCCCCTAGAGCCACCCAGGGTCCCTTGGTTCAGTGCACCCCAGATAGCATCAATCAGCCTTCCAGCCCTCCTCCTTCATCCCACTGACAGATACTCTAAACTAGCTCTCCTCAGATTGACACCAGTTTCAGGTGCATTTTGTTTCCTCCCACTTACACAGTGAAGTTATTTCCCATTGACGCCAATGCAGCCAAATTTTTTCCTTTCAGTCAAACCTCTGAAGCGAGGGTATATTCTTTCTCCACTGTTAAAACTCATATTGTACTGCAGGACAATAGTGCACCACTATTAATCTCTTTATTTCACTGTGGTGTGCCACAACTATTGGAACCAGTTTGCCACATTACATTACATATGTTTTGGCTAGGCAAGCTTCAGGTGCCACTATTGGTTCTGCACCGATATCCACTCTCATTCTGAGGCCCACTGTTTTACAAATTTCCTAGGAATGCTAATAGCTAAGTAAGCACATTATATCGAATATTTCAGCCTGCCGCTGAGCTGTTTATGCACACAGTATGGCCTTCACTTCATTTGAATGTTGCTGTTGCCGAAAAGCTGCGACTACGCATTTCACTTGCTGCCTGCAGGGTGTCCCTACAGATACATAGCTGTACTAACATATATTTTAATATAAACTTTTCTCTTCAAACTTGCATCTGTGAATAATCATATATTTTGTTCTTTTAAGCTCGAAGTGTAATGATGTTCTCCCAAATACCTACACCAACCATCAGATCAGTGATATCTAAACAAATTCAAGGATCATCATATGGTGAGATGTAATATTTTATATGAAATACAAACAGAAAATGTTAAGTAATAGGATGCAGAGTGCTATAGGTCAGATTTGGGAGCTGGTTGGCTTTTTTCTAATTCACAACCGGCTTCCAACTGCGCATGTGTGAGAGTCACTGACTAAGGGAAGCATGACCTGAAGCAGACGGTCACTTCCTGATGACTAACATTCAGCTCCCATCACCGCTGCACATGTGCGAGATCCATCAACTGGAAGAGACTGTCCTGACACCTCCTGGGATGTCTGACATATATCCTAAAAGGCTGCGGACAAGGAAAGGCACACATAGGGCTTCAAAATCCTCATCTAGATGAGGAAGTGGGAGTGAGTACCTGAAAAATCTACTTGGTTCCTCCTCTCAAAAAAGAAACTTGCAAATGTGTAACAGGTAGGAGTGAGGGTTAGAATATGGTATGTAGTAAGGCTAACCATAATAATGCAATAAAGCTGCATTCAAAAATTGCCTAAACTTTCCTGTGATCATATGAAATTAATCACAAGTCTCCCTTTACATCAGAATCCACAGAGTTCCCCTTTTACATCTGAATCCACAGAGTTCCCCTTTTACATCTGAATCCACAGAGTTCCCCTTTTACATCTGAATCCACAGAGTTCCCTTTTACATCTAAATCCACAGAGCTTGCCTTTTACATCTGAACTCACAAAGTTTCCTTACACTGTAAGGGAGGACTCTACAGACTCTGATGTAAGGGAGAACTCTGGGGACTCTGACATAAGGGATGCTCTGGGAACCCTGATTTCAGGACAAACACTTATAATTTAATGTACGGAGATGACTCTGATGTAAGGGGGAACAATGTGGCCTCTGGTGTAAAGTGAAACTCTGATATAAGGGGTGCTCTGAGAACTCTGATTTACCTTAGTGTACTCGCTCAGAGACAGGAGAGAGAAGGGGGAGACTTCAGTCACAGACAGAGATGTATGGTGAGCTCATTTACCCCTTGGCAGTCAGCAACTCTCATCAAGATGTCTCTGAGGCGGCGTACACACGACCGAGGTTCTCGCTGGAAACCAGCGAGAACCTCGCTGGAAGCTGTATTCCAGCGAGAACCTCGGCCGTGTGTACGCTGCTGGCTCGCCCTGCCCGTCGGGAATCCCGTCGAGCGAATATAGAGCAGGCTCTCTATTTGCTCGACGGCCCGCCTGGATGAATGGCTGGTTGCCATTCCCGACGGGCGGGTCGCCGATTTCAACGGCCGGCAGAGAACCTCGACGGGCGGAACGATGTGTTCTGCCCGTCGAGGTTCTCTGCCATGTGTACGCGGCCTGAGGCTACTATTTTCCACCCCCACTTTGCTTTTCTGAGCCACAGTGCCAGGGATTGTGGGCATACACAGAGGGGTAGGGGTGGGTGGAAGAGGTGCAGATGGAATCCTCTCTCCTCTCCCATCTGTGTGTGTGGGGGGGGGGGATTGTTAGTGCTGGCTTTGGGCTGTGTGAAAGAGAGTGACTCAAACTCTTGGCTTACACATCTGCAGCCAGCAACCCTGCTGGGAAACCATGGTCTGGTCTGAATGGTGCGTCTGGGTTTCAGACTGTCTGAAACCCAGATGCATAATTCCAAACCTGAACTGTCCAGGTGAATTCCGGACAGGTGGCAAACCTACAAACAGTCCGGCATTGAGCATGCACGATTGCCCACATAGGAGGTGGCTTGCTATGGGGGCACTTGGTGGGAGGTAGAACCAGAAGTGCCAGAGGGGTACCCTAAGAAAGGCAGATAAGGGTCCACCCTGTGCAAATCCATTGCACAGAGCAGGTAAGTAAGACATGTTTAAAAAAAAATGGAAAGTTTTAAATTCACTTTTAACTCAAAGTACCTTCTACCTCAAAGTACCCCAGTGTTATCTGCTATAATCCAGATTCTGGTTAAAGGGTGGCTATGTTTGTTATCAAAGTTTACACTGTATGTAGGAACATGCTTGCTCCTGAGATGGTCTATGGAATTTGCACATGACTGCAGCTAACATGCTCTGTTCATTCCAAACAAATAGAAGTGAGAGGAAAGGGGAGATGCTTGGGGGCTCACAGAGGACATTACAAGAAGGTGTAAAAACACAGTAAAAATTGTTTAATGAAAAACAGATTACTGGGCCATTAAGTAGTGGATGTATACGAGTTGTTTTTTGGAGAATAATGATATTGTTTAGTGTCACCACATTCTTGATTATTAATAAAATGCATGATTTGTACAAATTTACTTCATGTTATTTTCTGAATCTTCACTGTATAAAACTGACTTCACTTTGAAAGTCACATAAAAAATTGATAACTGGAAGTTGTCTTGACATTTATTTCAGGCAAAGTGTTTGTGGCACTTCAGCTCACAATAGAAGTTATGGCGGTGAGCACTTCAGCTGGATTCAACAAACTTTATCAAGCTACACTAGATTGGAACAGTGGATTCTGTTTTATTGTATTTGGCACCCTGGGATTTCTCAGCATTATTCCTATTGGGTAAGTCATTTAGATATATTTGAGAATCGTTTTTAAAAATGGTTAAAGTTTTATTTTACCACTTGCCGACCATGCGGCATATACAGGCACAATTGTGGACCTGTAGGTCAGGAGCTGCACAGGTGCACTAGCATGCCCCCTGAGTGTGCAGCCATGCACTCCTGTGACCGTTGTGTCCATCAGAGCTATGAGCGGCTGCGGGGTATCATGTAGTTGCTATGACCAATCATAGTGTTCACATGATAACAATGTGAACAAACTGTCAGGAATGGATTTCCATTAATGAACAGCTTGCTTACCGTTGTGATCTGTGATTGGTGAACAGTGTGTTTACGGTTGTGGTTGGCCCACAGAAGTCACATGATACCTGGCTACCTGTATCATGTGATTAGTTGTAGCCAATCACAGATCACAACCATAAGAAAGCTGTTCACGAATGTTAACCAATTCATAACAGCTAATACTATTGTTTATACCTTCCAAAAAGGGGTCATTTGGTGTATATATGGTCCTGGCATTTAAATAGACCCAAGAAACGAGAGACCATTAGTACATCAGGATTGATCAATTTTCAAATACAGGTATACCATAGTTTATAGACACTAACTTTTACACAAACCAATTGATATACACTTATTGGGGATTTTTTTTTTTTTTTTTTTACCAAAAACATGTAGCAGGATACATTTTGGCCTACATTTATGAAGACATTGGATATGTTTTATAACCAGGGCCGATCCGTCCTATAGGCTCACTATGAACGACGCTTAGGGCCCCACAAAGCTGTGGAGGGCCCCCCAAATTACTAGAGGCCCCCGCCTGATGAGAAGTAATTTTCGGTCCCTCATCCCGCTTCTCAACTCGCTGGCTGCATGAAAGAAGAGGTGAGAAGTCAGCAACCCCCGCTTCTCACTTTAATGTAAGATGTCATTTCCGACAGCAGAACACCCCCTCCCCCGCTTCTCAACTTTAATCTTTAACATGTGACATGTCATTTTCGGCACCTTTCCCCAGCAGCCAATTGGTGGAGTTTCCCCTCGCGGGGCATGCTGGGAAGGGGTATATCTTCGTGGGTTCCTGGTTCCAGGTGCGGCATCCACCTTTAGGGTGTGAGCATCCAACAGATCCCGGCGATATGGCCTACCAGGCCGGGGTCACAAGTTACGCAGAGTTCCTCGCAGATGCTGCGGAGGGGCCCCAGTGACTTGCTGGGTCCCCTCACTTCTATGAAAGAGATCCTAACCTGAGAGCTGTGCGGTGGGGAGTTGGCTCGAGGAGAACCCGGAGGCAGGTTATCCAAGAGACTTGGACGAACCTTTGGGGATCTGATTGTAAATGACTGGAAAGATTCGCTCTGCTGTTCACATTGTCAGCATAGAGCCTGTGGCAGAGGCCTCATTTGGCATCTCAAACCAAATCAGAGCCAGGTCCATGGCAAGGACTTGTTCTTTCCAGCAACCTTAAAGTGGAACTCCGGCTGCCAGGCTTGTGGCAGAGGTCTATCCGGGGAACACTTCACCCACTCTCGCTAGAGTGGCAACGAAATATACAGTTACTGAAAGCAGGCTTGCTTTCCTGTTCATCCAAGCCTGATACTGCAAGGTTTTCTTCATTTCATCAACCTGTCCTATCTACCTCCTGTTGATGTTGGTCGTGTTGGTGAAAGTCACATTCACTGCTTAATAAATATGCTTGTATGTTACCCCCAGGCTACATTCAGTCTTGAATTGTTTTACCACTATGGCTATATAAAGATGAACATCTGGGAGGAACAAGAGCCCAATCCTCATTTTTTGTTTTTTTCTACAGTAGTGCTGGGGGTCAAGGGGCCCTTCCACACATCTGGGCCTGTGTTTTATTAAATTTTCATGTCCCAGAACTACATTTTGGATCTTAAACAAAATAGTCTACATTCTGACTTTGTAGGAAATTGTGGATGTATTTATATTAAATATCATTATTCTCTCTCTCTTTTTTTTTTTTTTAGAATTGCAGCCTGCAATAGGTGTTTAAATATGGATCAAAGGACAATCAGAAGCACAGGAAAATCAAGTCAAGTTCCTGAAGAAAGCTGAGCTCTGGTATTCCTTTTACCAGAACCTAATAATGCAAACATATACTGTGACTAGTAGAGTAATCATTATGAACGGAAAAGGAATTCTTTATATCCAGGTCTAGTTAACCTAGTAAGACTACCAGACACTTTATTAGACTTATGTAATTTGGGCTGAAAATGTGAAATGCAAAATAAAGGACTTCCTCAGAAGTATTGATTTATGTGCTTCAGTGATATGGGTTGTGCTAAGCAATTTTAAAGGTGAATTCTAATTATTTATTTTTGCAGTTACATTAGTCCAGCTTGGACCTATACAAGTATACATATTCCATACTTGGACAGTACCTGTGGAAGTGCAGAATTACTGTGGTAGCCACCATTACTGCAGTGATCCTCGCTATCTTTAAGATCCCATCACCCACTCAGCAAAGGTGCCATTCAGAGAACGCCTATCTTTTCTCTTAATGAATGCATATTGTTTTCTGACTGGACGAGGTGGAGAGGTAGGGCAATAAGGTGGAAGTTTTCTCCTTGAGAAAAAAGAAATACATAAGGAGAAAAAAGTGCACTCTGCATTAGGGGTGTTGAAATTAATCGTAGCATCGATGAATCGCGATTCGACCACTCACGATGCGATTCCGATGCTACGACTTACATTAATCGATTTTTGATGACGTCACTTGCGCGCCGCTTCCCCCTCCCGAGTCTGATTTTTCAGCTCTTTTTCACCTCTTTCCCGCCCCCCGCTGGTGCTGCTGAAGAAGCCGTGGGTGTAAGCAGCGCCTCGTTTCCCGCCCCCCCCCTTCCCCCGCTGATTCGGCCAAAGAAGCCATGGGCGTGTTAGCCATGCCTCCTTTTCCCGCCCCCCGCTGACGGCATTCCCAGCTGCCCGTCACCACGTGGAACGAGTGTCCCCAATTCCTGAAGTGATGCCCCGGTCCCGACTCCCGAGAGCCTTCCTCCTTGGCTCACCTTACACTGTGCACACTGCACAGGCTGCTGTAGAAGCCCCGAGACGGCCGAGGACTGCAGGCAGCAGAACACTGACAGGACATCATCATCAGGTACTTACTTGGGGGATGCACACTGGCAGTAATTGATGGCACACTGGCAGCAATTGATGGCACAATTGATGGCACACTGGCAGCAATTGGTGGCACACTGGCAGCAATTGGTGGCACACTGGCAGCACACTGGCAGCAATTGATGGCACAATTGGTGGCACACTGGCAGCAATTGGTGGCACACTGGCGGCACACTGGCAGCAATTGATGGCACACTGGCAGCAATTGGTGGCACACTGGCAGCAATTGATGGCACAATTGGTGGCACACTGGCAGCAATTGATGGCACACTGGCAGCAATTGATGGCACACTGGCGGCACACTGGCAGCAATTGATTGCACACTGGCAGCAATTGATGGCACACTGGCAGCAATTGATGGTACACTGGCGGCACACTGGCAGAAATTGATGGCACAATTGGTGGCACACTGGCAGCAATTGGTGGCACACTGGCAGCAATTGATGGCACACTGGCAGCAATTGATGGCACACTGGCAGCAATTGATGGCACAATTGGTGGCACACTGGCAGCAATTGGTGGCACACTGGCAGCAATTGATGGCACACTGGCAGCAATTGATGGCACACTGGCAGCAATTGATTGCACACTGGCAGCAATTGATGGCACACTGGCGGCACACTGGCAGCAATTGATGGCACAATTGGTGGCACACTGGCAGCAATTGGTGGCACACTGGCAGCAATTGATGGCACACTGGCAGCAATTGATGGCACAATTGGTGGCACACTGGCAGCAATTGATGGCACACTGGCAGCAATTGATGGCACACTGGCAGCAATTGATGGCACACTGGCAGCAATTGATGGCACAATTGGTGGCACACTGGCAGCAATTGGTGGCACACTTGCGGCACACTGGCAGCAATTGATGGCACACTGGCAGCAATTGATGGCACAATTGGTGGCACACTGGCAGCAATTGATGGCACACTGGCAGCAATTGATGGCACACATTGATGGCACACTGGCAGCAATTGATGGCACACTGGCAGCAATTGATGGCACACTGGTAGCAATTGATGGCACACTGGCAGCAATTGATGGCACACTGGCAGCAATTGATGGCAAACTGGTTTATGTATGTCTTAGTGATTAACGTCGCAACTTCATTGATTTAAAAATTGATACCCTTTTTTTTTTTTTTTTTTTTTTGCTTTTGCTCATCACTGCCACACACATGCAGCCATGCATTGCACGTGTGGGGCAGTAATGAGAAAAACTAAAAATCATACAAAAAAAGGTATCAATGAAGTTTTGATGTGAATCAATCACTAAGACAATAAGACATACATAAACCATAATTTATGACACGGCATACATTGTTGTTTGGTAGGACTTTATGGGGACAATGTCCGCAGTCTCTGATCCTCTCTAGTATCATTGTCTGCAGTCTCTGATCCTCTCTAGTATCATTGTCTGCAGTCTCTGATCCTCTCTAGTATCATTGTCTGCAGTCTCTGTCCATCTCTTGTCGTATTTCGGGGTCAGTCTGGAGCTCCTCTTTAAGTTGTCTGCTGTGTTTACAGTTTGCTACATGCAGAGAATTTTTTTTAAGAACAGATGAAAACCGTGCGCAGTAATCTTGATGCATCGTGATGCATCGCGGAATCGAATTGAATCGTGGACTTGATAATCGTAATCGCATCGAATCGTGGGACCGGTGAAGATGCGCAGCCCTACTCTGCATGAACAGGGTCGGGAGGATGGGTGGAGAGGAGGCACGCTGTGCTTGAGGCTGAAGATCTGCTTTAAAGTAGAGCAACACCCAAAAGGGAAAGTTCTGCTTATCTGCCTTTTTTGGGGGGGAACGGGTTTTGACAGCTCCCGCTCCCACCCCAAAAAGGTGCTAAATGTGGCGGGGGGAGGGGGGACAGATAAGCAGAGCTTCCTCTTTTGGGTGGAGCTCCACATTAAAGCAAGGAACCAGCTGTGAAGCTGCAAGGCTTCGCTGCCAGTATCCCTTCGTGGAGATGCTGGTGATACTGATTGAAAAATCACCTCGGGAGAGAACAACACTGGATTGGATTCCTGGACAGGTAAGTGCCCTAATTAAAGTCAGAAGCTACAGTATTTTTAGATGCTGACTTTTATTTTTTTCTGAGAGAGCCCGGAACTCCTCTAAGTTTTGCTTTACAAAATGTAGGTACGTGTATTGCCAGACTATAGTAGCAAAACTATGTACTAATTAGTCAGAGGGTAGGAAGCATGAGCTGCTACACCTCTTATATGTAAAATTATTATTTATGTCACACCTAACTCTAACATCAAATGCACTGACTTTTTCAACACTTAAACAATGTGTATTGAGGCTTGGGTCTCTCAGGCTGCAGTGTACCAAGACTTTGCTCTAGCTCAAGGCAAGGACCTTGTTTGTAGAATTTCCCCTAAAAAGCTAGTATAAAGATCAATATGCAAAAATTTATAACTGGAGCTCAGAAAGGAACTTCTGTCAAAAAAAAAGACTCCATATGGAAGCTTACTGCAGCATGTATACAATCAAAATATTTTATTCAATCAAATTGTTACCAAAAAAGCAGAATCAAATCCTTCACCATACCATCAATAAAACATTCATGGCAACGCTGTCAGGAAATAATTTAAAAAACAACCCAGGCTTTCAAGCACTCGTCCATTCCAGTCCGTATCATCAGCCACTATGGATCTCAATGAGAAGAAGTTAGGTCCACCATAGCAAAACATTGGCATATTTTGCCGGATCTCCTGTTTTGTTTCAGATTGTAGGCTCAGATGGCTACTTGTATCTAGGAAAGCTAGAAGGTTCAATAAAATGATATATATATGGTGCACAAAAAGTATAAAAGTGCCAAGCTTATAGGTCTATCGGGGACGGAAAATAAGTCCAAAGAAAGTGCTAAATCATAAATCAGTGCACTAATAGTCCATAATGGTGAAAAACAGTGTAAAAGGATGTCCACTAGTCCAGAGAATGAGGAAAAAACACCACCACACAGCGCATCTGGTCTCCCAGAACTCTCACCTTCAGCAAGTCAAAAACAGGCATATAAGATGATCCTCTGTGTGGACAACCTCCCTCGGTAGTTTTGTTAGCCCCCACGGATCGGTGGGAAGATAGGTACCTGCGATGTCGGGTGACAGTGGAAAACAGGGGAGGGGGAAGGACAAAAAACCTCCAATAGTGTGTTATCCTTGGTAAAAAATTGTTTAATAGAAGAATCGCACTTACAAGTAGATGTAAGCGCTGCGATCACCGTTGTATACATGCAAATTTTTATTCATCTACCTGTAAGTGCAATTCTTCTATTAGTGGACTATTAGTGCACTGATTTATGATTTAGCACTTTCTTTGGACTTATTTTCCGTCCCCGATAGACCTATAAGCTTGGCACTTTTATACTTTTTGTGCACCATATATATCACCCATTGTATATGTTATGTCATGTTTTTACAATTTGCGCTATCACCCACATTGATTTTACGTTATTAGGTGCTGTGTATGCATTTTTGTGTTTGCTGCATATTGTCACTGATTTCTTGATAGACAAATTAGTAGCGCAGAAGTCCCACTTGATTTTAATAAAATGATATATATAGTATATCACCACACTCATGCTCCCCCTTATGGGTATGCTCTCACCTTGCTGCGTGTGACCTTACATTTAAGTTTGGTCAAAGCTTTTAGCCTTTCCCAGGCTAGATTACCGTAATCTGTGTCTTTGTCCTCCTCCCTTTGATGCTGCACCAATAGTGCTTATACCAATAAAACAATCTGTCTTTATTAAAAGTTAAAAAAATAAATGTTTCACTCTTTATACGTATACGTATACGTGTATATATATATATATATATATATATATATATATATATATATATATATATATATATATATATATATATATGTCCGTGATACCGTTATAGCCACAAAGAGTCTCCACAAAAAATGTTGGGCACCATACTGTCCTGTTGCCCCTCCCCTAAGTGTTACGTCACAGGGTCTCGTTACTTTCCTGGGTGGATTTTTGGATTTTTTGCTCAAACATAAAAAGGCTGTGTATTATAGGAAAAGGATTTATAGAGCGGCTCAACAGACTTCCTTATATGGTAAAATTAAAACTGGAGGGGCAGTCTTAGACCCTGTGGAGTGGCATAGACTGGCACAAGAGCTGCAAAGTCACTAATAGAGGCCAACTATAAAGCTGTAATGCAATGGTACATGGTCCCCGCAAGCACTGCCCAATGGGTACTGGAAATCTCCCCCCTGTGTTTTATGTATGGTGGATGTGTACAAAAATACAATTTTATCTATTCCTCCAAAAGGACTAATTTGACCAAGTCCCTGCAACACGCATCGAGAATAAAAATTGCATGATCTTAGAAATCCCCTGTGCTATCTTTTGACCCCTTAAAGTCAAAACTGTCCTGGATAATGTTAAATGAACACCTCTCTGCCTTTCTACAGGATAAGCTTCCATGATGACCTGGGAACCCTGAATAACCTACCTGACGGGGACAGCCTCATCCAAATTTGAGGCAAGCCTTTTTAGTGCCCTAGGGAAGGCACACCGTTTATTTTCCTTTACCATTTTCTTCCTTGTCATTTTCTCTTTCCATTTATTAAACCTTTTGAAAGTTTGGGGAGACTTAGGACCGCTGGTCGGCCACCATCAATCCCACTCGCCGTCTTAGGGCTGTATAGGCAAAGACCAGCTACCATGATCAATCCACGGTTGGGATGACCCCTCGTCCTAGATGAGAGCTATCCCCGGTCATGCTGTTCTTTTTCAGAGATGTAATATTTGTTGTTATGAAATATAGTCACAGCCCAAACGTACGTTTTACCAGTTCCCCTGCGAGAATGCAATAGTGATCTATTGTTCATTGATTGCACAGCTGCATGGGGGGGGGGGGGGGGGGTGGATATGCAAGTCTGCAATGACCAGATCCAGCAACTTATGAATAACTAAAAAGTGTAGTATAACATTTTTTATCTTCTAGTAGTATAACATTCATTTGATTCCCCTCTATATTAAATGGGGCAACATGCAAAAACAGCCAGCTCACCTGAATTACTGAAAATCTGGAAACTGCAAAAAAAAAAAAAAAAAAGTTCATAATAAACTTGTATTAAAAACTTTTAAATCTTATTGAGTTTAAACTGTTAAAATGTATTGTCACCAGACTACTTTTTCACATTTTCAGCAGTCTCATTCTGACGCAAGTTGCTTTGGAAATATTCTAAAAGGTTAAACTAAAGTGTAGATAAAAAGCTCTTCATGCAATCTTTGACTCTCGAGTAAAGATTGCAAATTCTCTCAGTGAAGTGCTCCATGTTCAGGGTGGAAAAATAAATAATAAAATCAATAAAAAGGCACTTTTTGTGCTCTTGCTGTCATTCATTTTGTTTAGGCAAGCATTGAAACACAGTACAATATAAACCTCCACAATTTTGTAATTTTGTCAATACTACCATTACCAAAAATAAGCTGCAGGACATCGTATTCCTAAAACTCAGGTCCTACATTTAAGCATATATGTGGACCCTTGGCACAATTAAAACAAAATAAGTTTGCCCATTATGCCCCATACACACACACACACAATCAGAAATTCCGCCAGCAAAAGTCCGATGTGAGCTTTTAAACGGAAATTCCGAAGGTGTGTATGCTCCACTGGACTTTGCTGTCGGAATTTCTTTTTTTTTTTAGGTCTACTGTCAAATAAATGTTATAATGAACAGCATAAAAAAAACTTCAGCTTGAAATACTAAACATAAAATCAAAAATTTTACAAAAGTGACATTATGGAAAACCACCAATGACTTTGCCAACTATGGGTGTGAAAGTGCCCAGGCCAACAAATCGAATAGTCTTATTCATGCCGATTTTGCTATGAAATTTACCGACCTGAGTCGGCAAATGGAGCCGGTAAATGGTCACCTTTCTTCTATAGGATTACTGGAGGGGAAAAGATTTCTCCTCACATACCACCGGCATTTTAAATGGCATCACCTAATTTCTAAGCGTTGTGTCAGTATTTTAAATGTCTTGTGCTCCTGTGGACACCTGACGTCTACCCATAAACACCATCAACATTTTACAAAAAAACGGTTTATGAAAAATTACATTGTTATTTTTGGTGGCCAAAACAGGTTTGAGTTGATTTAATCCATTACTATTATCTGACACAAAAGTGATAAAAAGGGGTCATGAGAAGCCCAATACTGCTTTGATTTATTTTGGATGGGGCTACCCACCTGATCAATTCATCACCAGCTGCCTTTTCCCCCTTGTGTTCATAGGCTGTGTAAATGGTATATGGTCTTTCAATAACAGGCACAGCACATTTTTAGGTGTGTTTTATTATTTAAAAAAGTCATAAACATATTTACTTTAAATTTTAGTTTTTTTTGCATGGACAATCAAAACCATTAACAAAAAAAGAACTTCTGGACCAGTTGTTCCCTTTAATCTGCTTCAGATAAGGCCCCAGTGTAAACAGAACTCTCCCGCTCTAATCTGGCTCTATGGTATGAAATATCAACATGATGCAGTTTTTACAGCTTTACATTTTGGGGAAAGAATAAAGCACGTCGAAGGGGAACTTCATGCCACCAATACAGTTCATGCGAATGTCAGGAACTCCTGGTAAAAAGGAACTGTACAACGGGACTGTAAAAAAAAAATAATATCATTGATGCAGTCCTCTGAAAGATATATAGAAAAAGAGGTAAACACCATAGAAACATTTTTCTGAAAACACTCTGTGACGAAAAACAATGGGACACTGCATTGCTGTAGGACTTTAAATGCCTTCAGTGGCTCTGTTGTAATAGATAAAGCCTCTTCTGCTTAGTGTTACGCAAGTGAAAAGCTCCTCCAGACTGAAGTGGTTGGTGAGAGTTTCATATTGTGTCCAGGCCTCTTAGCTCAGTGAAAGCAGCTTTTCATGTAGGAATTTTCTAGAAGAGCAGTAAACACACATAATAAACTTAGAAAAGAGGAATGGGGGGGGGGGGTCAAGAAAAGTTAAAGTTTGGTATATTTGGTTTGTAACAACACAAGTGAAGGGTCCTTCAGGCTGTTAGCCACACTGTATGAAGAATTGTGCAACAGGTTCAAATGTAACGTCAGACGGTCTTCATTTAGGCTCTGGTTTGTCTTGCAACAGCGGTATAATGGACTCCCATGCAGTAAGGCACTAATAGGAGGTACAAAAAACAAGTGTAAGTGACAGAATTCTGGCTCTAAATAATTATTTGCCTTTTTCTTCACATCCTATGTACATTTGTTTGCCTGCATTTCATTTGTTACCATAACAGCTATTGTTATGTTTTCACCATGTGGAGGACAAGATTCAGAGTTGCAAATGGACTTTGCCGCCAAGACAGTAAATGTGTTCTTCACATTATAAAATGCCAGTCTTCATAAGGTGCATAGAACTGATTCATTAACCGATTGCGGACCACCGCATGTACATTTACGTCGGCAGAATGGCACGTACAGGCACATTGGCTTACCTGTACGTCCCTGCCTTGACGCGGGTCGGGGGTCCGATCGGGACCCCCCCTGGTACATGCGACGGTCTCCGATCGGGACCCCCCCTGGTACATGCGACGGTCTCCGTGGCTCTGGGAGCGATCCGGGATGAGGGGGCGGCTATTCGTTTTTGTCCGCCCTCTCACGATCGCTCCCAGCCAAAGCGCGCCCCCCCCCCCCGCTCTGTAAAACACAGGAAGGAGGAAGTGATGTGATCTCTCCCTCGGCGTTTTTTTCAACCACCGCTGAGGAGAGATCACATCTCACAGTAAGTGTACACAACACTACACTGACACCAGGACATGTAGGTACATTAACCCCTTGCGATCACTGTCCCCCCACCCCCCTGTCACAGTGTCACTGAATGCAGTGATTATATGTATGATCACTGCAGTTAGTGTCAGTGTGACAGGCAGTCAGTGTTAGGTTCAGGGTAGCCCCCGTACCCCCCTAATAAAGTTTTAACCCCTTGATCACCGTCCTAGTTAACCCTTTCACTCCCTATTGCCAGTGTCACTAAGCGATCATTTTTCTGATCACTGTATTAGTGTCGCTGTTCCCGCTAGGTAGCTAATTTTTTTTTTATTGCGATTTTTTTTTACTAAAGACATGTGGCTAAATACATTTTGGCCTAAATGTTTGACTAAAATTTTGTTTATTTGATTTTTCTTATAACAAAAGTAAAAAATAGTTTTTTTTCAAGAATGAAGCTCTATTTTTGTATATAGCGCAAAAAAATTTAATCGCGGAGGCGATCAAATACCACCAAAAGAAAGCTCTATTTGCGAGAAGAAAAGGACGCAAATTTTGTTTGGGAGCCACGTCGCACGACCGCGCAATTGTCAGTTAAAGCGACGCAGTGCCGAATCGCAAAAAGGGGCCTGGTCATTTACCTGCATTTTGGTCCGGGTCTTAAGTGGTTAAGGGATTTTCACCCACAATCTGTATTACCGATCCCCAGCACAATGCACAGTGCTTAGGAATTGTTAATAAACATCCTCCCCTTAGGCAGCAAGCAGCTGACATTTTTGTGTGGCTTCACGCTCTCAGTCCTGGCTGTGAGATACTGTATGACATAGTGATCACGTGCAGGCTTTACTGACGTAATCTACTGACATAAAGAAGTGTTCATCAATAATATTGCCATCTATTAATAGCGTTACTGTCAGTATCAGCTGCACCATTAAATATAATCATCATTTGTGCAGATATCAGCAGCTTATGCTTTAAACACCGCTTTCTTTTTTACTAAAACAGCATACCATAAAATGCATTATATGTCAATAAAAATGTATTTAAAAATGATTTCAATATACAAAAAAAAGGATTTTTAATAAACAGCT
This sequence comes from Rana kukunoris, assembly GCA_029574335.1. Taxonomy (NCBI): domain Eukaryota; kingdom Metazoa; phylum Chordata; class Amphibia; order Anura; family Ranidae; genus Rana; species Rana kukunoris. The sequence continues at coordinate 434,491,884 of CM056049.1, forward strand.
TACCTGTAAAATCCTTTTCTTGAAGTACATCACGGGACACAGAGCGCATAGCCATTACACTTGGGTTATATGGGTACCTTCAGGTGTGGACACTGGTGTAATCAATTTCACAGGAAGTTTCCTCCCTATATAACCCCCTCCCACTGGGAGTGCTTCAGTTTTGTAGCAAGCAATTCTCCCGAGGTTACACAATGTTCCCCAAAAGAGGGGTGGGAGCTCTGTGTCCCGTGATGTACTTCAAGAAAAGGATTTTACAGGTAAGCTGTTTATTAAAAATCCTTTTTTCTTTATCGTACATCACGGGACACAGAGCGCATAGCCATTACACTTGGGATGTCCTAAAGCAATGCTCTATGAAGGGAGGGAGACCGTAAGGCCAAGAATAGCCAAATAAAAACATTGTCAGGAGAAAACATGGCTCCACCAACAGAAAAACAAGGGGGCGTGAACCGGGCCAGAGGTTTCTTTACTGCTGCCTGTAGGACCGCCTGCCCAAAAGCTGCGTCCGTACCCTTTGCAACGTCCAACTTATAAAATTTAGTAAACGTATGTACGGAAGACCAGGTTGCCGCCTTGCAAACCTGTGCCATAGAGATCTGATGGTGTGCCGCCCAGGAGGCACTCATGGCCCTAGTAGAATGGGCTTTAACTGATAAGGGAGGTGGAACGCGCTTCAGACCATAGGCCTGAAAAATCAGCTGCTTAATCCACCTAGCCAAGGAAGACTTGGCAGCCGGCTGACCCTTCTTGGGGCCATCCGGAAGAACAAAAAGCACATCTGTTTTCCGAATCTTCTCTGTAGCCTTGAGATAGACCCTCATGGCTCGAACCACGTCCAAAGTATGAAGCCGTCTTTCCTCTCTGGACTGGGGAGTAGGAAAGAAGGATGGTAGGACTAGGTCCTGATTCAAGTGAAAACTGGATATGACCTTAGGAAGGAAAGAAGGTTGAGGCCGCAGAACCACTCTGTCCTTATGCAGAATAAGGTATGGCTCCCTGCATGACAAGGCTGCCAGCTCGGAAACCCTTCTGGCTGAAGCCATAGCCACCAAGAAAACCAACTTTCGGGTTAGTAGCACAAGAGGGATTTCTGTCAGAGGTTCAAACGGCTGCCTTTGTAAAGCTGACAAGACCAGATTTAAATTCCAGGGGCAGAGGGGAGCTCTAATAGGGGGATTCACATGCAAGACCCCAAGCAAGAAGGTTTTCATAAGCGAATGGGTGGCCAAGGGTCTTTGAAACCATATTGATAAAGCCGACACCTGCCCCTTTAGAGTACTAAGAGCCAACCCTTTGTCAACGCCAACCTGGAGGAATCGCAAGATCCTGTCAATAAAAAACTTTCGAGGATGCCATTTTTGAGACTCGCACCACTCCACATAGGTTCTCCAGACTCTGTAATAAATATTTCTGGAGACCGGTTTCCTAGCCTGAATCAACGTAGATATGACCTGATCTGAGAGGCCTCTGCCCTTAAGAATTAGGGATTCAGCTGCCAAGCCGTCAAATTTAGCTGCTGTGAAGCAGGATGGCAGATTGGGCCCTGAGACAGCAGATCTGGGCGCAGGGGGAGCGGCCCCGGCGCCCCGACTGACATCTTCACGATGAGTGCGTACCAAGCCCTCCTGGGCCAGGCTGGGGCCACCAGGATCACAGGCCTGCGCTCCACCCGGATCCTCCGTAGAAGGCGGGGAATCATCTGCAGTGGAGGGAACGCATACAGAAGAGAAAACTGGTGCCAAGGGCAAACCAACGCATCGGTCCCGTAGGCCGAGGGATCCCTGGCTCGGGATATGAATTTGTCCAATTTTTTGTTGGATCTCGTTGCCATAATGCCCACATCTGGGACTCCGAATCTTTGGCAAATCTCTTGGAATACCTGGGGGTGAAGAGACCATTCCCCCGGGAGCAACTGTTGACGACTCAAAAAATCTGCTTGAGAATTGTCTATCCCTGGGATGAACACCGCCGAGATGCAGGGTACATGGGCTTCGGCCCATGAGAAAATCAGGTTTACTTCTCTTTGGGCTGCTGGGCTCTTCGTGCCCCCCTGGTGGTTTATGTATGCCACCGCAGTGGCGTTGTCGGACTGTATCCTTACTGGCAGACCCTGAAGGGGGAGAGTCCAGGCGATCAGGGCCAGTCGAGCAGCTCTGATCTCCAAGATATTGATGGGAAGCAGTTTTTCTGCCCCCGACCACAGCCCTTGCTGGGTCTGTTCTTCTAGAACTGCCCCCCAACCTAACAGGCTGGCATCCGTGGATACTATCTTCCACGTGATGGGGCAAAAGGATTTCCCTTTTGACAAATTTTGAGAGACCAGCCACCAAGACAGGCTGTGCCGGACCTTCGGGGAGAGCACTAACGGACGATCTAACGCCTGAATGGATTTGTTCCAAGCAGAGAAAATGGCTGCCTGAAGATATCTGGTATGGATCTGGGCGTAGGGCACAGCCTCGAAGGCGGCCACCATCTTCCCCAGCAGTCACATACATAGGCGAATAGTCGGCCTCTTCTTGCCTAAGATCACTTGAACTGCTTGAGTTATTGATCTGATCTTTGCTTGAGGTAAACTTATCCTCTGGCAGTCTGTACCTAGCCGAAGGCCTAGATATTCCAACTGCTTTGTGGGTTTCAATACCGATTTTTCTAGGTTTACAATCCACCCGAATTCCTCTAGATGCTAAACTGTGCGACCTACTGCCTGATTGAGGTTGGAAGCTGAGCTGTCGATAACCAGAAGATCGTCCAAGTATGCCAAGACTAAAATGCCTTATGTCCTTAGGACGGCTAGCACCGGGGCTAACACCTTTGTGAATACCCGCGGAGCTGTTGCCAACCCGAAAGGGAGGACTACGAACTGGTAATGGCGGTGATCTATCATACAACGAAGAAACCTGTGATGTGCCGGGTAGATCGGCACGTGCAGATACGCATCTTTTATGTCTATAGATGCTAGAAAGTCGTCTTGATGTAGGCTGGCTGCCACCGAACGTATGGACTCCATACGAAAGGTCTGAATGTTTAGAAAGCGATTTAGGCGTTTGAGGTCCAAGATAGGCCTGACGTCGCCATTGGGCTTTGGTATTATGAAAAGGTTGGAGTAGAATCCCAGACTCCATTCCTGGGTTGGTACTTCTACAATTACTCCTTGGAGCCAGAGACGATCCAATGCTTTTACAAGAGAGGCCCTCTTTAATGGGTCGCTTGGAAGACTTGACCCCTGATGATGAGGAGGGGGGACTTCCCGAAACTCTAGCTTGTAGTCCGTGGTTACCACGGATCTTACCCAAGAGTCGGGAATTCTGGCCTTCCACACTTCAGAGAAAAACCAAAGCCCTCCCCCCACCCAAGAGAGTGGGGGCGCCCCTTCATGAATCTGACTTGAGGACTGGTTTAACCGGCTTGCGAGGCCATGGCCTCTTGCCTGTCGTGGCTTGTCCTTGTGGGCGGCTATTAAATGCTGAACGCCCGGGAGGCCGTCGATACTGACGGGAAGTTGAAGGGGCCGAGCCTGTGAAGGCCTGTCGCTTAAATGCGGGCCCACGCGATCTTTTCTTGATACGCAAGAAAGAACTTTTACCACTTGATATGGTCTGGATATATTTATCTAGGTCTTCACCGAATAGTCTCCCACCATGAAAGGGAAATCCTGCTAAAAGCTTTTTGCAGGGTGCCTCTGCTGACCAGTTTTTTAGCCACAAAAGGTGACGCATATGAACCAACAGCAGAGATAAACGGGACGCCTGTTGAACGGAGTCCTTAATAGCATCTACTGCAAAGCAGAGAGCTCTTGGGAGGTCAGCCAATTCACGAGCTTGCTGAGCCGGTATGTCCCTTAATATCGGTTTAGTCTGATCCTTTAACCACTTCCCGCCCAGCCAATAGCCGATTTACGGCAGGGAAGTGGTTATGAAATCGTGACTAGACGTTCTCAAACGTCTAGCACGATTTCATGCCGCACGCGCCCGTGAGGGCGCGCAGCGCGGCGATCGGTGATGCGGGGTGTCAGTCTGACACCCTGCACCTCCGATCTCGGTAACGAGTCTCCGGCGGAGCCTCGTTACCACGTGATCAGCCGTGTCCAATCACGGCTGATCACGATGTAAACAGGAAGAGCCGCCGACGGCTCTTCCTCACTCGCGTCTGACAGACGCATGTAGAGGAGAGCCGATCAGTGGCTCTCCTGACAGGGGGGGTTCGCGCTGATTGTTTATCAGCGCAGCCCCCCCTCGGATCGCCACACTAGACCACCAGGACAATAAAAAAAAAAAAAAAAAAAGACACAAAAAAATGAAAAAAAAAAAAAAAAAAGACAAAAAAAAAAAAAACAAAAAAAAAAGGGGTGGCAGTAAAAAAAAATGATGCCAATCAGTGCCCACACATGGGCACTGATTGGCAACATTGATCCATCAGTGCCACCCCTCAGTGATCATCAGTGCCACCCCAGTGTCTGTCAGTGCCACCCCACAGTGCCAATCCATGCCCAGTGCCCACCTACCAGTGCCCACCTGTGCCACCTATCAGTGCCCACCTGTGCCGCCTATCAGTGCCCACCTGTGCCGCCTATCAGTGCCCACCTGTGCCGCCTATGAGTGCCCACCTGTGCCGCCTATGAGTGCCCACCTGTGCTGCCTATGAGTGCCCAGTGCTGCCTATGAGTGCCCATCAGTGCCGCCCATGAGTGCCCATCAGTGCCGCCCATGAGTGCCCATCAGTGCCCAATACCAGCGCCGCCTATCAGTGCCCATCAGTGCTACCTAATCGGTGCCAATCAGAACTACCTCATCGGTGCCCATCAGTGCCACCTCATCGGTGCCCATCAGTGCCACCATATCAGTGCCCATAATTGAAAGAGAAAACATACTCATTTACAAAAAAATTAACAGAAAAAAATAAAAACTTTATTTTTTTTTCAAAATCTTCGCTCTATTTTTAGTTGTTGCACAAAAAAAAAAAACCGCAGAGGTGATCAAATACCACCAAAAGAAAGCTCTATTTGTGGGGAAAAAAGGACGCCAATTTTGTTTGGGTGCAGTGTAGCATGACCGCGCAATTGTCATTCAAATTGCGACAGTGCTGAAAGCTGAAAATTGGCTTGGGCGGGAAGGTGCGTAAGTGCCTGGTATGGAAGTGGTTAAAGCCTGACAAACGCCAATGGCTGCCACTGCTGGCTGAATCATGGCACCTACTGTGGTAAAAGAAGCCTTCAGTAGGGTCTCCAATTTTTTGTCGACTGGATCTTTAAACACCTGGACATTTTCCACCGGACAGGACAGGAATTTATTTACGCAGGAAATGGCTGCGTCCACGGTAGGGAGTGCCCATTTCTTTGCAAATTCTTTTTCCATAGGATAGAGAATGGTGACCCTTTTAGGAGGGATAAAAATCCTATCAGGTCGAGCCCAATCCTGAAAAATCACGCTCTCCAGAAGGGGGTGAACCGGGAAAGACGCACCACTCAATGGTGCCTTCAAGGAACCTAAAGAGGATACCGCGGTGGCTAATTGTTCTGACACTGGAAGTTTAAAAGCAGTGCGAACCATATCCGTCAGAGACTGGATCCACAGACTCTCTGCTTGAGAAGCCGAAAAAAATTTCATCTATAGTGGAATCTTCAATGTCTGACCCGTCAGGACTCAGGTCCGCTTGATCCCCCTGTGGGTCCAATTCCTCCGAAGAGAGGACCTCTGCATCCGAACACATCGTTCTAGGTGACGGGGATCTAGCCCGTTTGCCACCCGGCAAAGAGCGGGCAATTAAAGCAGTTAACCTTTTCTCTAGCCCACCCAGGGTGGATTCTAGCATTTCTTCCGTAACATAAACGGGAATGGGTTGATTGGGGGCCGCCTCTGCCCCTAGCACCCTCAATGGCTCCTGCATGATGCTGTTCGGTGGTCTATCTGGTGAGGGTGGGACCACTGGAGCCTGGCCCAAATCCTCTGACCCCGTTGGAGACCCCTTTACTTTTTTGGCACCTTTTGCAGCCTTAGCTGGTCCTGATCCCTTGGGAGCCATTGCACAACCTTGAGACACCCCTACAGCCAACACCCAACTGTTGTAGCTAGAAGTGAAACATTAATAAGGACAGGCTATGGTAAAAAAAAAAATGTTTTTTTTTTTTTTTAATTTTCATAAGCCTGAGAAGGCGTCAATACCGAGGAGAGTCCTGTGAGTATTGCCACACCAATGCCCGTTAGCTGGAGTCCAAGGTTGCACCGACTCAGATACTGCCAGATCTAAGGCTGAGTCCCTTTAAGAAAAAAATCTTTTTTTTTTTTTTCTGGTCAGTGTGGACTAAGTCCAGACCTGAAGATCCACAAACCACCACTGGGTGTCACTGTTAGCCAGAAATGGCTCAGCTGCGCGCTCTGTGTCCTCACTCTCCACTGCTCTCAGGAGGGAATGACCAGCCAGGAAATGCTTTTTTTTTTTGCTTTAGCTGGCCCGCCCCCCCCCACGCTGAAACCAACATGGAGGAAGCAGAGAGCAGAGGAGAAGCCTGGACCAGCGCTAGTAACACAGACACCCGGTAAGCCACTAATCTTTGTAGTGCACACATAGAGGAAGCTGTCCCCCTAGGCTTCCTAGGAAACAGGAGTTTTGTCAGCACTTCCTCTCTATACACGTGGGGCTGCAGTATCATGCTAACAGGCAAATCTGGGGGGAGTAGCAAAATACATATCTTTAAAAGCATATATATATCTACATGTTATCTGGGTAAACATTAGTACATCCCATCCTGCCTCAAAAGACATAGTGGAGATAGTGGCTGATGCACAAGCATACCATTAGCCAACCCAGAACCCCCAGGGGGATACCTACTGTCGAACCAAGTCCCGCAGGTTCCCTCTTACCTGCTCCACGCCGCAGGGTATTGCAAAATGCAAGAGGCCCAGCCTTCCCCCATCTCCGTGGGTATTGTCTTGGACCTTCAGGGACCGGGGTCCTGTGTTAAGGAACCCACACCCCTGGACCTATATAGCATCCTGGCATCAGTAGCGTTTAGTTCTTGGAAGAGACTAAGGCACTGGAGCCCAGAATCCAGCCCTCCTAGGAGAGGCATTATAGGCAAAACCCCAGCTCCAGCAGGGCCCGGGTACCGTACACCTTGGCTTTGAAGCACTTCGGACGGATCCGGCTAGCTATCCTGGGTCCCGAGACCTCCGAGGGACAGCTAGACGTGACCAACACCTAAGACACTGGCGAAAAAACTGAAGCACTCCCAGTGGGAGGGGGTTATATAGGGAGGAAACTTCCTGTGAAATTGATTACACCAGTGTCCACACCTGAAGGTACCCATATAACCCAAGTGTAATGGCTATGCGCTCTGTGTCCCGTGATGTACGATAAAGAAATAGGAGTTTAATGACACATGCTGTCAACTTTAGCCTAGGCATCAATGACTGAGTAGAGCTGCAGGATTCTGGCTAAAATGAGAATCACGATTCTGGCGGTGTAACATCTTTCACATTATACAAAAACAATTGGGTTAACTTTACTGTTAACCAATGTAGTGATATATCGTAGTATAGCGGTTAGATAATTGATGTTAAAGTATTAAGTAATTTTTCAGCATCAACCCAATTCTTCCAGAGAGAACACTTTATTCTGACTTTCAACACAGAACAAAGTTAACTTTACTGTTTATTCCTTTAATTAATTGAAGTGTATTTTTTCCCCAAAAATTGTGTTTGAAAGACTGCTGCGCAAATACAGTGCGACAAAATAAAACGACCGCCATTTTATTCTCTAGGGTCTCTGCTAATATATATATATATATATATATATATATATATATATATATATATATATATATACACACACACACACACACACACATATATATATACATACACACGTAATGGAATGGCCCGAGATACCCAGAGACTTGAAGGACTTTTGTTCCAGCTTCACCAATGACTCTTGGGTCTAGGGTCATCCAATGTCCATTAGGGGCATATGATGACTGAGAAATTATATCTCGGATTACATGAGATGGGACATTGATAATTCATGTATTGCAGGATATCGTGAAATATTACAGGTGGTTAATTCTGAACTCAACAGGTTAATTGAAAGATGTTAATCACCTTCAGTCTACCTGGCTGTAGTGATAAAAGCTTGCTGTGATTGCATTCTATTGTGCTAATTAAGTCTGGCTTCTGAAGGACCTTTCATTGTGTATGCTAATGCCACTGTATTGTGTGAAAGTCTATTGATGATAAGATGTGGAATGTGACTGAGCACCCTCTAAAGGTCAGACGTCTGTGTATTGTGTATCAGGTGAGAACAGCTTGTCGGAGTCAGGACGTCTGGGGAATGATTAGTAAATAGCTCATCTGAATGTCATTATTTAACGGAATGTGTATTGAAGCTCATTGTGTCATGTTGTGGGTGGAGTTGAGTCATTGTCCACTTTTAGTTTCACTGTATAAAAGGCTGAGTTTTACCATTAAAGAATCATTTGTTTGGAACCAGAAAACAGAGCTTATGTCTCGTTATTCTGGGGGAAAATCCAATGGATCGCGTCTGCTTGATCGTTGGAGTGTCTGATAAGCTGTCTTGGGTTGGTGGAATAGAATATCGTAAACGTCGTTAACCCCTGACCGTTACAATACACACACATTATTCATATAATAAATACACACACACACAGTGGGGAACGAAAGTTTGGGCACCCCAGGTAAAACTTTGTATTATTGTGCATAACGAAGCCAAGGAAAGATGGAAAATTCTCCAAAAAGGCATCAACATTACAGATTCTACATTCTTATATGTCAAAAAAAGTGAGATTTTATTTCCATCATTTTTCGGGATGAAAAAAAAAAAAAACGCTGTTTTTCAGCATGTCCAAAAAACAATGTTTTTCCAACTTCATCATTAAAACCAATGTTGCCCACACACCATCGTTTTTGAAAAATGATGAACAAAGCGCGGTGACGTACAACACGTACGACGGCACTCTAAAGGGGAAGTTCTATTCGCCTTTAGACTGCTTTTAGCCGATTCCCTGTTAGCAAAAGACGATTCGCGCTTTTTTGTCTGTTACAGCGTGATGAATGTGCTTACTCCATTATGAATGGTAGTTTTACCAGAATGAGCGCTCGTCTCAACTTGCTTCTGAGCATGCACGGGTTTAAAACGTTGTTTTAGCCCACACACGATCATTTTTTTACAACCCAAAAAACAACATTTTTTAAAACGACGTGAAAAAATGCAGCATGCTCAAATTATTTTTTTGGTCGTTTTTCAGAAGATGAAAAACGATGTGAAGCCCGCACACGATCATTTTAAATGACGTTTTTAAAAACAATGTTTTTTTTTCATGCCGAAAAATGATCAGGTGTACGTGGCATTACACTTTCAAAATAACAGATAACAAAAAAATGGCATCTGCAAAAGTTTGGGCACCCTGCAGAATTAATATCTTGTACTGCCCCCTTTGGCAAGTATCACAGCTTGTAAACGCTTTTTGTAGCCAGCCAAGAGCCTTTCAATTCTTGTTTGAGGTATCTTTGCCCATTCTTCCTTCCAGTTCTTTGGGATTTCTGGGCTGTCTGTCACGCACTGCTCTTTTAAGGTCTATCCATTTATTTTCAATTATGTTAAGGTCAGGAGTTTGTGAAGGCCATGGCAAAACCTTCAATTTATGCCTCTTGATGTAATCCCCCGTGGATTTTGAGGTGTGTTTAGGATCATTATCCATTTGTAGAAGCCATCCTCTCTTTAACTTCAGCTTTTTCACAGATGGCATCAAGTTACCATCTAAAATTTGCTGAAATTTTATTGAATCAATTTTTCCTTCTACTCGTGAAATGTTCCCTGTGCCACTGGCTGCAATACAACCCCAAGGCATGATTGATCCACCCCCATGCTTAACAGTTGAACAGAGGTTATTTTCATTAAAGGGTCACTAAAGGAAAAACATTTTTGGGCTGAAATAACTGTTTACAGGGTATAGAGACATAATAGTTAACTGATTCCTTTTAAAAATGATTAAAAATAGATAAAAATCAATCATATAATCAACCTACAGTTGTAGTTTCGTTTTTGCCGTTTCCTGTCTCTCTGATGTACAGAGCCAGAGAGCCAATAGAGGGCAGTGATGGTTTGTCTAAAACCCCTCAGCCCAATCTAGTTTCAGTTTACACACAGTAATCACACCTCCTTGATTAGTGACCACAGTGAGAAAGCTCCCAGTACTGTGTTTATAAGGAAACAGACAACCAGGAAGTGTCCAGAACAGAGCAGGATTACAGTAACATCAAAGCAAAAACGAACAATGAGGACATGAAAACAGCACTGCAGTAAGGTAAAGGAAGCCAGTTAGCTAAAAAAAAAAAAAAAAAAAAAAAAATCCTTTAGGGGGCCCTCTTAAATTCTGTGCCCTTTCTTCTCCAAACGTACCTTTGCTCATTCTGGCCAAAAAGTTATATTTTAACCTCATCGGTCCACAGAACTTGTTTCTATATGTTCATTTGCAAAGTTCAAACACTGATTTTTGTGTTAAGGACGTAGACTAGGTTTTCTTCTGATGACTCTTCCATGAAGACCATATTTGTACAAGTATCTCTTTATAGTGGACCACAACTCCAGTGTCTGCCAGATCTTTCTGGAGGGACCGTGCAGTCAAACGTGGGTTTTGAATTTCTTTTTTCACAATCCTGCGAGCTGTTCTATCTGATATTTTTCTTGGTCTTCCAGATCTTGCTTTAACTTCCACTGTTCCTGATGACCGCCATTTCTTAATTACATTCCGAACAGAGGATATTGACATCTGAAAACTCTTTCCATTTTCTTACAGCCTTCTCCAGCTTTGTGAGCATCAACTATTTTCAGTTTCAGTTTTCTAGACAACTGCTTAGAAGAACCCATGGTGCTGATTGTTGGGGCAAGGTCAGATGAGTCTGGGCATTTAAAAGCTTTGAGATTGACATCACCTGGTCTTCCCAGACAATGATTGAGAACAATCCATGACACTGGCAGGTCTCAGGTCTCAGCTTTGCAAAGGGGGCAGTGCATGCTGTAAATTCTGCAGGGTGCCCAAACTTTTGCAGACACCATTTTTTTGATTTCTGTAATTTTGAAAGTGTAAATGATGGAAATAAAATCTAACTTTTTTTTGACATATTAGAAGAATGTCTAATCTGAGATTTTTCATCTTTCCTTGGCTTCGTTATGCACATTAATAATTTTTTTTACCTGGGGTGCCCAAATTTTCGATCCCCACTGTATGTATGTGTGTGAGATTATATATATATATATATATATATATATATATATATATATATATATATATATATATATATATATATATATATATATATATATATATATATATAAAAGTTTGGTGGTTCCAAGTAATTTTCTAGCAAAAAATACAGATTTTAACTTGTAAGCAACAAAAAAAGGTTTAATCTTTAAGTGGTTAAACTGCCCTCATCTACAGACTTAAGTTCATCTCTTTCATCCAAGAACAAAATGTTACTTTGTTTATAGTTTTCCTTGATGTTCAGATAAACTTGGCAGGCAGTCTGGATTTTTTTTCTGTCAGCTGTCAGAAGTGAGCAGAGAACTCTGCACTTGTTACATAGAATCTGGAAATGCTGTTTTAAGATCGGGAGGGGGGTAGAATTGCAAATTTTGATTCTTTAACGCTTAACCACTTTAGCCCCGGACCATATTGCTGTCCAAAGACCAGAGCACTTTTTGTGATTCGGCACTGCGTCACTTTAACTGACAATTGCGCGGTCGTGCGACGTGGCTCCCAAACAAAATTGGCGTCCTTTTTTTCCCACAAATAGAGCTTTCTTTTGGTGGTATTTGATCATCTCTGCGGTTTTTATTTTTTGCGCTATAAACAAAAATAGAGCGACTATTTTGAAAAAAATGCAATATTTTTTACATTTTGCTATAATAAATATCCCCAAAAAAGAAATAAAAAAAAATTTTTTTTCCTCAGTTTAGGCCGATACGTATTCTTCTACATATTTTTCGTAAAAAAAAAAAATCGCAATTAGCGTTTATTGATTGGTTAGCGCAAAATTTATAGCGTTTACAAAAAAGGGGGTAGTTTAATGGCATTTTTATTAATATTTTTTTTTTACTAGTAATGGCGGCGATCAGCGTTTTTTTTCGGTACTGCGATATTATGGCGGACACATCGGACACTTTTGACACATTTTTGGGACCATTGGCATTTTTATAGTGATCAATGCTATAAAAATGCATTGGATTACTATAAAAATGCCATTGGCAGTGAAGGGGTTAACACTAGGGGGCGGGGAAGGGGTCAAGTATGTTCCTGGTGTGTTCTAACTGTATGGGGGGGGTTGACTCACTAGGGGGAATCGCTGATCTTCAGTTCATACATCGTATGAACGGGAGATCAGCGTTTCCCCCGCTGACAGGAACGAGCGGAATGTGTTTACACACATACCTCCCGTTCCCCGCTCTGTAACGAACGCGCGTGCGTGCCCGGCGGCGATCGCGCCCGCCGGGCACGCGCGGGACTCGGGGGCTTGCGGGGGGCGCGCGCATTGGCCGCCGGCGGCGCGTGCCCCCTAGTGGCCAAAAAAGATAGGACGTAGAGCTACGTGCTCTTGCCCAGCAGTGCAACCGTCCCGCAGTAATATGACAGCGGGCGGTCGGCAACCAGTCACGGGCTAAAGGCATTATGGCTTGTATATATGGGCCTCAAAACAAGTTAGCTATTACACACCCTCCTTAGTAGCATCTGCTGGCATGGAAATGTATGCAATCCCCTTCCTCTTACAAGTATTTAGTGGTTTATACATAAATAAAGAATTGCACTCATAATATAACCCCATCTCTCACAATATTTAATCTATATCCAAATAGATGTCAGTCTCCACAAGTCTTCTACACATTGCATATCTGAAAAATATCACAGTATGCCTGGAATGTCCCAACCTTCACGAAATACAAGTCATGGGTAATCAGTAAGCCCAGTAAGTATACCAGTAACTAGACCAGTAACTATAAGAGCAACTATCCTCATCAACTGGTAAAACATTGAGAGTAAATAACCCTATATATAAAAATAAAAAAAAGCTTTAAGGCTTCATTCACACATGGCGGACTCCGTCGCAGTCCGTCCCGACGGACTCCGTCTGCGTACGCCAGCTCAGCGGGAGATCAGTCCGCAGAGCCGACGGATGACAAGCTCCTCTCTGCTCACTGAGCGGGGAGGGGCTTGTCGGGCACCGCTGTCTGCTATGGAGCGATCTGATGAAAACGGACAGCATGTCCGTTTTCATCAGCTCTTACCCGATCCGATCCGCATGGACAGATGGGACGTATCCCCCATACGTCTGTTTTTAGCGGATCGGATCAGGTCGGATGTCAGCGGACATGTCTCCGCTGACATCCGACGCTCCATAGGGATGCATGGAGCGCCCGTTCAGGTCCGCCGTCAAAACTGACAGGCGGACCTGAACGGACAGAAGTGTGAATGAGGCCTAATACTTTTAAAAGTTGAACATGCCCAGGATATTTAAAGTGGTTGTAAAGTTTCTAACTTGACATGTATATACAGGCAAGCTTTTTTTTTCTTCAATCAAATCATTTATTGATTTTTATTTTATATCATACTTACCTGTAGGTTTAATAAATATCTCCTAAACATGCACCAGCAATAACTGATGACGTCACCTGCGTATGCGCAGCGATGCTCTGCAACATGCCGTGGAATACGGGGCCAAGGCCCGCAAACCTGGAAGGAAGACCAGGTAAAGATGGAAGCCCTGGCAGCAGAGGAGGGCTTTCTTTGAAAGAGAAGCATGTCATAATGTGGTAGCATGCAGTACATACTACCACATTATGACATAAACCTGCAGGGATTCAATTTTTTTATTTATTTTTCGGTTTACTACTGATTTAATGGTGTACAGATATTTATAAATATCAAAAGACAAAAAAAAATAAAAAAAAAAACAGCTCACAACATTAAAATATGGCAGACATAAATAAAATATTTATTCGCTTTACCTTTTCATAATATTGAATGTTTTTATCAGCCATTCCCATGAGCAGCTGGCGAAAATCTTGTCTCTTGTTATTCTGCCACCTATCCATGTCCGCTTTCAAGTCTGCATTGAAGCATTCTACTTTGTCTTGGCACTTCTCCACTTCAGTTGGCACTTTCTAAGAAAATTACGTTTAAAAGGCATATTACAAATCAATAAATAATGGAAAGGAAGATTTTCTTCATTACAACCTACATACATTACATACATATATAAACTATTCGGTCCAGAGACAAACCCGACATTCATGCCCATATAAAAACTTGTATAAAATCCCATTCCAAATCCACAATCATTAAATATTGAGTGCCCCCCCCCCCCTTTCATTACAACCAAAATATGGTCCCGACTCTGACTACAGAAATGTCATGTATTCATGTCACCCCTGTTATATAGCTGTCCATTCATAACACAATCATGGATTATCCAGATTCATACAGAGATTCAGAGAAAGAAAGAAAGAGAGAAAGAGAGAAAGAAAGAAAATTAAAATCGGATAAAAATCTCACCCCAATTCTTTCTTCTCTTTTCAAGGCTGCAGCATCCTGTTTAGCCTCATATTCTGCTTGCACTTGATCCCTTTTTTTTAGTACATTCTAGAAATATAGCCATACAGTTATTAGTTAGCAGCTTGCAGGATGCATTCTTGCACAGATAACTTTCTGACAGAAAAAATAAATAAAAGTTCATAGAACAAACAAGCCAGCAACTCAAGAACATGAATGTGCAACGGTGTATATTTAGATCCTTAGTTCTGACTTCTTTTTGAACACAAATAGTAAAAATCATTTTTAGGGCTTGTTCACCAGGTGTGGTGGGATTGCTGCCCAGCAAAGTCCCACTGCAAGACAAAGTAATATGACAGACGTTGTTGTACTGGTGTTAAAGTGGTTCTAAAGGCATGACATTTTTTTAACTTAATGCATTCTCTATATTAGGGTAAACTATGTCTCAGTAAGTTTATCACCCCCTCCCCTCTCTTTATACTCACCTGAGTCCTATATTGATCCATCTACACTCATCGCTAATCTCTCTCCTTCACAAAAGGCACAGAGGCAGCAGCAGGAGCCATTGGATGCCAGACTCTCTGCATCAATGTAATAATATCAATTTTACATGAAGGTACTGGAAATGAATAGTTCAATCTTGATCACAAGCGTTGTCCAAGAGTACAAAAAATTACGAATCCATTATGCAGATATTAATAAATCAGCAGTGGAGATGAATCAAACATAAAAACAGAAGCAGCAGGCATGCAGAAGCAGAGTGGGATTAATAAGCAGTGTTTCCCTTGCTATAATACACACACACACACACACACACACACACACACACTTAAAAAAAATTAACCACTTAAGACCCGGACCAATACGCTGGCAAATGACCCAAGGGGTTTTTGCGATTCGGCACTGCGTCGCTTTAACAGACAATTGCGCGGTCGTGCGACATGGCTCCCAAACAAAATTTGCGTCCTTTTTTTCCCACAAATAGAGCTTTCTTTTGGTGGTATTTGATCACCTCTGCGGTTTTTATTTTTTGCGCTATAAACAAAAATAGAGCGACAATTTAAAAAAAAATGCAATATTTTTTACTTTTTGCTATAATAAATATCCCCCAAAAATATATAAAAAAACATTTTTTTTCCTCAGTTTAGGCCGATACGTATTCTTCTACATATTTTTGGTAAAAAAAATCGCAATAAGCGTTTATCGGTTGGTTTTCGCAAAATTTATAGCGTTTACAAAATAAGGGATAGTTTTATTGCATTTTTATTAATTATTTTTTTTTTACTACTAATAGCGGCGATCAGCGATTTTTTTCGTGACTGCGACAATATGGCGGACACTTCGGACAATTTTTACACATTTTTGGGACAATTGTCATTTTCACAGCAAAAAATGCATTTAAATTGCATTGTTTACTGTGGAAATGACAGTTGCAGTTTGGGAGTTAACCACAGGTGGCGCTGTAGGGGATGTGTAACTAATGTGTGTGTTTACTACTGTAGGGGGGTGTGGCTGTAGGTGTGACGTCATCGATCGCGTCCCCCTATTACAGGGATGACGCGATCGATGCTCCGGCCACAGAGAAGCACGGGGAAGCCGTGTGTACACACGGCTCTCCCCGTTCTTCCGCTCCAGGGACGGATCGCCGCACTGCAGCGGCGATCGGGTCCGCGAATCCCGCGGTCCCGGAGCTTCGGACCGGGTCGCGGGCGCGCGCCCGCGACCCACGGCTGGGTACTATAACCAACGTATATATACGTTGATGTGCCCAGCCGTGCCATTCTGCCGACGTAAATCTGCAGGAGGCGGTCCTTAAGTGGTTAAAGGAACACTTTTGAATCAGAACTCCTAGGATATTGATCTGGTCAATCAAGTAGCAGAGGGGGAGGGGTGTATACAGAGGGGGTTGTTAATTTCAATTAACAGCAAAGCAGCTGAAACTGATTAACAACAGCTGCACTACATGGGCAACAATGAGACGACCTCCAAAACAGGAATGTTTTTTCACATGGGAGGTGTCTGACATTTTTTTCCCCTACTCATCTTTTCTGACTGTTTTTCACTAGTTTTGCATTTGGCTGGGGTCAGTGTCACTACTGGTAGCACGAGGTGATACTTGGACCCTATAAAGATTGCACAGGCAGTCCAACTCCTCCAGGATGTCACATCAATACGTGTCATAGCCAGAAGGTTTGCCGTGTCTCCCAGCACAGTCTCAAGAGCATGGAGGAGATTTCAGGAGACAGGCAGTTACTTTGAGAGCTGGACAGAGCCGTAGAAGGTCCTTAACCCATCAGCAGGACCGGTATCTGCTCCTTTGTGCTAGGAGGAACAGGATAAGCACTGCCAGAGCCCTACAAAATGACCTCCAGCAGGCCACTGGTGTGAATGCCTCTGACCAAACAATAAGAAACAGACTTCATGGGGGTGGCCGGAGGGCCCGACATCCTCTAGTGTGCTCACTAGGGGTGCAACGGATCAAAAAACTCACGGATCGGATCGATTTTCGGATCAGCAATAAAGAAAAAAAAAAAAAAAAAAAGACTAATCTTGTTACACCCAACAGAGTTTTAGATTCAGTTATTTCTGCTGACATGCTTGTAGTTTGAATTGGCTGCAAGTGCATTATTCAGCATGCTTGTAGTTCATTCATTCTTCCTCTAACTTTGTAACAGAAAGCCCAATGGGAAGAAGGCACAAAACCAGAGCCTGACATTGCACCTGCGATCTGCTGAAGGCAAGTTCAATGCTCTGCAGGCTCATTAAAAAATAAAAAATAATAGATGCAAAATCATGTGACTTAATATTTGTTTTAAAAGGTGAACATAGCCTTTAAAGCAAACCTATGCTTGACACATTTAGGGCAAAACAACAGGTTTTCTTTAACCTATTAAAATAACAGAAGCATGAGTCAGAGTGCATTCTGGGTAACAGAGCAAGCGGGAGAGATTCCATACTCCTGGATAGGGGTGCAATGGATGAAAAAACGGATCAGAGCCCAGTGCACAGTGTGACACGCCTCCACGCCTCAGCGCTGAGGTGTGTCACGCTGTGCACTGGGCTCTGGCAAGCACACTGGGTGGAGCAAGATGGCCGCCGCTCCGGAGCGCTCCGCGGATCGCGGGGTGTGCCGATCCGAACGGGGTGACATGTTCGGATCACGGATCGGTGACAATCCGTTGCACCCCTAGTGCTCACTGCCGGACACTGTGGCGCTCGATTGGCACTTTCCATTGAACACCAGAATTGGCTGGTCTGCCACTGGTGCCCCCTGTTTTCACAGATGAAAACAGGTTCACCCTGAGCATATGCGACAGACGTGAAAGGGTCTGGAGAAGCCGGAGAACTTTATGCTGGCGGGTCAGTGATGGTCTGGGGAGGCATATGCATGGAGGGATGCACAGACCTCTAAATGCTACACAATGGCACCCAAACTGCCATTAGGTATCGGGATGAAATCCTTGGACCCATTGTCAGACCCTACACTGGTGCAGTGGGTCCTGGGTTCCTCCTGGTGCACAACAATGCCCGGCCTTATTTGGCGAGAGCATGCAGCCAGTTCCTGGAGGATAAAGAAATTAATACCATTGAATGGCCCCCATGCTCACCTGACCTAAATCCAAAAGAACACTTCTGGTCCATCCGGTGCCGCCAGGTCACACCTTAGTCTGTTCAGGAGCTCAGAAATGCTCTGGTCCAGATCTGGGAGGAAATACCCCAGGACACCATCCATTGTCTCATTAGGAGCACGCCCTGATGTTGGGGCCATACAAACTACGGAGGACCATTTTGAGTTGTTGCAATGAAATTTCAGCAAAATGGTCTAGCTTGCTGCATCATTTTTTCACTTCATTTTCGGGGGGTCTTTAAATTCAGCCCTCTGTAGGTGGATAACTTTCATTTTCATCAAATGATGTGCCATTTCATTCCTAACATTTCCAGTCCATATCAGTATAGATATCCAGCATGAGATTTTTGCCCATTGAGATCTGATATGTTTTCAAAGTGTTCCTTTAAATTTTCTGAGCAGTGTATATAAAATACACACAACTTTATTTAGGTACACCTTGCTAGTACTGGGTTAGACCCCCTTTTACCTTCAGAACTGCCTTCATTCTTTGTGGCATAGATTCAGCAAGGTGATGGAAACATTCCTCAGATTTTGGTCCATATTGACATGATAGCATGACACAGTTGCTGCAGATTTGTTAGCTGCACATCTATGATGCCAATCTCTCGTTCCATCACATCGCAAACGTGCTCTATTGGATTGAGATATGGTGACTGTGGAGGCCATTGGAGTAACGTGACCTTATTGTCATGTTCAAGTAACCAGTGGTGAGATGATTTGAGATTTGTGACATGGTGCATTATCCTACTGGAAGGAGCCATCAGAAACTGGGTACAGTGTAGACATAAAGGGATGGACATGGTCAGCAACAATACTCAGGTAGGTTGTGGCGTTTAAATGATGCTCAGTTGGTACTAAAGGGCCCAAAGTGTGACAAGAAAATATCTCCCTCTCGAAAGGTCAACCCTTGGCTGAGGTTTTCCTGGACCCGATCTTTGCATCTAGAATCGATGTGGATTCCTTCAAATGGTGGCGTGATAAGGGGGTGTACCGCATTGGACATTTCTTCTCAAGACTGGGCCCTTTATCCGAACAATTTTTTGTGGATAATTTTGATCTCCCTTCCTCCGAGAGATTGAGATTTTCTCTATTACATGACTATGCCCAAAATCTTTGGTCTGATAATCTTATTTCTGGATCCCTATCTCCATTTGAACATAGATGCGACCAAGCCTCGGCGAGACGGGGTAATATCTCAATTATTTATAAATCTCTTGCGACAAATGATACTAAATTACCCCACATGCTCGCTTGGGAAAGAGAACTTGGAGATGAATGGGATTTAGAGGATTGGTATGGAAATTTTGCTAGATCTATTAAGGGCTTTCTAAGTGTGTCTCTGGTGGAAGCCAACGCGAAAATCTTTACTAGATAATACTTGGTCCCTCTTAAATTGGCCTCGATGTATCCTTCATCCTCACCCTTATGCTTTAGAGGTTGTTAAGGAATAGGGTCCATGTTTCATACTTGGTGGGAATGTCCAAGGATACGTGGATATTGGAATAAGGTGTTTCATATTGTCAGACGAGTAACAGGGTGTAATGTGCATCAGTCTCCAGCAATAGCTCTATTGAATGGTCTAATCCCACAAATTACAAAGGTTACCAGAAAGCTGATTCTATTTATTCTGACAGGCGCCAGAATTACTATTGCAGCTGCATGGAAGAAACAGACGGTCTCTATTCTACACATGAAGAGAAAAGTCACATGGATTATGGAACAGGAAAAGAGAATTAGTTTAATGTTAGATAAAACTATTCTGTTCACTGAAACTTGGGAACCTTGGCTTAAGTACATGGGAATCCCCTATACTCCGGGGATACGATAGTAGCTGTTGCCTCGGACTGATGTATAATCCTGGCAGGCGGGCTTACCCTTACCTTTGAACTCTTTACTCTTCTCATCTCTAATTCCCCCCCCCCTTTTTTTTTTCTCTCTTCTCTCCCTTCTCTCCATTTTATCTCTTTACTATTACTTTTTATATATTTTTTTTTCTTAGATACGAGAAGACTAAACATAGTATATTACTTTTCATAATATGATATTTTCACGTTGGGAATAATTGGTTCGGAAATATTAATTATATTCCTGGTTTTCTCTTATAGGTAACTCTGGGTAGGATGTTGTCTTGGTTCTTTAGACAAATGTTAGATCAAATGTATTTGCTTTAGGGGAGGTTGGGTGGAGGGGACGGGTCTACCTATAGGATACAGAGTAGGGGTATCAGGGAGAGAGGGATTGTCCTGGATACCCTGGATACCCACCTTCTTTGCATCTCTGAAAGAATGGTCTACTATGTTTCTCATTGCTTTAATATTTTGGACCAGACCATAGGATATATGAGATCCTGGGGGATTAGGGAGGTGATTCAGGACAAATTATATTACCTATGGGGTTCTGATTTACATTAATAATTCTCATTTCTCTTTTCTGTTTAATAAGTACTACCCTCTGGGGTTAAAAAGGTTGGAAACGATAAACACTGAATGTACCTGTTCATTCTCAAACGTATGTTCCGCTGTAATATTTACTGTGTTATTTAACGCATAGCTGTATACTCTTTTTATTTGAAAATAAACTTAAATTTGAATGAAAAAAAAATAAAAATAAAAAATGAAAATATCTCCCACACCGTTACGCCACCACCACCAGCCTGAACTGTTCATACAAGGCAGGGTGGATCCATGCCTTCACGTTGTTTACGCCAAATTCCGACACTATCATTTGAATGTCACAGCTGCAATCAAGACTCATCCAACCAGGCAACGTTTTTCAAATCTTCTAGTGTCCAATTTTGGTGAGCCTGTGCAAATTATAGCCTCAGTTTCATGTTCTTAGCTGACAGGAGTGGCACTCTGTGTGGTCTTCTGCTGCCGTAGCCCATCTACTTTAAGGTTCAATGTGTTGTGCATTCAGAGATGGCATTCTGCATACCTTGTAACAAGTGGTTATTTGCATTACTGTTACCTTTCTATCATTTCTGCCCATTCTCCTCTGACATCCACATAACTTCTGCTCACTGGATATTTTCTCTTTTTCTAACCATTCTCTGTAAACCCTAGAGATGGTTGTGCATGAAAATCCCAATAGATCAGCAGTTTTTGAAATACTCAGACCAGCCCGTCGCCTTCATCACATCTAGATGCCTAAATGCATTGAGTCGCTGCCATGTGATTGGCTTGTTAGCAATTTGTGTTACCAAGCAATTAAACAGGTGTATCTAATAACGTGGCTGGTGTGTGTGTGTGTGTGCATATCATTTGTATTTATAGGGCATTGTACATACCCAAGCAGGGTAAAGAAACAAGTTTACTTTAATAGTGGCCCAACAGTATTATTTACCTTCACCTTGACCCCCCACTGTTTTGCTCAGCCACTGAAAAGCAAAGATAAATGCCTGATGGCGAGGATGCAATTCACACCCCTGCTTTTTGTGTAATAGCACTGGTACTTGAGCAATGGCTGCTCAGACACCCACGGCTGCCACGCTTTCACCACAAGGGCTAAACCAAGTAGTGGATTTACTACACTTACTATGTGCAGCAGGGGAGAGAGAGAGTTAAGTATGTTTGTTGGTTTGCCCCAATTGTTCATTTGCATAATAACAGGTACATCCTCCCCACCATAAAATTGCACCGGTTTGCCAAATGAGAGCTGCTTTATGTCCAAATATATGTGGCAGTTTAGAATCTGGAACGTGTCCTGATTGGCGGATCCATGGCAGGAGCTACCTATTGCTACTATTAATTTTCTAATTTTGTTTTTACTCACAAATTTTCTTTAAAATACATTTTATTTTATTTAGAAGGTGGTATTGTTTGTTGGAAAGTGGGTTGGTTTGGTGGCGTGCCTGACTGAAGTACAGCCTAAATGCCTGTGGCTTCAGATTTAGTGAGACAAATGCTGCATTCTTTTTAGTGGTGCACTGAAATTTTGGGCACCAAAAATAGGGTTTTCAGCGGTGTGCTGAAAAAAGAAGAAAAAAAAATAAAGGGCCAATAATGGCTGCCGAAAATGCCCACGATTTTGCAGCAATTTTACCTTGCTTATGGTGTGTGTTTAATAGGTCATGTGGCAAAAAAAAAAAAAGCACCAAAAACGCAACAAATGCATTTTTGATGCATTCTCAATGCATTTTAATGGAGAAGTGAGTTTTGTGCGATTTGCCAAATATGCACAAAAAATGCAGCAAGCAGGATTTTTAACAACGCTTCAAAAGACGCCAATAATGTCCGACCATAAATTCATATTCATTTAAAAAGCTAAATAGAATACATTTATAGGAAAAAAAAAAAAAAGTCAATTTTGGTTTTGGCCAAGTGTGTCCTGAATTTTTGGTTTCTGCACCACTTATTCTTTTTGTTGCTTTGCTTCAAGCTATTTTCCATTCACATTGACTGTGCCTAGAATGCTAAAGCAAACATGATATAAAACTAAAAATGTTTAATATAGCAAATCTAGATACAGGAGATTTGTTGTAAAACAGGAATAATCACCTTCATAGATTCAGAGTAAAGGATATACTCTCTGAGTACTGGCAAGAAGTCTTCGGTCATGTCCTCCGTCAGCTCTTCTAGTGCTGTGCTGCAGTTCCCAATACAAGCAGACACTCCCTCTAGTGGCTCGCTTAGCTCTCCTTCCAGGGCACTCCAGGTAGAATAGACTGGACCATACTCCCGGAGCTCCACTAGATATTCTAACAGACAACAGAATCTTTTTAGTCAAGAACAAAATTTACACATTTGGAGCAATAATAATAATAAAAAAAAAAAACACATGACAACAAATTTTGCATTTTGAATATTCAGCAGATATATATACTACGATATACACAGTGCCTTGAAAAAGTATTCATATCCCCTGACATGTTGTAATGTTACAGCCAAAAGTGTAAAAATATATATTTTATTGGGATTTTATGTGATAGACCAACACAAAGTGGCACATAATTGTGAAGTGAAAGGAAAATGATAAATAGTTTTCAAAATATTTTACAAATAAAATATGTGAAAAGTGTGGCATGCATTTGTATTCAGCCCCCTGAGTCAATACTTTGTAGAACCACCTTTCACTGCAATTACAGCTGCAAGTCTTTTTGGGTAGGTCTCTACCAGCTTTGCACATCTAGAGAGGGACGTTTTTTCCCATTCTTTGCAAAATAGCTAAATTCTTGCCACAGATTCTCAATTGGATTTAGGTTTGGACTTTTGCCTGGGCCATTCTAACATGAATGTGCTTTGAACGAAACCATTTTATTGTAGCCCTGGCTGTATGTTTAGGATCGTTGTCCTGCTGTAAGGTGAACCTCCGCCCCAGTCTCAAGTCTTTTGCAGGCTCTAAGGCTCTAAGGACATGTCTCCTGGGATATTTTGGTCTGATGTGTGTACACACGATCAAACCTAAATCCCCGCGGACAGACAGCGGTGACGCCACCACATCCGCAAACCAGGAAGTAAAATGCTTCCACGCATGCGTCGAATCCATTCGACGCATGCAGGGGATTTCGGTCTGCTGGTTAGGCGTACTAACCAGCGGACATGTCCGACGGACAGTTTTCCAGCAGATACGTTTTAAAGCATGTTTTAAAACTTTTGTCTGCTGGAAACCTGTCTGCTAGGCTGTACACACGATCGGATATGTCCGCTGAAACTGGTCTGCGGACCAGTTTCAGCAGATATGTTCGATCGTGTGTACGCGGTCTAACAGGTTTTCTTCAAAGATTTCCCTGTATTTGGTTCCATCCATCTTCCCATCAACTCTGACAAGCTTCCCTGTTTGTTGAAGAAAAGCATCCCCATGTTTCACGGTGGGGATGGTGTGTTCAGGGTGATGTGCAGTGTTAGTTTTCCACCACACATAGGGCCAGATTCACGTACATTGGCGCATATATTGACCGGCGTAGCGCATCTCCTCTACGTTAGACCGGCTCAATTTAGAGGCACAAGTACCGTATCCTTGTAGTATTTGCGCACAAATTTGCGCCGGTGCTACGTAATTTCCGAGGCGTAAGGCGGTGTAATTCAAATTGGGAAGGACGTTGGCGTGTTCCATTGAAATGAGCCGTGACCCCATGCAAATGAAGGGCCGGCCGTATTGCGCACGGAGCAGACTATTGTCAGCACCTCTCTGCGCATGCTCAGAACTCAGCACGGCGCAATCAGTGAGATTGGAACTAGGCCCGGTCAACTGAGCTACGCACAGTGCTTAAATAGACCAAGAGAAACGCCCTTCCTTTGCAAAAGTACATCCATTTGGTTCCCTTCCTACAGCAAGGTGCTTTTGTTCTGTTTGTTAGCGTTTGTGACGTGTCTGAGATTTTTGGAGGGCGATTTGGAGAGTGATTTTTGGAGAGAGTGATTTTTGGAGAGAGTGATTTTTGGAGAGAGTGATTTTTGGAGAGAGTGATTTTTGGAGAGAGTGTTTTGGAGAGAGTGTTTTGGAGAGAGTGTTTTGGAGAGAGTGTTTTGGAGAGAGTGTTTTGGAGAGAGTGTTTTGGAGAGAGTGTTGTGTGAACATGAGTGAGAGGAAGCGAAAATTAAATTTTTCCTTGCGGGAGAAGGAAATTATCAGGGCCATTACCCAATATGGGCGATTCCTGCACGGCGAGTGCCAACACCCCCCCCCGGCCAGGAAGAGTCAGATTTTGCAGGACATCGTCGACGTGGTAAATGCTTTGGGGGGTGAGACCCGGACATGCCAGGGGATCCAAAAGAAGATCAATGATCTCCGGCGTGTGGTCCGTGGGAAGCTGGCCAAGATTGCAGCACATGGCAGGGGCACTGGAGGGGGCCCACCATGCACTGTTAGGCTGACTGAGGAGGAGCGTTTGGTGGCCCAGACCTTGAACAGGCAGCAAGTGGAGGGGCTGCCTGGCTTTGACTCCATTGAGGAGGCCGTGAGGACAGGTAAGGTTTTTTTTTTTTTTCTATCTGGTGTGTAGCATGTGAGTGGGGGGGGGGGGAATATGTGGCAAGTGTGTGGATCCTCCAACCTGTAAATGTTGTGTGTCATCCACAGATGTGTAGGAGGGTGCTGGGCCATCTGGCCTGTCCGCACCATCCCCGGGACAACAGTCTGAGGAAGACCCCCAGACAAGGCCGGAGTCCTCCGAGGAGGTTGAGGAGGTCATGTCAGGGAATGACTTCATGTTACTTTTGGAGGAGTCTTCCCCTATGGCTGGCAGCAGCCAGGCCTCCATCAGGGGTAGCCCCTCCCACTCCTCCCCCAACAGGGCTCCCCTCCCAAGGGGCTCCCCTTCTCCCCGGCCACAAGCCTCATCTGGAGGCAGGAAGGCGACCCACAAGATCAGGGGGGTGGCCGAGGTTCTGCCTGCAAATCTGAGAAGAGACCAGGCCCTTCAGTCCCGCCATCTGGGACAGGTCAGCCAGACTTTGGGGCCGATGGAGCAGAGCCTGTCCTTCATAAAGGATTCAGTTGGGGACACGGCCTGCAACTCCCTGGCTCAGATCAATTGCCAAAATGAAATGCAGGCTACCACAGCAGGCATTGGTCAGGATGTGCGGGCCCTCACCCAGGCTATTCAGGCCAATACAGCAACCCTAAATGATGGCCTGACTCGCATTGCCGTGGCCTTGGAGGGCAGGCCGCCAGGTGGGCAGAGACCAGGAGATGCTCCTCCTTCCCCGGATTACCCCCCCATGAGTCTCCCCTGAGGAGCCGGGGCCGTGGCCGCCCCAGGCGTGGGTCATGCCAGCGGCGGTAGTTTTTTTTTTGTCTTTTCTGTGTTTTCTTTGAGGTGCTTTTTTTTTCTTTTTTTGCTGGGCATTTTTGTTTTTGCTGGGAATTTTTTTTTTTTTGGATTATGTTTTTTTTTTCTGTTTGAGAATGATTTTTGAATGTGGGGGTGACATTTCTGCCGGAAAAGGGGTGTCACCCTCATTTGTGGTGGAGAAGGGTTCCCCAGGACCAGGGAGAAGCGATTCCCAGGTCCGTGTGAATGGTGTATGAATGTACAGTGACATAATTGGAGCCGTGGCGTGGCGTTGCTGCTCACAAGTCCTGCATGGTGGGCTTGTGCTAATCCAATGTGATGAGGATGTGGTGTGTGTAATCTAGGGACCACAGTGGTGTGCATGCATGCATTCTCATTGTGCCATGATTAATGTGTGTGTTTAACGTGCAAAAGATGCCTAATGTGAGCTGTCTCCTGGCTGCTCTTCCCTCAGAAGACGGGATAGCCTCGGTTAGGGGGGGGGGGGGATTGTCTGGTTCGGGGGTCAGGTCATCACGTATGTCAATCTCCAGGCCCTTTCTCACTGTGAAGTTGTGCAGCATGCAACATGCACCGATGATCTGGCATACAAAGTTTGGGGAATACAACAGGGTACCCCCAGACTTATCCAGGCATCGGAAACGTGACTTCGGGAGGCCAAAAGGTGCGCTCCACCACTGCACGGGTACGTGCGTGTGCTTCATTGTAGCTTTCCTCTCCTGGGGTTTGGGGGTTCCGGAGTCATGAGATGGGGTCCCAGTGCATATGCAGAGTCACCTGGAAGGGAAAAGACAGGAGGATGTTAGTAGTGCATGTGCCCCTTGTGATTTCTGCATCATGCGGGGGGGACAGTCATGCCTGACTCCCAGGTCACTCACCAACCAGCTGTCCCCATACATGTTCTGTTCGAATTATGTTGGGATGATTGTATATGTAGCTGTCATGGCTGGATCCGGGGTGTTTGGCACGGACGTGCCATATGAGGCATTTGGCATCGACTATCACCTGTACGTTGATGGAATGCCAATGCTTTCGATTGCGGTATATGTGCCCTGTCTCACGGGGGGGCTGGAGTGCCACATGTGTGCAATCAATGGCCCCGACGGTGCGTGGGAATCTGGCAATTCTGTAGAAATCTGTCATTGCCTTCAGCCGCAGGTCCTCCTGGGTGGGTTTGACGATTTGGTTGGTCATGCGTCTGAGAATTGCAGGGATAACCTGGTGCACACATCTGCTCATGGAGGATTGTGCCATCCCAGCCACCACTCCACTTGTACGCTGAAAAGAGCCACTGGCAAGGAAATGGAGTGTTGCCAGGACTTTGACCAGTGGCTGCACTGCATGTGAGCGTTGTGTTGGGCTGGTGATGTCCTCCTGCAGGGTTGTGGTTAAATCCATGATGGCATGAGGGGTGAATCTGAAGATGCGATACACCTCAGAATCACTCATGCCAAAAATATCTATGTGTGTGCAGTATATCCTCTCCCTTGTCCTCCTCCGTGCCCTCCTCCTTCTGCGCTCATCTAAAGTCAGTAGTATAGCTATGAGCAAGGATGCCCCTGGCATGTTGGCATACAGATTGTTGTCCTGCAAGTGTGGCTGCTCAGCTCGTCCCTAACGGTGTAGCTTTAGCAAACATGTAGACAGATTGTC
The DNA here is from genome assembly GCA_029574335.1 of Rana kukunoris. NCBI lineage: Eukaryota > Metazoa > Chordata > Amphibia > Anura > Ranidae > Rana > Rana kukunoris. The sequence continues at coordinate 434,519,457 of CM056049.1, forward strand.
CAAATTTAAACCTGCTTTTATATGGACTAACTTTAGACCGGACGTGCAGCTGATGCGCACACCACGTAGCCTGCACCGCACAAACGTACTTTTGTGGATCGTCGTATCTCCCTCATTTGCATATTTGCATAGCAAATCAATGGTGTGTCTAGCGCATTTTTGCGCGCACGATGCGCCGGTCTATCGAAATTACGGCGGTCGAAAAATTCTAGATTTCAGGCGTATATCGTTTTGGGGATACGGCGCATAGATACGCAGGTGCATATTTAGACTTACGCCACGCATTTCCTGAAACGCCGGCTTAAGTGCTTTGTGGATCTGGCCCATAGTGTTTTGCTTTTAGGTCAAAAAGTTACATTTTGGTCTCATCTGACCAGAGCATCTTCTTCCACATGTTTGTTGTGTCCCTCACATGGCTTCTCACAAACAGGACTTCTTATGGATTTCAACAATGGCTTTCTTCTTGCCACTCTTTCATAAAGGCCAGATTTGTGGAGTACACAACCAATAGTTGTCCTGTGAACAGATTCTCCCACCTGAGCTGTGGATCTCTGCAGCTCCTCCAGAGTAACCATGGGCCTCTTGGCTGCTTCTCCGATTAATGCTCTTCTTGTCTGGCCTATCAGTTTAGGTGGACAGCCATGTCTTGGTAGGTTTGCAGTTGTGACATACGGTTTCCATTTTTGGATGATGGATTGAACAATGCTCTATGAGATGTTCAAAGCCTGGGATATTTTTTTTTTTTTTTTTATATAACCTAACCCTGCTTTAAACTTCTCCACAACGTAATACCTGACCTGGTGTGTTCCTTGTCCTTCATGATGCCATTTGTTCACTAAAGTTAACCAACAAACCTCTGAGGGCTTCACAGAACAGCTATATTTATACCTAGATTAAATTTCACACAAGTGGACTCTATTTACTAATTAGGTGACTTCTGAAGCCAATTGGTTCCACTAGATTTTAGTTATGGGTATCGGAGTAAAAGGGGCTAAATACAAATGCACATCACACTTTTCAGATATTTGGTAAAACTTTTGAAAACCATTTATCATTTTCCTTTTACTTCACAAGTATGTGTCCCTTTGTGTTGGTCGATCACATAAAATACATTTACGTTTTTGGTTGCAACATGACAAAATGTGGAAAAATTCAGGGGGTATGAATACTTTTTCAAGGCACTGAAACTCACACGATTTTACCCTTGCTCGTCAGTCCTGGTTTTTAGAGACATCTGTGCAGGTTTATGCACAGATGTCAATGTAAATCACACCCCCGAAATCGCACAGAAACTAAGGCCTAGATTCACAAAGCGATTACGCCTGTGTAAATGTTGTTAGACAGGAGTAATTTCGATTTACGAGCGTTTTTACGCTAGTCGAAATCCTCAAACCATGAAAAGACACCTGCGTGCTAAATTTCGACTTTATTACGTGTTAGTACGCCTTCAGATCTACGCTGCCTGAAAATTGCGGCCACTGGGCGGACTTCCTGTTGTTTTTCACCTTCATGGTATGCTAATGAGCTTTTGCCTGGAATCCACAAAATTTCGCTCTTCAAACGCAATCTCTTACGGCACCTTTAGTCATCTTTTTTTTCCGTTTCACTATACCAGCTTTTTGCTGGTCTAATATTAGACAGCCCATGTTAAGTATGGCCGTCGTTCCCGCGTCGAATTTCAACGTTTTTCGATTTCTTTTATTATTTTTAACGTAAGTCGTCCGGGAATAGGAATGTTCGTAAACGCCGCTACTCAAACAACGAATGACGTCACGACGTGATTTCGCGCAATGCACGGCGGGAAATTCCTGAACAGAGCATGCGCAGTTCGATCGTCGCGGGGACGCGCTTAATTTAAATGCTTCACGCCCCCTACTCACGTATTTCGATTGCGCGGCGGAAAAAAAATACGATACAATAGCGTACGCGCAAAAAAACTACCTGAATTCGGCGTAGAGTCTGGTGATAGACGGCAGCGTAGCGTATTTCGATTACGCAGCGGAAGATTACATCTATGTGAATCTGCCCCCAAGTTTTGAAACCGGTGCAGCGCCGCAAATGTGGCGTCGCACCGATTAGAATGGTGCCATTGCCGGCACCATTTGACAAATCAAATCGCAATCGCATATCAAATCGTATCAATGTGAACCAGGGCTCAGATATTTAGTAACAGCTTTTAAACACTTGTTTAAATGTTTTTTTCTTTGATACAGTACTGCTTTTCTAGCCTGTGATTTATTATTTCTGCCTTTGTACTTTTTCATTTTTTATTTTTTTCCCCCAATTTCATAGCCTGTTTCCTTGCTTTCATACAGATACTGAGAAAGGAACAAATTAAATAAAATAATGATTAAAAACACATTTGCTCATACATAAAATTCTAGAATAGGTAGCTCTTCTCAGCTCTAGGGATGTATTCATTTGGTGCCGTGTTTTGGTGGTTGTGGGTGGCTCTGGTAGGGTTTAGCTGCCAACCACAATCCACAAGCTCTTGATCTTGCTACAGGAGTAGCCTATAAAGAGTGATCTGTTGCACCCTAATCTGGAAACTCTGCATTGTCATCGCTAACATTAGAAGCAATTTCCATGATTTCTATCGATTATCCTTGAACAAAGAACACAACTAAAGCTTTAACAGTTCTAACCTGTCCGTCTCCTGAACAAACAGATCACCACAATTGTTATCTACTGGGTGCTGATGCCCACAAGCCATGCTGAGTTTTCAACTGTTTTTTTACCATAATAAATAATTGAAAACTTTTTTAAAAACAGAAATGTATGAAAAAATCAGTCAGATTGCCAGATCGTTGATATTTTTTTCCATGTAAACCTGCATGTATAATAAAATGTGGATACCTCTAGGTAACAGCATTGTACACTCAGCTTGAGGTCTTGCCATGGTGAAAACATAGGAGAAAACACACAGGATTCTCAAAGTTGTATACTGAGAAGCTCCAGAGTGTTTGTGAGTGGAGAAAGCAGTGTTTTTGAAGTTCTTTGGGTTTTGGTATCCCGGATCGGGCCTGAAGTTTGAAGGGTGCACAGTGCCTTGGGGTTGGGTCACGTGTGCCCCCAGTACAGGAGTCAGTGACATGCAACAGACTGGACATATTATGGCCCCTGGTTCTGTGTTTGGACATCTTGGTCACAGAGAATCACTCTTGCCTGTTGGCTCTCTTTTTGACTGGACCCTGTGGGCTCCCAGATTCCCACAACTCACAGGACAGGCAGGCCTGGGTTGGCGGCTAACATTCACAGCCTTTTTAAAAAATTTCAGTTAGATCTGCTCCTGATTAAGTGAATTAATATTCACTAAACATATTGAGATTTAAAACGTAACCCAGCCATTCATTGGTTTCACAAGTTTTTTGAAGGGTCCCGTTTAGAAATTGTAACTCGCATTGTCGCTACATTTTGCAAAATAGTTTGACAGAAGTAAACCAACTGTTGTATTTTATCTATATCTGTCTGTATGTATGTACAATAAGTGTTTCTTTTAATTGGGTGGATATTGAATAAAATAATAAGGTTTTATATATATTTCTGTTTTAGTGTGCCTTGATGAAGTTCAGTAAACATTGTTTATTTTGCGTAATTTGTAGTACAGGGGATGGAGGCAAGTTTCTCTATGCACCAGACCATATTGACTAAATTGTGATGGCTCCATTAGTTTTCCTTTTTTAGGCTTTCTTTGTTCTATTTTCGATTGGTGTTCCAGCCAGTAAGTTGGCTGTTTTTCAACAAAAGAAGGTCTTCAGCAGAATGTAGCAATTATAGTTTACAATGATCAGCTTTTATATAAAACCTTTATCTAAAAAAAAAATAAAAAAATAAAAACACATTTGCTGTAACGGTTTATACAGCTGGAGTTGCATCTAAATTTGTTAGTAAATCCAACATTCCTCTTCCTCCAGACCGAATGCTGCTGTCCAAAGGTGACCCTGTTTTCCTTCATCCAGAGGGGGGGGGGGGGACACTCCAATAAGGAGGTGTGTTACAGGCCAGATCACTGGGTGAAAAAAGCCAAAAGAAAACAAATGCAGCCAACACATCCGATTGGTAAGCTGTATCATATTACATTTTTGATTTTGGGTTTAATTCCACTTTAATAAGATCTTGGATAATCCAAAGTTAAGGTTGTTACTCAAATGCTATAAACTCTCCTCTAAGCAATTGGGTAAGGATCTGAAATGGAAGCTACTTTATGCTTATAAAGCAATGGGAGGCTATAAAACAGACTACAAAATGCTTGCAGCTAGAAATTTGTACTGCACATAATGTCATCAATAAATTGTAGTTTAGGGGGAAATGTGGATGTTAAGGCAAGATCTAAAAGACCAAGAAAACTTTAGTAGGGAACAGCACACACTCCTGGTTGACACAGGAGTGAGTGGTGTTGCATCACAGAATTGCTTGCATAAACATGATCTGCATTGAACAGTCATCAGTAGGAAGTATTACATGCAATCTCATCACAAACTTCAACATCTGAGGTTTGCAAAACAGCAACAGCAGAGACCCCGTGGAAACAAATGCAGTGCACTGATTGAAGTGGGTCAAACCAAGCCTAAAACTCCTCTAACCCCTTTGCAACTCCTATTCCAACGATCCTGTAAAGTGAAGAAGCTCATACCTACCTATTCTAAAGGTTGCTCCAGTCCAGTCACATGATCTCCCCACCTCTTAGGCCTTGTACACATATCCGACAGACCATTTCAGCCGAAAAATCCCCTCGTCTGTAGGGGCAAACTGACAGTTTTGGCTGGATTTCTCCAGCGGAAAAGTTTCAAAGCATGCTTTGGAACTTTTCCGCTGGAGAGCTGCCCGTCGGATATGTCAGCTGGTTAGTACGGCAAACCAGCGGACATATCTGCCCGCACATGCATCGTATCCTGTAAATGGATCCGACGCATGCGCGCGAAAGGGTTTACTTCCTGGTGCGGTGACGTGGCGGCGTCAACGTCACCGCCGCGTCACCGCGCTGTCCGGTGTCCGCGCTGTGTGTACAGCCATCGGATCAAACAGTCCGGCGGACATATCCGATGGAAACGGTCCGTCGGACCGTTTCCATCGGAAAAATCCCATCGTGTGTACAAGGTCTAACAGGGTAGTTAGAATAAGAATTTAGACGGCGAGTGGGAGCAGGTTTCAGCTTAGTTAAATGAATCTAGGACTTTCACCTAAAAAACAAAGTGAACTCTTTGGCCACAACCATAAATGGGAATAAGAGGGTAAATATTGTGCTAATCCAAAAACTAAACCAAAAAGGTGCAAAAACAAACAAACAAAAAAAAACAGGTGAAATTGCAAATTGCAATTGCAAAACATGACCAAAATTCAAATACAGCTATAATTAAAATGCAGCGCTGAAAATAAGAGACCAAATCCCACACAATAAGAGACTTAAAAGTGATCACAGTACAAAATATGTTTAAAAAAAGGGCAGTGAGTGGAGTGGTGTACCAAGCTTGGTACACCACTCTACTTATTGCCCTTTTTTGAACATATCTGAGAAATGCTCACTTCCTGTTCTTCTGTCTGTAGCTCAACACCGTAATGTGAGGCTTTCTCCCTGGTGTGGAGAAAGCCTCTTGAGGGGGGAGGGGGCGAGCAGGAGTGTCAGGACGCCCACTAACACACAGCTCCTTTCTCTATCTGCAAAGTAGAGTGCCCTGACTTGCCTGCTCACCGAGCTCCGGCTGTTGATCCTGTAATCTAAGCCATCCTGTTCTTCACGACCGACTACCACCCTTCTAATTAGCGTAATTAGAATCCTCGGACTTTAATTGTCATGTCGCCGCCAAAAACGAACAAATCGGCTCAGGCTAAGCTGGCACAATATCGACATGACTCGGCAGACCAAGGGGCTATTACCCTTTGCCGCACTACTCTGGCGACACAAATTGAGGAGGTCAAGGTGGATATCTCCCTTCTCAGGCAAGATATGAACAACCTGCGGGATCGGGTGAAGACGGCAGAGACCCGCCTCGGTGATATGGAAGTCACGCTGCAGCCATTGCAGTCAGGGGCAGACCACATGCAGCAGCAAATCCAGCAACTGTTCTCCAAGCAGGACGAGATGGAGAACAGACTCAGGAGATGTAACATCCACCTGATTGGCCTGCCGGAGGGAGCTGAAGGGAGAGATCCGGCCAAATTTCTGGAGCAGCTGCTTGTCAAGGCCTACGGCAGAGATGCCTTCTCCCCTATGCTGACAGTTGAGCGAGCCCACCGCATGCCAGCCAAACCACCGCCTCAGGGTGCTCCTCCTCGCATGTTCATCGCCAAGATGCTCAATTTCCGGGATCGGGATGCTGCTTTGAGGATGGCCAGGGTACGGGGTAACATCCCCTACGAGAATGTCACGGTTGCGGTGTTCCCAGATTTTTCGGCGGAGGTCCAGCGTCGTCGCCGAGGATTTATGGATGTCAAGCGCAGGCTCCGGGTGCACAACTACAAATATGCTATGCTATTCCCTGCACGTCTCCGGGTGGAACATGAAGGTAGAGCATCCTTTTTTGAGCTCCCCGAGGATGCGCTCTCCTGGCTGGAACGCCGAGCACCCCCGGGGGCAGGAGACTGACAAAGCTGCGAGTACATTTTCTAAACCCTGTCCTGGCTATGACCTAGCTGATACCCCTGGACACCTAGCATATTGTTGCATCTTCTGCCTAATACATCGCCTGCTGTGAGGCTTCCCCTATCCCTGTGCGAGACTTCTCTATGCATTTCCCCACTTTAGCCGAGCTACCCTTGTATGCTCTACACTCCCAGCAATTCCCCTTTTCAGTGTGCCCTGTTGGAAACCAGTGAAGCGTGACTTTAAATTTGCTATATGTTATCATGCTTCTGGAGCCTGTTGGAAGGCTCACACATCTCCTGTATTATGCCGGCAGCGGGAGAGTTGGGAACCTAGCTGTCCTACCTACACATGTACAGTGCAGCGGAAATGTTCCCCACGACCATCCCAGACTCTATGTAAACTATGCCTATCTGTGCCATGTGTAGCACTGTACTTTGGGATGGTCATAATGGTTTTGTTATGGGTAAATGCCTGCACCAGTTTTGAGAGGTGCAGGGCGGGGAGGGGGAGGGGGGGTCTGTTGGGTTTGTATTCAAAGGTATGTTCTAAAGGTTTTACGCAATTTTATATTGGCAATGTATGGTTCAGGAAGCCACCCTGGCGCAGGAGACGAGTCCACCTTTGGGTCTCTCTTGGAGGGTCAGAAGAAATAAGAGCCCGGGGGATCCCCTGGGGTGGACTAAAGTATGGCGCTTTACTGTTTAATGTAGCATGGCGTCCCTAAAACTATTGACGTTGAATGTGATGGGAATGCGTAACAAAATTAAGCGTGCGGCTGTCCTGACATTTTTGAAAAAGCAGAAGGCTGATATAATGGTCCTTGTGGAGACACACGTGGAAGGGAGGTTGCAGATGGCGCTCCGTCGCCCCTGGGTAGGCTGGGCATACCATTCCACCCACACGTCCCACTCCAGGGGCGTGTCGGTTCTTATTGCTAAATCTGTTCACTTCACCCTTGGAGAGGTGCGTACTGATCCCCAGGGTCGTTATGTTTTCCTATCAGCTAAGATATTTGGTGAGTCACTCCTTATTTTGGCCTTTTATGTTCCTCCCCCCTTTAGTGTCTCCATTTTAAATGAGGGATTTGCTTTTATGGCACAGCACCCTTCTATACCAGTGGTATGTCTGGGAGACTTCAATGCCACAATGAATAACTCATTGGATAGGATGTCTCCTTCCCAATCCCCGATAGGTACTACAACAATGAACAAGTTCTCCAAATTGACCACCGCAACGTCGCGCCTTGTAGACGCGGCCTTTGGTCCCAGAATGCTCTCAGACCACAGCCCATACCACATTACTTTGAGTGTCCCTCTGTGTAAGCCTCCCCGGACGTGGCGCTTGAACCCCTTCTGGCTGTCCTTACTCCCAGAGGAGGATGATCTCTCAGATGAATGGAGGGGGTTCTTTGCTGACAATGACCACTCAGCCAGCCCATCGATTGTTTGGGACTCGTTCAAACTCCATGCCCGGTCCCACCTAATCTCCGGCATAAACAGAATCAAAGCAGACTCCTTGGGGGCATTTGACATGGCAGTCGCAGAGCTATCTGCAGCCGAGCGTGCCTACATAGACGATCCATCAGACTCAAATGCAATACTTCTGAAACTTCAGACCAGAGTGGTAGACCAGCTACAATACACCAAGGCTAGACAAAAGATGTTTTTTAATAGGCAGAAGCTATTTAAACACGGCGAGAAAGCTGGGAAACTACTTGCTTACCTGGTCCACTGTGAAGACAGGCCTCCCATAGTCATTTCTTTACAGGACCAGGGGGGTGAGGGGGTGTCAGACCCACATGTAGTATGCTCTAGATTTAAAACTTTTTTGCTAACCTTTACAGGTCCACGGCACCGTTAGACAGTGATCCCATGAGCCGATTCCTGGAGGCGTTGGATTTTCCACGCCTTACAGAGGAGCAGGTTACCCTTCTAGAGTCCCCTCTCACTTTGGGAGAGATAGGCCTGGCTATCGCGGGGTTTGCTCGCTCCAAATCCCCAGGATCAGACAAATTACCGGTGGAATTCTACTCCAGTCAGTCAGTGTCAGTGGGAGAGTAGGACGCCCCGGTCTTCCGCTCGAGTCTGCTCTCGCCAGGGACCAGACAGGCAGATAGTGGCTAGGCAGACTGCTAGGTAGGCTTGCTCTACCCCTCTATCCCTCAAACAACTCACCACCGGCTTTCCCCCGGCTCTACCTGGCCCCCCTGGCTTCCCTCCTTCATCCCTCTCCAGCAGGTAAGCCATCCACTGAGGTTGCAGGCAGCCGTCCTTTTCAGGACAAGCCTCCGCTGCAACTTAAAGCCACGGCTCTCCACCCTATCCACACCTACCCTTCTATACCCCCACACTACTAGCCCCTCTCTAACTAACCATCCGCCACCTATCCCTGCAATCCCTGCAATTTTCCGCCGTCTCGGGCGCTTTTTCGATACCTCCGCGCCGGCCTGGAGGCAATCGCGGCAGCCGCAACTAGGAAAGGCCGCTTCACCCGCGGCCTAGTGGCGCGCCGCTTCTCACCCCCTCCAACCGCCACCAAAGTCCGAAAACGGACTTGAACCCCACCCCATACCCCCAGGAAAGTTACCTCACACCCCGGGCTAGGAATCCTGGCCCCAAATAGTAGCACCGATCCACCCAATCTGGAAGCTTTACCAGTCTGGATCCTGCTACCGATCGGCAGGCCTTTTTTGCTACACCCAGCCCCAAATCTTAATCACCACTACAACTTGATCCAGGGGTTACCCGATCGCCTCTTACAGGGGTCAGGAAGGAATTTTTTCCCTGCCGGAGCATATTGGCCGAGCGCCGCCAGGGTTTTTTTGCCTTCCTCTGGACCAAGCCAGGAGAGAGGAGTTTAGCCAATTCCTCTCCCCACTGCCCTAAAATCCACCCCCCCCCCCCCCCTGGTGTATTGGCGAACATGGCATGTAGGCAATATTCTGCCGAGACCATTTGGAGTTTGAGGCAATGCGCCGCAATACTGCCAGCCATCACCAAAAAGGCCCTAAGAACTGAGCGACTATGGAGAACCAATCATAGATCGACGGTTAGACATTTCAGTCATTTACCCCAGGTCAAGCACATATCATGTGCTCTGATCAATACTAGATCGGCAGTAAAACACCGACTAGAAATCCGCGACTTCATTCAACAAAAGGATCTAGACTGTCTTTTTATTACAGAGAGCTGGCTCACAGCCGACTGTAACACCATTCTAGGAGAACTGGTGCCAGAAAATTACCGTATCATAACGGAAAACAGAATAGGGCAAAGAGGAGGCGGCCTGGCGGTGATCCACAAGACTCATCTTACGATCACCAAACCAGTCCGCCAAAACCCTCTTCCATTCATGGAAACCCTTACTCTGCAACTGCAAGCAAGTTCGAAGGAGACCGTCCACATTCTGCTCTGCTATAGGCCACCCGGCCCAAAATCGCAGCTGCTCTCATCATGGACGGATTTCTTCTCCACTTATACCCTCAACAGTAAACAACTCTTGCTGTTAGGGGATTTCAATCTCTGGGCCAATTCCTCACAAGACCCCATTGCCGACGCCTGTATTGACCACCTGGAAGGTTTAGGATTGCAGCAACTAGTATGTGGGCCTACACATGCTTCAGGTCACACACTTGATCTTATTTTCAGACAAGCTCTGGAAATAAAAATTGGGGAAAATGAAAAATTGCCATGGACAGACCACCAGGCAATTACATTCAGTATTTCCACCATCCCCCCCGCAACAAAAACATCAAATCCAGTGGCAACACACTGGACTAGATGTCAGAAGAAGCTCCACTCGGAACTCTTCAAAACGACTTTAAGGAAAAAAATAGAAACTACCCAGCCGCAGCAAACGGCCGTTGAAACATTGAAAGCCATAAACTCGGCCATGCTACAGTCAGCCGACTTGGTAGCGCCGAAACGAATAACCCGCATTCGGAAAAAAAACAACCGCAGCTGGTTTAACAACCAGCTGTCGTTACTGAAGCAAGAACGCAGAAGGGCAGAATCTGCCTGGAAAAGATGTTCTTCTGAGCTAAACCTATCCATCTACAAGGCGACCACAAGAAAATACCACAAAGGAATTTTCCAAGCCAAGAAGAATTATTTTTCGGAGGCTATCAACGGTGCCCAAAACCGCCCCCGCGAACTCTTCAAGATGGTCACCCAGACCATGAAACCAGGATGCATTGAAGCCCCCAGTTCGGACACACAAGAATTTTGCAATGAGCTATCGGATTATTTCGTTAATAAAATCGAGGCAATCCGTGAAAGCATTCAGCAAAATGTTTCTCCCCTCAGCCCCCCCTGTAGCCTCTCACACAGCACCCATAGTAATTCTCCGATATCAGGTAAGTTCACCCTGGAACCCATCTCCATCGAGTCCACTAAGAATGTCATTTGTACTCTGCGCAATGGCGCAGCGCCAAATGACATTATCCCCACAAAACTGCTGAAGGAATGCGCCGACATCCTGGCTCCTCCCATCACGCAGCTTATCAACCAGTCTTTCTTGGAGGGCATAGTGCCCTCACAGTTGAAAGAGGGTGTAATCCAACCCCTCCTGAAGAAACCCTCCCTGGACCCCAAGGACCCACTCCACCGCCGTCCCATAACAAGCCTCAACGTATTCTCTAAGATAATGGAAAAAGTAGTGGTACAACAGTTGCAACTGCATCTAGATACCTACAAGCTACTTGACCCATTGCAATCAGGCTTCCGTCCCGGACATGGGACAGAAACAGCATTACTGAAAGTATGGGACGATGTTCTCAAGGCCGCAGACGAAGGAGAAGCTTGTCTCCTGGTTCTGTTGGACCTAAGTGCAGCTTTTGACACTGTAGACCACAATCTGTTACTGACTCGGCTTTCTGAAGTAGCCAGGGTCGCAGAAGGCGATTTATCTTGGTTCTCCTCTTTTTTGGAAAACCGATCGCAAACAGTGAAGCTAGGACCTTTTACGTCTGAAAAACGCACAGTAACATGCGGAGTCCCTCAAGGATCGCCTCTGTCACCAGTGCTATTCAACATCTACCTTCGTCCTCTTTTTGAGATTATTAGCAGTCAAAAACTGCTTTATCACTCTTATGCAGATGACACGCAACTGTATTTCCGCATCTGCAATAGACAGGATCACCACCTCAATCTAGAGACATGTCTCTCTTTGATAGAGGACTGGATGACAAAGAGTTATCTTAAACTCAATGGAGCGAAAACAGAACTTCTTCTGTTTCACGCCAAGCGAAGGAATCAACCCTCAACAGCGTGGTCTCCCCCACCTATTTTGGGCAAGCTCATCACCCCTAGCGCCAAAGTCAAAAGCCTAGGGGTCATTCTTGACTCCTTTATGACAATGGACGCACAAATAGGGTCAGTGGTCAGCGGATCTCACCATCTACTGTGCCTACTACGCAGACTCACTCCGTTCATCCCTAAAGAAGATCTAGCGGTCGTGGTGGGAGCTATTGTAAACTCCAGGTTGGATTATGCAAATGCCCTTTACCTCGGTCTCCCCAAATACCAAATCGCTCGTCTGCAAGTCGTTCAGAATACGGCCGCCAGACTTGTGACTGGGAAAAAACCCTGGGAATCCATCTCACCTTCACTGAGAGCCCTTCATTGGCTGCCAGTTAAAGACAGAATCGCTTTTAAAGCCCTCTGTCTTACGCATAGATGTGTCCATGAGAATGCCCCCCTCTACTTATGCGAATTAATAAAAGCGCATAATCCAAATCGCGTTTTGCGATCCACGAATCAGAACCTGCTCCAGGTTCCGAAAGCCAACTTCAAGTCCAAAGGGGAAAGAAGATTTGCGATCCAGGGTCCCAGACTATGGAACGCTTTACCAACCAGCATTCGGTTGGAGGAGAACCACCTAGCATTTAGGAAAAAGGTCAAGACTTTTCTCTTTTGATATCAAAGGAGACAGGAACAACAAGCGCCCAGAGGCGATTCAGTTCGCATGTGCCGCGCTATATAAGTTTTCATTCATTCATTCATACTCCCACTATAGTGAGATACTCGCACCTAAGCTGTTGGCGCTGTATAATGATCTCTTTAGAACACATGTACTGCCGCCATCCATGCGGGAAGCCACTATCGTCCTAATACCTAAACCTGGGAAAGATCCGGGCTTCCCGGAATCATACCGCCCCATATCACTCTTGCAAGTAGACGTTAAAATATTAGCTAAAGTCCTCTCCTTGCGCCTCAATCAGGTTATACTCTCCCTTATCCACTCTGATCAAGCGGGTTTCATGCCTGGCCGTAACACCTCATTTAACCTACGTAGACTTTTTATTAATCTACAAGCCAAACACGAAGATCCAGGAACACGAGTAGTGGTGACGCTTGACATCGCCAAAGCGTTAGACTCAGTAGAGTGGGGGTATCTCTGGAGGTGCCTCGAGAGCTATGGATTCGGACCAAATTTCGTCCGTTGGACACAATTATTGTATCAGGCCCCGTCTGCCAAGGTAGTGGCCAATGGATGGCCCTCAGACCCATTTGAAAAAGAAAAGAAAGGAGGGCGCACCGACCTTGTGCATTACCACTTAAAAGTTTTAATAAACACAAAATAAAAAGCAATGGTCCTACTTACAAACATTCAGAAGTAAGCGCATTTAAAAACAGCTAAAACTGGACCTCACGGCACCTGCCAGTCAGACCCTTGACACCAATGTGGCTAACGCGTTTCTGGGGCGTACCCCCTTCCTCAAAGCCTAGGTGGTCTGTGATAACTCTCTCTACCTGCAGATCTTCCTTAATAGGTGCATGTGTGCATACAAGCGCAGCCATTGGTCACTAACTAACGAGTCCCACCTTTCTTACGGGGCTCCGCCCACCCCACTAGTTGCCCAGAAGGGCTCCGTCTGTCTAGAGGGGCAAGTTATTCCAGGGTGATCCAAGTGCCCATCCTATACAGTGGGGTACACAGCAATACAATATCACAAAACTGACAGTGCAGCGGTGCAATGGGATCACCAAACTCCCAGTTACCATATAACCACTGGCAGCTCCACTACAGCCTGGCCAAATCGCCAGGACCTACATCAGAACCATTTGTGCCACAACAGGGCCTGGGGGTACAACATGAAGGCACCCACCTGGTAACATCCTGCGCCCGAGGAGACACCCACATCCACCGCGGGCTACCGCCGCTCCACCGTTCTCCGCCGATCTATGTCGGCACCCTAGTTAGCTGGAACGCACGCCATTCACAATCAGGAAGTGCGGGGCCTTCCGCGTTCCACCCCGCACTTCCGGTTTCGCCGTACTCGCGCATGCGCGCGAGCGCAGATATGCGCGCGCATAGCATGTGGGTTGCGTTCCACAGTCACAGGAAGCGCGGGTGTTTGCGTTCCACCCGCCACTTCCGGTTTGCTGCCAGCCAGTGAATGAGAATCCAGAGCTCTAAATGACAATGCAGGGGGCAAATCTAACCCCCCACACTAGGCTAAAAGAATGTGGCCCAAAAGGCCCCTGCGCCAAATATGCACACACACCCCCACAACAGGACGATAGCAGCCGTGCCAGAGCAGGCGTATCTAATGGGAGACCCATTCGACCTCAGTAGAGGCACAAGACAGGGATGTCCGCTCTCCCCATTGCTATATGCATTGGCGGCGGAACCCCTGGCTATGGCTATTCGGGCAGATCCAGAGATAAGAGGACTATGTGTGGGAACACTCACAGAAAAGATCAGCCTGTATGCGGATGACACACTTCTCTATTTAGCAGATTCTGGCCCCTCACTACATAAAGCCCTGGGAACTATAGAACAGTTCGGAATATTTTCCGGACTGAAAATTAATTGGACAAGTCCCAGATTCTACCACTTGACAGTTCCCCCCCCCCCCCTCTGAATCCCAAGCTGACTTACCGCTACAGAGAGTTGAGAAGATAAAATATCTGGGAATAAGCATAACCCGCAACACAACGGATTACACTGCTCTCAATATTGAACCCCTCTTCTCTATGATTAGGCTTAAACTCCAAACATGGGCCCGACTGCCCCTGGGGGTGTGAGGTCGCATAAACATTATAAAGATGATCCTCCTGCCTAAGGTGCTGTATGCACTTTGGCACTCCCCAACCTATCTCCCGTTGAGACATTTCAAAACTCTGGAAGCCCTCCTTAGGCCCTTTGTCTGGGGAAATAATAGACACAAACTGTCCTGGCAGGCACTCAAAAACCCGACAGATATGGGGGGTACAGCTTTACCTGACTTCAACAATTACTACGTCGCAGCCCAACTCTCACAAATGTTTCCATCTCGACAAGACTGATAGTGATCGCTTTAGAATTTTGATATGCCCAGAATGGACACAGCAAACTAATGATCCACTCTGTGCTATAGCTGCTGGGACCGGCAGCATAGGTTTAGAGGGTGAGGTCAAACCTTTACTGCAACACTATAGACGCATATGGGATCTAGCAGCCACCAAAATTGGGATACCACTACACAACGCCTACACGCCACTATGGCATAACAAACGTCTCAAGGAACTCAGCGAGATCCAGGACTCTGGAATCTGGAGCTCGCGGGGAATTCTGTACTTGCACCAATTATTTCTGAATGGGGACATTAAAACGTTTGACAGATTACGTGAAGAATATGCCCTCCCCAATCACATGTTTTTTAGATTTCTACAGGTGCGCCATGCTCTGAGGACCCAATTCCCACAACCAATCCCTCAACCCACTCCAAACCATATCATGTCCATTGCTAAGAGCCAGGACCCCAAGGGTCTAAACTCATCATACTACAGTCTGCTGTCCGCCCCTATACATGGCAGAGTGGTGTTCGCCCTCAAGCCACGCTGGGAAAGGGAGGTGGGAGAGATGGACAACGAGGAGTGGGAGGAGGCTCTGGAGTCCTGCCGGGAAGTATCACCCAGACTGTCGGATAGACTCACTCAACTCTTCATAGTGCATAGGTCTTATCTCACCCCGATCAGGGTGGCCAGATATAAGACGGAACAATCTACACTCTGCCCAATGTGCAGGGATGAAACAGGTACCTTTTTCCACCTGATATGGTCGTGCCCCAGGATCCAGGGATACTGGTCACAGGTAGTTACCTTTCTACACGACAATATGGGCTCACCGATATCCCTGGACCCCAAGCAGTGCCTCTTGGGTGTATTCCCAACAGTCCTTAATAGACACACTAAAACTTTCCTGCAGGAGACACTGTTTACGGCAGGGAAGATCATAGCTAGACACTGGATGAGGCCCTTACCCCCCAAATGGTCGGAATGGAAGGCAGGGGTGAATGAGAAGCTGCCATACAAGAAGTACCTCTACATAAATAGGGAGTGTCCGGAGAAATATAATAAAATTTGGGACCGCTGGCTCAATGATCCTGACACATGCACGTGAGCGGGAGGGAGGAAATTAGAGGGTATGGGTGCTTGGGGTAAGGTGCACTTGTGTTTCTCCTCTTACAGTACTAAGGAATTGATATGCCCTTGTGTCCTTCATGTAAATGCTTAACCATGCTCTATAACGCTGATTGTAGATGCGTTGCTGGATGGTCTTTAACTGAACATTGTAACCTCTTCTTCTGTTACTGCGATTTTTATGTACAGGCCAATCTTCTATCTCAATAAAAACCTCTCAAAAAAAAAAAGGTAAAAGGAAGCTATTTAGGGGGGAGAAAAATAAATTCCTTTACAACCCCTTTAAAGGGGTTGTAAAGGAAAACATTTTTTTTTCATAATAAGCATCCTTTACCTGCAGACATTCCTCTTTTCACTTCCTCATTGTTTGTTTTTGCTCAGAAGTTGCTCCATTTTTTCTCTGTTCACTTCCTGCTCGTCACTCACCACCGTGAAGGGAGGCTTTACTGTGGTGGTCAGTGATGTGCTCTACCCCTCCTGGAAACTACATCTGTGCGGCAAGATGCTCTCTACGTGTTAGAGACTTCAAGGAGGTGTGAATTACTGGGCGTAATGCATTCTGGGAAATGTAGCTCTTACATGAACGAGCGCCGCAAACCAGGAAGTGAATGAGAGAACAGAAACTAGAAGGCCAGAGGTGATATAGATGAAGGAATTTAATAGGCATTTACTCGTTTTTTTAACAGAATCATTACACTATTCTGTCTGTCTACCTTGCATTTTTTTCCTTTACAACTCCTTTAAGGGATGTTGGTTTTTTAATAAACCCACATTTACCTGCACCTTGTCTCCCCCCCCCCCCCTTCTTCCATGTTGTGGTTGGATCGAGTTATTTGGAGCTTTTTTCCCCCCATCATGCCATCCTTCAGTCCTGAAAAGGATTCCTAGATTGGAGGTTACTTCATCATCATCTGAGGCCAACAGGGATATCCAGTGGCTGGGATTTCCTTTAAACGAGTTTCCATCTGCTAATTGTGTGGTTTATCCAGAGTCTTCATACCAGTTGATGCGATTTGCCATCGGGATTTCACACACTTCAACGATCTGCCTAATAAGTAGATCCACCGGTTCCAGTAATGCCGCGTACACACGATCACTTTTTGTGATGAAAAAAAAAAAAACGACGTTTTCAAAAACGTCATTTAAAATGATTGTGTGTGGGCAAAACGTTGTTTTAGGTCTTCAAAAAAACAACCAAAAAAAAATTCGAACATGCTTGAATTTTTTGTGTCGTTTTTCAAAACGTTGTTTTTTGTGTCATAAAAAGTGATCGTGTGTGGGCAAAACGACGTTGAAAACAACGTTTTTAAACCCGCGCATGCTCAGAAGCAAGTTATGAGACCGAGCTTCAATAGAACAGAGTGACTTCGAACTTGGTGTACGCCACCACGCTTTGCTAGAGCATTTTTGGAAAAACGATGGTGTGTGTGCAACGTCGTTTCGGAAAATGAAGTTTGAAAAACGTTGTTTTGTTTCATCACATAAAACGTCGTTTTTTTCATCACAAAATGTGATTGTGTGTACGCGGCATAAGAGTATTCTCCTTTACAAGAAGGTTTATGAGATGACCCTTATTGTTACACGTCTGATTTGATTATCACATTCCATGGTCTTTTGAGTGGACTTTATGTGGATTTATGTATGTCTTACTTTATGCACATTGAGGCACATCTCACTTTGTGGGATTTGGTCTCTTATTTTAAGTGCTGCATTTAATTATAGTTTAGTAGTATTTGAATTTTGGTCACAACCATAAATGACAAGCGGTGATCTTTGAAAGGTGGTGTTCCTAAATATGGACTTACTAGAGTGTACAATCCTTTGCACATACCACAATTACCTTTTTTGTTCCTATGTTTTCTTTAGGCAATATGTTGTTTTGAAATGCAAGTTTCTTTCAGTAGTTTACTACCTTTTACCCACACAATTAACTTAATTAATTTATGTCACCTAGGGTGCCTAAACTGTGGCAAGCAACTGTAAACCAAGTAAACATATATGTTTTTACCAATACAAACCTGTCTATAACCTCTAGTTAAGGGGCATCATGAATGCTGCTGCCAGACTCGCCCCCTTACGAACCCTTTAGTGTCTGCCACCCCTCTATTGGATGCCACTCACCCAAAAATTAAATTCAAAATACTACCGTGTTTCCCCAAAAATAAGCCCAGGTCTTATATTCATTTTGGTAAAAAAGGCACTAGGGCTTATTTTCGGGGTAGGTCTTACCACGTAATGTGCAGTCTTCTCTCCCCCTCTCTCTCCCTGCCCGTCAGGAATCCCCAGTGTGAACGGAGTTAAAATGCTTGTAAAATCCTATAATCCACTCTATTGCAATAGTATACATTTACAATGTGTGTGTCTGTAATATAAATGTGCCAAATACCTTCGATACAGCACCACTCTGCGCTTCTGTGGCCCAACGGAGCTCTCTTCCCCGCAATTATCTTACAGAAACACACACATTGTACATTATATACTACTGTAATATGAGTGGATTATAGGATTTTACAAGCATTTTAAACTAGGGGTTATATTGCAGCCCCCTGGAAAATAATGCTAGGCCTTATTTTCAGGGTAGGTCTCACTTTCGGGGAAACACCGTAACAATAACTTACCACAGTAACAATAACTTACAAAGCCACCCACAACTTAGCCCCCAGCTACATCTTTAAATTAGCAACCAATTTGTTCTCTTCGTTCCTACCAAGACCTTCTGTTCTCTAGTTTCCTCGTCACCTCCTCCCATACTCGTCTCCAGGATATTTACAGAGCCTCTTCCATCCTATGGAATTCCCTACCCCAATCTGTTCAACTTTCTCCCACGCGTTCCACATTTAGGTGATCTATGAAAACGTTTCTCTTCAGAGAAGCCTATTCTGCCTCCACCTAACAACTCACCCCCCACAGCCATTACCTTTAGTATTACTTACTTGACCCTCGCTTCTATATTCTGTAAGCTCTAATGAGCAGGGCGCTCTGACCTTGCTCTGACCTTGCGCTCTAAAGCGCTGCGCAAACTGATGGCGCTATATAAATCCTTTATAAGAAAAATAGTCAAAAATGCAGATCTTAACATGTGTGCAATATTTTTTTTTTTTTTAAATATCGTATTTATCGGCGTATAAACGCACACTTTTGTCCCCTTAAAATCAGTCTCTTAGCGCCGCCGACATAGACCGAGCCGAGCATACCCAAGTGTAATGCGCACTCGGCTAGGCTCGGCCCCGCTCGCGGTTACGCCCTGTCCCGCCTCCTAGCATTTAAGCAAGAGGAGCCGAGGACTCGGGTACACTCGGCTCGGTCTATGTCGGCGGAGCTCAGAGACAGCTCGCTCGGAGCCAAAAGAAGCGTGGAGGACACCACCAAGGCCGCAGACAGACGGCGGACAAGGCCGCTGATGGACGCCGGGCAAGACACCGACGAGGGGCATTCAAAATGTAAGTATTTTTTTTCCCTTAAACTTCCCTTTTAGGCTTGGGGTGCGCACTATACCCCGATAAATACGGTAGTTCCAGAGGGGAACTAGATAATATTTAGCAGAAACTTTCAAATGGCAGTGAAAGAACAGCATTTAAAAAAATCATTAAAATTCTTACATACAGTGCAGAACATACCTACTTCCTCTTTAATAATGCGCTGTGCTATCCTGTCAATAGTTCCAAGTTTTAATGCAAAGGTGTCCAAATACTCTCCTATGGCTGAAAATTCCAAAGGGCGATTTCGGAGCTTGTATCCACTTGTTACATATCGCACAGACTCTCCCATCTTTGAAAGCAGAGTGGCCCCCTGTTTTTTGTGACTGTTCAGATCCTACATGTAAAAACAAGTAGATTAGTTCATCATTTTAGATTAAAATAACAGTTGATTGTTCCTATCCCAGCAACTAAGTAAAGCTGGGACTTTTTTGGGTGCACTAGATACATAGGAAATGGAATATCCTAATAAATTACAAAACAAGAGGACGTTTATCTAAAGAACTAGACAGGAACATGCAAAATGATCCCTTTGTGTATTTGTAGACAATTGCTGATCCCGACCTCCTGGTTAATTGCCAAGACACTTGGGCAGTCTCCCATATAATTGCTTAGGATATGTTGGCCCTTAATAATGCAGAATAAAATAGTTCTAAATTTAGGTTTTATCTATAGAAAAAATTTCATCCTCCTTCACCCTCTAATTGGCTTCATCTTTGAAGCCTCAACAATTACACTCAGAAGGGTCTGAGGGACCTCTCCTGCGGGTGGAGAACTGAGATAATGCCACTTTGCATTACCCGCTTTAATTCTGGTCACGCTGATTAGACATGCTGTGTGCGATTGGTTGCCATATTTCTGTAGCATGTTGTAGCCAGACAATTTTTTTTTTTTTTTTTTCACAAGCTGCTCCAGTTTATTACATGTCATCATGGTAATATTACAGGTAGGAGCATTAGAATGATACTTTTTTGTTTGACTCCATGGTTTGTATTATAAAATCAATAACTGTGGATTTGCAGCTAGTTACAGGGCAACTAGTGATCCTGTCAAGTTAAAAAACCTGAACAAACTAAGAGTCCAAAAGCTTGCTTGTATTACAATGATTATAAAAGCTCTCAAATCAAAAAAACAGGATCCTCCATTCACACAAGCAAGGTAGATAGAGGAATCATCCCTAATGACATTGTATTTGGACAACAAGACTCTTATCAGTGACTGCAGGTAGTTGCTGATCGAGAAAAGGTTTCCAACAAGCCTGCTCGACTAAAGTCGATTATGGTTCAAAATTGGGCCGGTTCCTGCTGAACTGTACAACTGTAGCCAAACTCCCCTCTGATACTTACTCATTACTGCATGTGGGCGGGTAAGCAGCTCAGACCATGTTTCGTACACCCTTTTTCCAACCAACAGGCAGTCATGAAAGTAAGATATCACAAACCCAGCACCAAAGATAAAGTCACTCTTGGCTAACCTCTATAGCTTTAGAAAAGCTCACTGGTAGGGATGGCATTTTTCAGTTGCCAATTTATCACACCACAAGAAATAAGTTGATTAGTGCATTACCAATTGTTTTCTTGGCGACTATGGCCCCAGCTGCCTTGAGATCATTGACAACTGACAATTCCTCACTGTTCTCATGATCATTGAAACTTCACATGGGCAGGAAGCTGTGGTGGCTCAACGTGATTGGCACTGCGCTGACAAGCCATTCACCTCTGCAGCCAAGGGTTCGGATCCCCGTCTCGGCTACATGTGAATTGAGTTTGGTGGTCTCAGCCCGGCTCCCGGTGGGTGTGCTCTGCAAGGTACGCCTGTGCTTAGTACGCCCACCCCCCCCACAAAAACCACCACACTTGCACGCACACAAAAATTGGTTTAAAACACAAGCACTTTGGCCATGCGGTCTCCTAAAATAAAGAGAGGCGAAGGACCTACGGGGCTGGCTGGGTGGGCTAGGCCCCCTCACCCCCTTATAGGGGGGAGTCCCTCTGCCCCATTGGGGTCCCGTTGGGCCCCAGTTGGGCTCCCAAGAGGAGCAGGTAGGGCGGGGTGAGTGGGAGGCCCCCCTTCACACCCACCATTGCCACCAGGGGCATGGAGAAGGATGGCGATTGCCTCCGGGGGGAGGGTCTGCCTACTCCCAACTCCTGCAGTCCGGCTCCTCTCTCTCGAGTTCACGCACAAAAACCGGAGTTAGTCTTACCGGTAACTCTCTTTCCAGGAGTCTTCCAGGACAGCCCTGAGATATATGGCTCCTCCCTCCGGGACAGGAAACACATTCCCCCAAAACATAAAAGGAGGTCCTCCAGGCCCTCTCCTCAGTTCATCCAAGAATTCCTGAAGGCTCTGAAAAACATAACATACTAACACATCGTCAGTACACATATCCAACTCCTGTTTACAAACTATAAACTCTGGGTGGGAAACCGGGCTGTCCTGGAAGACTCCTGGAAAGAGAGTTACCGGTAAGACTAACTCCGGTTTTCCCCCCTCGTCTTCCAGGACAGCCCTGAGATGATAAACAAGAAACTTACTTGTCAGGGTGGGGTAGCTGCCTGGAGGACCCTTCGGCCAAATGACTGATCCTTCTCAGACATCAAGTCCAGGCGATAGTGCTTGGCGAAGGTCGTATAGTTTGACCACGTTGCCGCCTTACAGATTTCTTCCGGAGAGGCTCCGGCCTTTTCCGCCCAGGAACTCGAAACCGCTCTAGTAGAGTGTGCTTTGACAAATGGGGCTTGCTTACCCTCTAACTCATAAGATTTAGCTATCGCTAACCTGATCCACCTGGCAATAGAAGACTTAGATGCTTTTTGCCCTTTCTTAATCCCCGAAAAATTAACAAAAAGGGAATCAGACTTCCTGAGTTCCTTGGTTACCTTTAAATAAATTAAAATACATCTCTTAACATCTAGAGATGTCCCCTCTGAGCTCGAGGGAGACAAAAAAGTCGGAAGGACAATGTCTTGAGTCCTGTGAAATGAGGACGCTACTTTAGGGAGAAAACTGGGGTCTGTCTTCAACACAACTCTATCCTCATAAATTAACAAAAAAGGCTCTCTGATAGAAAGCGCCTGAAGGTCACTTACCCGCCTGGCGGAAGTGACTGCTACCAACAGAACTGTCTTAAGGGTTATCCATTTTAAGATAGATTCCTCCAGAGGCTCAAATGGACTAGCTGACAATGCTTTAAGCACCAAAGAGAGATCCCAAGGAGGACAGGGTGAGATCTTCACCGGCCTAGATCTAGACAAGGCTTTGAAAAAATTCTTAATAAAAGCATTCTGCTGAAGGGAACATTGAAAAAAGACACTAAGGGCCGCAACCTGTACTTTTAAGGTACTTGGGGATAGACCCCTGTCTACTCCTGCCTGCAGAAAATCTAGAATGGCTGGGACCTTTGGTTGATCAATTTTTCGTTCTTCTAACCAGGAACAATTTTTTTTCCAGAATTTGGCATAAATTTTTCTAGTAACCGGTTTTCTGCACTGAATCAGGGTTTTGATTACTTTCTCCGAGAAGCCCTGTGTTCTCAGCAACTGTTCCTCAGATACCACGCAGTTAGGTTTAGTCTGTCTACCTGCGGATGAAGAATGGGACCCTGTGATATTAGATCCCTCCTGCTGGGAAGATGAAATGGGGAGAGAATGGCCAGCCTTTTCAGAATGGCAAACCAAGGTCTTTTCGGCCAAAAAGGAGCAACCAAAATTAGATTGGTTCTTTCCGTCCGAAATTTCTGCAGGACTGCTGCTATCATCCTTATTGGAGGGAAAGCGTAGCAGCTGTTGAACTTCCATGTCTTGGAAAAAGCATCTATCCCTGTAGCCCTGTCCCCTGGATGGATCGAGAAGAACTGTATTACCTTCTTGTTCTTTTCGGAGGCGAAAAGGTCCACCTCCGGTTGACCCCACTTCTGCACTATTTGAGCGAAAACCTCCTCGTGTAGTGCCCACTCGTCCTGACTCACCTGTTGACGGCTCAGATAATCCGCTAGGGAGTTCTGGGTGCCCTTTAGGTGGACCGCTGTCAGTGAAGCCAGATTTGTTTCTGCCCAGGAAAAGATTTCGTTGGCTATAGCCTGAAGAGCAGGACTTCTCGTGCCCCCCTGCTTGTTCACATATGCCACAGTAGTTGCATTGTCTGTGCGAACCTGCAGATGTCGCCCTCTCAGGGTTGTCTGAAACACTTCGATTGTTTTCAGGACTGCCAGGAGTTCTCTCTGGTTTGAGGAACGTCCTGCCTCTCTTGGAGACCATGTTCCCTGGGCCACTGCCTCCCCCAGGTGGGCTCCCCACCCCCAGGCACTGGCATCTGTAGTTACTACTGTTTCTACCGGCAGGGTCCAGGTTAGACCCTTGTCTAGATTGTTGCGCGTTCGCCACCACCATAGAGTCCTTTTGACTCGGGATGAGATTGGAATCTGGACCTCCAAATCTTGCCTTTGGCCACTCCAAAACCGAAGCATTAGTTGCTGCAACGGACGTTGATGGAACCTCGCCCAGGGTACCGCTGGAAAACATGCCGTCATAAACCCCAGTACTCTCATAACTTGTCTGACCGAAGCTTCTCGGTTGGACTGTAACTGGGCTGCTGCTTGTTCTACCTTTACCATCTTTTCTTCTGGAAGATAAAATTTTCTCTCTACAGAAGAAATCCTGTAACCCAGGTACAGAACCTCCTGAGATGGGGTCAATTGAGACTTGTCTCGGTTGATTATCCAGCCGAGAGAGGAGAGAAAGTTCTGAGCTTCCTGCAAATCCTCTTCCAGCTGTTGGGCTGACCCTGCCACGAACAGGAGATCGTCCAGATAAGGGATTACAATTATCGCCTTGTTTCTCAGCGGTGCTAGAGCCTCTGCCAGGATCTTTGTGAAAATTCTTGGCGATGAGGACAGACCAAAGGGAAGGGCTTGGAACTGGAAATGTTTGATCTCCGAGTTCACCTTCACCGCTACCCTGAGGAACTTTTGGAAGTCCCCATGAATTGGGACGTGCAAGTAGGCATCCCTGAGGTCCAGGGTGGCCATGTAACACCCTGGAAATAGAGACCTTGCCACTGTGAAAATTGACTCCATCTTGAACCTTTTGTATTTTACAAATTTGTTCAGGGGACGAAGATTCAGGATCATTCTGAATTTTCCCGATGGCTTTTTTACTACAAAATACATGGGAATACGTCCCTAGACCCTGTTCCTTTTGTGGGACCTGAATTAGAACTCTTTGGTCTACTAATTCCCCTAGAGATAGGCCCAAGGCCTCTGCCTTCTCTCTGTCCCTTGGAAGCTGGGTAATCAGAAAACTTGGAGGGGGTGTCATCGTGAACTCCAACTTGTATCCGTTCCTTATTATGTTTAAAATGAACGGACTTGAAGTTGCCCTGGTCCATTGTGGGAGAAACTGCCCCAATCTTCCTCCCACCGGGACGCAAGAGTCACTGTGGCTTGGGGGTGGTTTGAGGAGGATTAAACAATATTCCTCCTCTCCCCCTACCTTTATGGCCTGCCCAGTGTTTCTTTGGTTGGCCTTCCTTTTGCAGGTTTTGTTTGAAACCTCGAAAAAAACGTCTTCCCTCCGCTTTTTTCTTTCTCTCTGGAAAAGCCTTTTTTCTGTCCTGGGTCCTTTCTAGCGCTTCCTGTAGTCCTGACCCAAACAGGTGGTCACCTGAAAAGGATAACCCACAGAGTTTTAACTTGGAGGCAGCATCACCTGTCCAAGTTTTCAGCCACACTGATCTTCGGGCTGCGTTTACCAAGGCTGCTGATCTGGCTGCCAACTTAACTGATTCTTCAGAGGCATCCGCCAGAAAGCCTACCGCTTTAAAAAGAAGAGGGAAAGATTTTAATATTTCCTGTCTGGATGTACCCGCCTGGATGTGGGTTTGCAACTGAGTAAGCCAACATTCTAGATTTCTAGCTACACAGGTTGCTGCTAGTGCGGGCTTCAGACTTATTGAAGAGGTATCCCAAGCTCTCTTCAACAACAAGTCCCCTCTCTTATCCATCGGGTCCTTCAGGGCCCCCAGATCATCGAAAGCCAGATCCGTCTTTCTTGATACCCTAGCCAAAGGGGCATCTAATTTTGGAACCTTGTTCCATGGCTGAGACCCATCCGAATCAAAGGGGAATCTCCGTTTAAGGGAGCCTGAAAAGAATGGTCTTTTTTCAGGTTGTTCCCACTCCCGCAGAATTGTGTCAATCAGGGATTTGTGTACAGGAAAAACCCTAGATCTATTCGCACTAGACCCCTGATACATGAGGTCGTGCTTGGAGAGCTGAACCTGTTCCTCACGGATCTCCAAGGTATCATAAATAGCCTTTAGTAGGTCTCCTACATCTTCCAAGGACAATTTGTACCTAGTAGCCCTGGAGGAATCTTCTTCTGCCTCAGAATCTGATGCTGATCCTGCCTGAGAGGAAGCAATAGACCTAGGCGTTTGCTCCCTGTACTCCTCCTCCTCTTGAGTCTGGGACAGGGCAGGCATACTAGCTGCTCTAGGTAGGGACGAGGCGGGACCCTGCATCCTGTCTATCAGTCCTTTAAAAGACTGAAATGTGGACGCCATTTCCTCCTTAACAGAGGATAATAACTGACGGCAAGCAGTAACTGAGTCCTCTTTTATCAGACTGCTAACACATTCTGGGCATAACGGCTTGTCCCAACTGGAACCTAGCTTTGTCCCACAGACGGCACACTTTCTTCTAGGCGGCTGTAGAGTTTTAATCTGCAACAAACACAAACAGAAAGCAAAAAAACTCCATTAAAAAACAGCCTATGCCTGAACACCACTGTGCCTAGCTCCTAGAAGTGCCGTACCCACCACCAATCAGGTTCGCCACCCATGGGGGGTATCTTTGGCCAAATAGACCAATCTCCCCCCCCCAGAGTAAACCATGTGCTCTCACCAAGCTTACCTGGGAGGGACCGGTGCCAACCGAACCAGGGTCTGGATGTGCCGCTGCAGCTTCCATGGTTCTGGTGTCTTTGCCTCGGCGCTCCGAGATACACCACGGCTCCGGCTCCTACATAGCCACCGCCGCGCCTTTTTGAAACATGGGAACGATGTTTCCGGCGCCCCCTGATGACGCGCTTCCGCCCGGGAACCTCACTTCCCTTCCTTGGAGCGCAGTGGCTCCGCCCCTTCAGCGTCGAACCCGGAAGTGCTGTATCCACAGCGCGGTCCATGGCGTCTCTCGCCTTTCACCGCTGCTTCCGGAGCCTGGGGCCTGAGCACACCGCCGTCAACCAGGGGTCCCACTCTCGCCGAGCCAGGGCAGCGGTGACCATTAGCGACGCTCTCTACCCCTGGGCCAGATGCGTGCTGTAGGGTAAGTTCAGCTCTCACTCCCATCAAGGGAGAACCTGGGGAAAAAAAGAATAGCTACGTTCCCTAATGTGCTCCTTCCCGTCCGGCAGGAAACACAAAAACTGAGGAGAGGGCCTGGAGGACCTCCTTTTATGTTTTGGGGGAATGTGTTTCCTGTCCCGGAGGGAGGAGCCATATATCTCAGGGCTGTCCTGGAAGACGAGGGGGGAAAATACACTTAAAAAAAAAAAAGAAACTTCACATGGGTGAGATCTTGTATGGAGCCCCAGACTGAGGGAGATTGTGTTTCTTCCATTTGCGAAAAATCACACCAACTATTTTCTCTCACACCAAGGTGCTTGGCGATGGTCTTGTTGCCCATTCCAGCCTTGTGTAGGTCTACAATATTGTCCCCGACGTCCTTGGACAGCTCTTTGGTTTAGGCCATGGTGGGGAGATTGGAATCTGATTGATTGCTTCTATGGACAGGTGTCTTTTATACTGGTAACAAGCTGAGATTAGGAGCACTCCCTTTAAGAGAGTGCTTTTAATCTCAGCTTGTTACCTGAATAGAAGACACCTGGGAGCCAGAAATTTGCTGATTGATAGGGGATCAAATACTTATTGTACCCATTAAAATGTAAATCAATTTATAAAAAATAAAAACTCTTTAAATGCGTTTTTCTGGATATTTTAACAGTTGTTCTTCTGTCTCTCACTATAAATTTTAACGGTAGGTTTATTTTAACAGACTGATCATTTCTTTGTCAGTGGGCAAACATAAAAAAATCAGCATTTTCCCTCACTGTACTAGTATATATAAATTTGATAAAGTGTGGGGTGGGTGGACAAATACATCTACAGTGTCAAGTTGATATGTTATAATGACTCCTGATAGTCACCATATTGTATATCTGTAGAATTTACTATTGATATTTTGGGACTTTGTATAGTGCATTCCTTAATCAGAGTCGGGTACTTCTGTGCCATCCCCAGGCACTGTTTATTCCAATAGACCTGTAGACTGTTACCTGAAATGGGAGTTAATAAAACTAACATTTTATAAAACATTAATTTTGGGTTAAAATGTAGTGGAATTCCTGTGAACGCAACTGTATATTGGCTATGGAGCTATACTAATCGCCTTGTGCCGAGGTCTTGTTTCTAATGTTTTGCTTGGTTGTCAGGCTGTTCTTAACTGTGTATGCATTTTTTTTTCTGTATGGCTATGAAAAACGACTAAAAATAATTTCTCAAAAAAAATAAAAAAATTAATTACTAAAAGGGATGCGTCATGGAGCAAAATATCGGTTTTGCCTTTCCTGGACATTTGCTGCTTACTACTTCTGGCAGGGAAGCCAAACTTCCAGTATTTGTGGACAGATTGGAATGGGCAATAACCGGTTGGAGAGATTTCCTCTCTCCTACTGTCCCCATGAAGTCTTGACACACTTGCTGTCACTTGCACATGGAGCTAAGGCAGCAATAAAAACCATAACAAAGGTTCCCACTATCTCCACATGCTATCCAAATAAAAAAAAAATAGATAAAAAAAATAGGCAACACAGTGGCTTAGTGGATAGCACTTGTGCTTTGCATCACTGAGGTCCTTGGTTCGTATCTGCATAAAATGACGTCGCTATAATAACACATTTTGTGGCTGGAATTCAGAACTTTTTGATAACAGACAAAAAAAACACATGAGGGAAAAGCCGAGAAGAGGGCACTCCACAGCACTACATACAGAGTAATCTAAGGAATGCCAACCTTAGATGCGAGAAAAACATGAAAATGCTCATTGAAGGAGAGAACTGGGTGGTCTGCAATCCTCTTAAGAAACTTGTCCAAAGCTCTTCTTCTGGTCTCTACAAATTCTTCTGAAAAACGGTCAACTACGCCTTTCACTACAAATTTCTCTGGAAGAGGCTGAAATGAAGACAGGAAACCACAAAATGAGTGCAGCAATACATACAGTATAGCTCATAATATGAGCAGTGCAAACAAAGAGAAAGACATGACCATAACAGTTTACACATAACTAAGTAAAGGAAACCTGTAGTGAGAAATAATTTATACTACGAATGTTAAAGTGATTATAAACGGTTACCTTGTAAAACAACCCATTCAGTTTAAGGCCTCATGCACACTGGACATTTTTACAGCAGCTGCTTTGGCTTCAGGCGTTTTTTTCTGCAGCCAATAAACTCTCCAGCATGTTATCCTAGGTGTTCATGCGCTTTACAATGTAGAGGGGGGACAGCACAATTACACCTACAGTTCAATACAGAAGGTACATAGAAGTGATTACATTCTCTCTGTTCTCAGCTGCATAAGAGCTGGGGAGAGGAGAAACAGCAGAACAATGATCTCCTCAGCAAAAGGATGTGTGGGAAGGAGGGAAGGCTGTCAGTACAAGTCTGATCATTGGAGGAGAGCAGGCCGAGGTCCAAGCATAGCCAGAGAACTGACCACGTTGTGTTCTCCTTCTTAGTGATGTCAGTTTTTAATAGGAAAGAGAGACTGGCAGGAACCCCAGGGATTTCTACAAAGGGAGCAATACAAAGAACAGGATACTCTCTCATACCAGTACATGGTACAGCAAGCACATATCAGGAATACCATATATACTTGAGTATAAGCCGAGTTTTTCAGCACATTCTTTAGTGCTGAAAATGCCCCCCTCAGTTTATACTCGAGTCACCTTTTTGTGCCCAATCTCCCGGACTTTGGAGACCCGGTACGGGCCATAGATCCCCTAGACCCAGAACTTGGCACACATCTAGCCCCAGTTCTCCTCTACAAGTGTGCAAAGTTTTCTGTCTAGGGGACCTACGACTGAAGAGCACTGATCTTTCAAAGCCGGGCACCCCTTCCATAGACTCCCATGTTAAACGTCAGTCTAGTCATGGGCACAGTGAGGCATGGGCACAGTGAGGCATGCAGATGGACACTCTAGGCTTATACTCGAGTCAGTATGTTTTCCCATTTTTTTGAGGTAAAATTAGGTGCCTCGGTTTATATTCTTGTATATATACACGGTATATAAAATGTTGAGTTACATTTTCTTTAATTTCATCCCTGAAAACAATAATCTGACTGTAATCTTGGTCCACCCGCTTTCCTTTACTTTTCTTTTTTTACTTCTCCAGGCATTTAACCTTTATTATCACTCTAGGACAGCAATTGTGCCATCCTTCCCCTCTACTTATCGCCATAACAAAAGGAGAGATATGTTCTGCAGTATACATCAGGACAGGGCTAATATTGCTTAAGATTTCAGTTCTGCAGAGTTGTTAAAAGCTCAGTGGATTTTTGGCAGGATCATGGGGTATTTTATTGGATTTAACATGGTGCTGCCCCATCTCTCCCATGTTATTAAATAGTAGGAGAGAGACACTGCTCCTAGATGGCCCAGTAAATCAAGAATTTCACAAAACTTGCTGGCAAAAACAAAAAAATAGGAAAACCTTCACTTTGGTTTAGGGACTTTGCACTGATAATGTAATGGTATTAAAAAGATATTAAAAAAAGTTGCATTCAAGTGACATTAAAAAGGTTGATTTTTTTTTTTTCCTTGTTTAAAAATAACAAACATGTCATACTTGCCTGCCCTGATCCTCCTCTTGTCGGATCCCCCACCAGCGTGCTCCTTCCCTCTCCCTTCCGCCCAATGCTTGCTATGGGGTGGGGGGGCCACCTGAGCAGGTGCTTCCTTTTGTCCATTCACACATGGAGCATGGCTCTGCCTTACCCCCACTTGCTCCTTGCTTGCTTACTGGCTGTAATTGACAGTTGTGTGAGCCAATAAGAAGGAAGAGACCGGGGAAAGCTAAAGCTCTCGTGCATATCGCTGGATCGGGATTGGGCGCAGGAAAGTATTAGGGGGCTGGAGAGGAGCTGCACAAAGCCCTTACAAAGACTTTAAGCGGCTTGATTTGGGGGAACTCAGGTAAAAAAAATAAACATTCAGCCTTTACAACCACTTTAAAGTGGAACTTCACACTCTCAAAAAACATTTCTTTAGTTACTTCTTTGTTTACATGCCTAGGCAAATGATGTCAAAGCCCAGGAGTCTTTAAAAGAGGAAGAGGGGTTTTCTCAGCTAAGCACACCCTCCTGCCTGCTTGCCCAAGTTAAGGGCAGCTGGATTCCAGGAAGTAAATGCTACATTAATCATCTGCCCTAGGGCAGCTGGATTCCAGGAAGTAAATGCTACATTAATCATCTGCCCTTACTCAAGATGGCCACGGACAGAAATGGGAGGGAGTGTTTTTCAAAAGTGATTTGTCAACAAAATAAAGCATGGAGACATGGATGGATGGGTGAATATGCTGTGAATATTAAAAACGAACGAAGCACTGTTTTTGGTTTGTGGTGCTCAGATTTAGTGTAGTTCCGCTTTAAATAAAAAAAACCTTAAGCCTATTTCAAACACTTTAATTAATAATTGCCATGATTTCCCTTTGGACTCGAACTGGGATGTCTGACATACTGTCCATATAAAAAGAAAGCTGGCATTTTTCTCTTGGACTGTCAAATTGTAGAAACTCAGATTTTACATTGGATAATACATAAAGCAATTCACAACCAGTGATAAGCATACAGACTGTTGCCAATACATGTTAATCCAACCATCTGGAAACCAAACTGCTTTATATAACGATGAAGCTTCTCTGAAACACATCCACTGGAAACTTGTGTTAATTATATCAATCTATACTATCCAAACATCAGTGTGGTTTAATTTTTATCAAATGCCTCTGCATAATTAACAGCGTTCCCTTAAGAGAGCTGAAATGTAATATGTACATGAAAAAAAAAAAAAAGAAGAGTAGTGAACCATTGATACTGATATACAGACTAAACAAAAATAGGATTTTTATGACAGCTTACCTGTAAAATCCTTTTCTTGGAGTACATCACGGGACACAGAGCGGCAATCCATTACTATGTGGGTTATAGAGTCTACCTTCAGGTGTGGACACTGGTGTAATTAACTACACAGGAAGTTCCCTCCCTATATAACCCCTCCCATACTGGGAGCTCCTCAGTTTTTGTAGCAAAGCAATAAGTGTCCCAATATCCCCAAACAAGAGGGGCGGGAGCTCTGTGTCCCGTGATGTACTCCAAGAAAAGGATTTTACAGGTAAGCTGTCATAAAAATCCTATTTTCTTTATCGTACATCACGGGACACAGAGCGGCAATCCATTACTATGTGGGATGTCCGAAAGCAATGCTTACTGAGGGGAGGGAGACACAAACAACGCAGGCCGCCATCAGATGTGAGGATCTATAATGCTGCCAGATGCATACTGCGCCAAAAAGCTGCATCCTCCTATGTACATCTGACAAGAATCAGTGAACCTAAGCACAGACGCCAAGTTGCGGACCTGAAAATCTGCGTCATAAAGGCTCGGTAAAGCATCGCGCATAAAGCGCTTACTATCCTATCCAAGAAACAGGGGGAGTCCCACTCTCCGAACCACAAGCCTGAATAATACCTGATGAATCAATCTTGAAAACAGTTGATTTTAGACGCTGCCTGCCCCTTCCTGGGGCCTCCTGGTAGCGCAATAACATCAGCTTTCCGTATCCGAGCAGCCGCTTCAGATAGGCCTTGACCCTTCTACTCCAAAGGAGAGAGTGTAACCATTTTAATAGCTGAACTGAACACTGCCTGCCCACATCTAGGGTCTTCTGGCAGCACAATAAAAACTTCAGATTTCTATATCTGAACCTTCAGATAGATATTTAACTGCTCTCATCTCTACTGAGAGAAAGCAATAACCTTTCCTTCCGAAAACAAGGTTTTGAAAAAACGGGGGAGGTAAGAATATCTGGATTCAAATGAACACTAGATCCTTCTAGTAAATAAGGCTGGGTGAGGATTAACATCACCCTACTAGTAAGAATAAGTATGGTTTTATACCAAGAGGTTGCCAATACTGAAACTCTCTTGGAGGCTACCACAACCAAGAACACCAATTCCCTTGTTAAAGGCTGAAGGGAAATATGGTGCATCGGCCCACAGAGCTGACCCTGTAAGCCGACAAAACTAGAGCCAATCCTCCAAGCACAAGGGCGACTAAACTGGTGGACTTATGCGCGTCACCCCTTGTATAATGGCTCGGAACAAAGAGTGTGAAGCAAGCGACCTTTGGAGGCAAGGCCGAGATCGGATCCTTGATGTAACTTAAGGCTGGCTCCGTCTCATTTCCAAATGCAGGAAGGCAGGAATTTTATCTTTGACAAACTTCCAAGGATGCCACCATCTGTTTCATACCAGGAACATGGGCTCTCCCGATCCTGGTATATCTGGTCCTGGAGGCCAGCCTTCCTGTATGAATCAAGGAAGTGCCGTTGATTCTAAAAACCCTGATCCTGAAGAATGTGGGCTAAAATAGCCAGACCATTAATTCACCTGTTGCACGACAGGATGTAATACCCCTTCGAAGTAGGCCTGGACAAGATGTAAGGGACCGTGGGTCCTCTACTACCACCCCTACTGTCCCTGCACAGAAAAGGTCGTCAGGGCTATGCCGGAGTAATCAGGCCAGCTTCCACCATCCTCTAATGTTGCATGGAAGCCACAAACGCCGCGGCACTGGGGGGAGAGACATAACCAGTGACCACTGGTCCCACCAGATTACCAACACATCTGCCCCGCATGCGGGTGGATCCCTTGTCCTTGACCTCAAGCTGTTCAATTTCTTGTTGAGCCTGGACGCCAATACATCTTATGTACAGGGTACTTTTTTTTGTGGCCCTTGGTCAGGAAAACAGTCGGGGTGTAGAGGTCCTTCTCCTGGAGACACTTGTTGACGGCTACAGCGAATCGCCTGCCAATTCTGCATTTCATGAAATGACGAATGTCAATAGGCAAGGCACAAGCTCCTCCTTGGTAAATTAAGTAAATCACTTAATATGGTATAGTCTGATTGAACTCTGACCCGAACCAACCAGCCCCTGAACGTTCAGGCCCCTAAGCCAGATGCTCCATCGGTAGCTCTAGCTGACAGATAAGGCTCCCTTGGAGCTCGACTACTTCCCCTGGGCCAAGGTCTCTTCCTGACCTGGCAAACCCTTTAGTTAAGAACCACCAAGAGGAATTGCAGCCTATCTCTGGGACCGGTTTCTTTGGATAATGCTAGGTCAAGATCCACTCCTTCTAGGCCAACACCATACTGTTTATAACAGTCCTCAATAAAAGTATAGGAACTGTCTTGAATGAGCAGCATCTTCCTAGTGCCTTAAGCAGAAGGCCAAAAGTAAGGAACTGTTCCTTGCCGTAACCACCTAGACCAGCTTTCTTATAGCGATGGTCTTGTCTTAGGGCAAAAGTACTCTCCTGGTGCAAAACATACCCAGCTTCTTGTCAATGAAGAATGTATCTTTAGACTGGAATCCTAACCCAGGAGATCCAGATACCTGACCATGCTGGACACCCTTAGGTCCAGCCATGCTGCTGACTGATCCATCAGCAGGAGTCTGCTTCTGTATGCCATTACTGCTATACCCTGGGCCTACAGACCTGCTAGAGGCGGGCCCTAGCACCCTGACAACCCAGACACGGAGGCTAACCCAAAAGGGCAAGACCACCAACTGGAGATAGTGCTGTTCCCCTGCACAACGCAGACAACCTCTGCAGTCCCAAGTAAATAAACACATATGCAACTGGCTCCCCATATGTGTATGTGGCCGGTGTTAAAGCCATATGCCTCAATGGAGGCGTGTGTACATGGCAGTGTGTGTTCATGGAAGCATGAAATCATATAAATATGTCTCACGCCAAACATGCATATAGCATGTGTGCTCTGGAACGAGCATCCTTGCAAGCAAGCAAGCATGTGCTATAAACGTGTTATGCAACGATGTGCAACATGAACCCATGCAGACACGTATCTCTATGCAAACACAAGGCATCCTGTATTGCTTAATTAAGCCACCATGTGCAACTTTAAAGTAACCATGCATGCGATTCAGCATCTTCCATGCGATCAACATCTTATGCATTTTAAGCACTACTGTGCGGACAAGAACCCTTGTGTGACCAAGCACCCCTGTGCGGTCCAACATCCTTATGCACCCAAGCATCTTAATGCGACTTTAGGCATTTCTGTGAAACAAGCCTCTCTATGTGATCAAGTATCCTGGGTAATCCAGGACTCTGTTGATCCAACAACCATGTGTGATCCAGCTTCTTTTTGCATTCAAGCATCTTTAAGCGATCCCTTTAGGCCTTGAGTAATCCAGGACTTGGGTGATCGGGTAATCCTGTGTGATTCAGCATTTTTATGCCTTCAGGCCTCTTTATGCGATTCTAGGCATTTCTGTGGGAACAAGCCTCTTTGCGTGACCAAATATCCTTGGGGAATCAAGGACTTGGGTGATCATGTAATCCTGTGTGATTCGGCATGTTTATACCTTCAGGCCTCTTTATGCGATTCTAGGCATTTCTGTGGGAACAAGCCTCTTTGCGTGACCAAATATCCTTGAGGAATCAAGGACTTGGGTGATCATGTAATCCTGTGTGATTCAACCTTTTTATGCATACAAGCATCCTTTATGCGATTCAGCATTTTTATGCATACAAGCATCTTTATGCGACTTTAGGTACTTTTGTGGAAACAAGCCTATTTGTGTGACCAAACATCCTTGGGTAATCCAGGACGCTGATGATCAGGTAACCATGTGTGATCCAGCATCTTTTTTGCATCCAAGCAACTTTATGCGATTTTAGGCCTTTCTGTGGAAACAAACCTCTTCTGTGTAACCAAACATCCTTGGGGGAAACAAGACTTGGGTGATCAGGTAATCATGTGTGATTCAGCATTTTTATGCCTACAAACGTCTTTATGCGATTCAGCATTACAAGCATCTTTTATGCGACCTCTTTTGTGGAAACATGCAGCACCATATAGACAGAAACATGTATGTTTATGCGATCCACAATAGAATCTGCTCTGTTACTTGTTTTTATCCCACATGCATTCCAAACTCATGTATGTTATGCAACATGTGGACTGGTAAAGAGGAAATTATCCTCTGCAGATGTGTGTTTCCTCAATTAAGAGACATTAGCAATGTGTGCCCGCAACGTGCATCCCTCCGATGCATTTGGTTAGCCTGAAGCCGACACCAGGCTGAGGATTATATGGAGGTCTTACTAGCCACCTATAGGAAAACCTCTCTTTACACTCTAAGGAGAAGATAGAGGTGTAATCAGAACCTGTAGGGCTTTTGATAGCTTCTCCTTGTTAGGCTGCAGCTCCTGTCTCCTGTCCTCTGACAGTGAAACTTTTATCCCCAAGCTTTCTAATCCCTTTGTTTCAGGATTAAAGCAGGAAAAGGGGAACACCCCCCTTTTTTTTCTTTTTTTTTTCTGCAAAACACAAAACACATGCAGAGTGATTGCAATGTTGGGGGAAGGCTGCATTGCCTGACAGGTCTGATGGCTCAATCTATGAGCTGTTTAAGTCTCTTCAGAGGAGAATAAGGGTCCACCAGGTTCAGGTGGCGATCCCTCTTTATATTCCTACCCCTGACCTTGTTCAATGGGGAGACCAAGTCCTAAGCTAAAGCAGAGGCACTTAACCCAGGTGCATCAAATAGCTGAATTTAGTCTGACACAATGCCTGCTAATCTGCACAGCTAGATGCGAGTAGGCGTCTTAGATGAATCTGTATCCAACTCACACAAGGTGCTTACGTTTGTGTCCCCCTAGCTTTACAGAGCTCTGACGTCCGGCCCTTTGAAGAGCCTTCTCTGCGACTGCACTGAGCGGTGAGCACGTGCAACATGGTAGAGCCTGAAGCGGAGGAAGTGGGACACAATAGATCAGCTAACACTTAAGCTTCCGTTTTCTGGAAAGCATGGTAAGCAAAAACATCAGGCATGTCTTCTACTGCCCATAGTAGTGGAAACACAGATAAGACTTGCAACTACTCACGGAAGACAATCCTTTGTATAGGATTAAGGGCATATTTTTTATTTTATTTTTATTTATTTATGTACCGGCCCCTTCAAGGGGAGATATATAGGTACTGCAGCCATCCTGTCTAACAGACATGGTGGGCCAGGCTGCATGCCGGCTAGGGGAGGTATATGGGTGCCCTGAGCCATCCTGTCTCAGAAGACATAGTGGTTTACATTGCCCATGCATAGAAGCATAATATAGGCGAGACCCAAGTCCCCCACGGAGGACCTACTGTCGAACCAAGTCCCGTAGGCCCTCCTCTTACCTTCTCCACGCTGCAGGGTATTGCCAAGCAAGAGGCCCAATCTTCCCCCTTCACCGTGGGTATTGTCCTAGACCTTCAGGGACCGGGGTCCATGGCAGGAATGCATACAAGCATCTTTATGCGACTTTAGGTACTTTTGTGGAAACAAGCCTATTTGTGTGACCAAACATCCTTGGGTAATCCAGGACGCTGATGATCAGGTAACCATGTGTGATCCAGCATCTTTTTTGCATCCAAGCAACTTTATGCGATTTTAGGCCTTTCTGTGGAAACAAACCTCTTCTGTGTAACCAAACATCCTTGGGGGAAACAAGGACTTGGGTGATCAGGTAATCATGTGTGATTCAGCATTTTTATGCCTACAAACGTCTTTATGCGATTCAGCATTACAAGCATCTTTTATGCGACCTCTTTTGTGGAAACATGCAGCACCATATAGACAGAAACATGTATGTTTATGCGATCCACAATAGAATCTGCTCTGTTACTTGTTTTTATCCCACATGCATTCCAAACTCATGTATGTTATGCAACATGTGGACTGGTAAAGAGGAAATTATCCTCTGCAGATGTGTGTTTCCTCAATTAAGAGACATTAGCAATGTGTGCCCGCAACGGTGCATCCCTCCGATGCATTTGGTTAGCCTGAAGCCGACACCAGGCTGAGGATTATATGGAGGTCTTACTAGCCACCTATAGGAAAACCTCTCTTTACACTCTAAGGAGAAGATAGAGGTGTAATCAGAACCTGTAGGGCTTTTGATAGCTTCTCCTTGTTAGGCTGCAGCTCCTGTCTCCTGTCCTCTGACAGTGAAACTTTTATCCCCAAGCTTTCTAATCCCTTTGTTTCAGGATTAAAGCAGGAAAAGGGGAACACCCCCCCTTTTTTTTTCTTTTTTTTTTTCTTGCAAAACACAAAACACATGCAGAGTGATTGCAATGTTGGGGGAAGGCTGCATTGCCTGACAGGTCTGATGGCTCAATCTATGAGCTGTTTAAGTCTCTTCAGAGGAGAATAAGGGTCCACCAGGTTCAGGTGGCGATCCCTCTTTATATTCCTACCCCTGACCTTGTTCAATGGGGAGACCAAGTCCTAAGCTAAAGCAGAGGCACTTAACCCAGGTGCATCAAATAGCTGAATTTAGTCTGACACAATGCCTGCTAATCTGCACAGCTAGATGCGAGTAGGCGTCTTAGATGAATCTGTATCCAACTCACACAAGGTGCTTACGTTTGTGTCCCCCTAGCTTTACAGAGCTCTGACGTCCGGGCCCTTTGAAGAGCCTTCTCTGCGACTGCACTGAGCCGGTGAGCACGTGCAACATGGTAGAGCCTGAAGCGGAGGAAGTGGGACACAATAGATCAGCTAACACTTAAGCTTCCGTTTTCTGGAAAGCATGGTAAGCAAAAACATCAGGCATGTCTTCTACTGCCCATAGTAGTGGAAACACAGATAAGACTTGCAACTACTCACGGAAGACAATCCTTTGTATAGGATTAAGGGCATATTTTTTATTTTATTTTTATTTATTTATGTACCGGCCCCTTCAAGGGGAGATATATAGGTACTGCAGCCATCCTGTCTAACAGACATGGTGGGCCAGGCTGCATGCCGGCTAGGGGAGGTATATGGGTGCCCTGAGCCATCCTGTCTCAGAAGACATAGTGGTTTACATTGCCCATGCATAGAAGCATAATATAGGCGAGACCCAAGTCCCCCACGGAGGACCTACTGTCGAACCAAGTCCCGTAGCCCTCCTCTTACCTTCTCCACGCTGCAGGGTATTGCCAAGCAAGAGGCCCAATCTTCCCCCTTCACCGTGGGTATTGTCCTAGACCTTCAGGGACCGGGGTCCATGGCAGGAACACCAACTCCCCTGGACCTATATAGCATCCTGGCAGCAGAAAAAACATTTGGTCCTTAGAAGGCACAAAGTTCTGGAACCCAGGATCCAGCCTCCGCAGAGAGGCATTATAGGCTAAACCTCGTTCTTCGTACCGAGGCCCGGGTACCGTCCACTTTGGCTATGAAGCACCTTGGACGGATCCGGATTTATGGAGGTTTTTTACCTCCAGCATGGATCCCTCCAGTGGAGCTCCTAAGAGCACATGTTCACTCGTGACCAACACCTTAGACACTGATGAAAAAACTGAGGAGCTCCCAGTATGGGAGGGGTTATATAGGGAGGGAACTTCCTGTGTAGTTAATTACACCAGTGTCCACACCTGAAGGTAGACTCTATAACCCACATAGTAATGGATTGCCGCTCTGTGTCCCGTGATGTACGATAAAGAAATACTGGTTGCTCAGATTTGGAACACCATATATGAATCAAATTAAACATGTTCCATCACAGGTCTCTAAACACGCCAAAAAAAAAAAAAAAAGAAAGTAGTATAGATATTTGAACAGTGCCAGTAACGCAAGATTAAAGTGGTTGTAAAGCCACTTTGTTTTATTCCTAGAATCCATGCGTTAGATTAAGTTATGTGCCCCAATCTATGTGCTTTATAGAAAATATTAAGCTATATACTTTTTTAGAGCACCGCTCGGCGCTTTTGTGACTGCCCGCCGCTCTCCTACCCAAATGTGAGAACTACAGCGGGGTGGGGGAGAGAGTCCCCAGCTGATTTCAACCAGGAGGAGAGCGGCGGGCAGTGATGCGAGTGCTGAGCAGGGCACTGAAATAAGGTATAAGGCTGCATGTTTTTTTAAGGCATATATACTGGGGCACATACTGTATATACTCGAATACAAGCAGAGTTTTTCAGCAACTTTTTTTGTGCTCAAAATGCCCCCCTCAGCTTATACTCGAGTCACCTTTTTGCGCCTAATCTCCCGAATTTTGGGGGGTCCGTTACCGGCCAACTTGGCACACATATAGCCCCACTCTTCCTCTATAAGTGTGAAAAGTTTGTTGTCCAGGGGACCTACAGCCAGGGAGCACTGATTTTTCAAAGTCAGGCACCCCTCGCATAGACTCCCATGTTAAACGGTATTTTCTCCAGTAAATTTGGGGACCCGGTACCGGCCGGCCGGCCGGCGGTTCCCTGGACCCTAAATTTGGCACACATGTAACCCAAATTCTCCTTTACAAGTGTGCAGAGTTTGCCGCCTGGGGAACCTATGGCCGGGGAGCACCAATTTTTCAAAGCCGGGCACCCTTTCTATATATTCCCATGTTAAACATAAGTCTAGTCATGGGCACAGTGAGGCATGGGCATAGCGAGGCATGCACATGGACACCCTAGGCTTATACTCAAGTCAATATGTTTTCCCAGTTTTTTGTGGTAATATTAGGTGCCTTTGGCTTATATTCGGGTCGGCTTATACTCCAGTATATACGGTAACTTAATCTAACACAGGGCATTCTAGGAATAAAACTGTTATTTTAGCAGTATTTCATATTATAGCAGCAGGAGGGGAGGGTCACAGAGCAGATTGGCACTGAAACCAGCTGACAGATAAGGAGGGAGAAGAAGAGAGGAGAGACAGCAGGCTGAAAGAGTAAACTGACCATGGTACAGAGGGAGGTCAGTACCAAGCAGGATCAACCAGGTATTTTAGATTTTAGAAAGGACAAATTACGCAGTAATAATACAGTATTTAACTGGAAACAATGCAATAGTGCAGAGTACATAGAACCTCCCTATGAAAAACATTGATCATGCAAATTGTTTATGCTCTGTAAAATTACATGCTGTGTTATCAGATTAAAACGCACACATTTCTTTTCAATTCAAGTAACCTGGGGCTTATCTTTTTCAGAGTGAGGCCATGGCCACAGGACCCATTGTACTAGTCAGCATTTTATTCCTCAAACTAAAATTCCCTGAAACTGTAACCACTTTATTCTTAATGCAAGAGACCTTTTTTTTTTTTTTTCGATCTCAGTTGAGAATGTCCAGACTTGCATATTATGTATAGTTTACTTCCTTCCCACCACACCTCCCGTTTGTGGGTGTCTCCTTTAGTTAGCAGTCTAGTCAATATTACAAATCGCACACGTTTCTGGTAAAACGGCTCATAGAGAAAAGGTGGGTGCCGAAACTAACACTCGTCTGACGAAGAGGTCCTGTGTGACCTCGAAACTTTGCACTATTGTGATGTTTGTTTTGCATGAAATTTTTGGATGTAATCGAACGATCCACGGTGTGCTGGCAAATATGTTCTTTTCCTTTAGTTCGCAGTCTGCCAAGTAAACGCCTATGTGTGCACTTTCCCATCCGGGCTGTGTGCGTCTATTCAAACATACAGTGCCCAGCAAGCCACACTCCTGCGCCCATCACCTAAACAGCTGCAGGAGCCAATTGCTTCCCTACTCTCACAGTCTTCACTACAAATCAGAAGTTTGGGGGGCAGCCAAATTGTGGAGGACATGGCAGCAGTGACAAGGAACAGTAGGTGAGTGTTTGAGCTCAGTGTGGGATCGCCTGCAGAAAAGGTATGTATGGCGATTTTATCTTTACAGGGCTAGATAGGTTAGTGTGAGAATGTTGGTGGCTATAGATGCAGGGATTTTAGTTAAAGCATGGGCCTCCACTTTAAGGTAAAAAAAATGATCTAGTACTACTTTAACTATACTCAAAAAGGAGTTCTTGACATTCAATTCCCTATCCAGCTAAAACCTAACCTCTGAAACAAGCTCCTGAAACCTAACTGGTTCAAACGTAATCATTAAATGAACCTAAAACATACTTAAAAAAGTGGTTCTAAAAAGGCAGGACATTCCCTGCATTAAGGTAGAAAAAAAAAAAAAAATGACCCATTGGTTACATCGCATCCTCACTTCCCTTTATACTTACCGGAGTCCTATCTTGATCCAACGCTGTGAAAAATTGCAGCAGTGCTGCGCTCTTCCTCAGGAGGACTCAGAGCAGTGAACCATTGGCTCCCGCTGCTCTCAATCAAGTTCTGTTTGGAGGAAACAGGGGAAGGGGCAAAGCTGGGCTGTGTGTAACAATAGACAAACACAGCCTGCCTCAGAAGCGAGCCCACAGGTGTGCCCCTATAGGCAATAGCTTCTTATAATGGCACACCAAGAAGAGGTGGTACCTAGAGCACCAGCAGGGGACAATCAAAGAGGAGATTCAGGGCCGCCCTGAATACCATAGCACAGAGCAAGTATAACATGTTTATTAGTTTAAAAGTTTTATTAGGCTACATACTCCCCTTGGACAACTGTTTGTAAGCAATCCCACACACAATCATGCAGTTCAAAGATAACAGCACCAAAAGAAACTGTTGTGTTGAAAATTTTCAGAAGTGTAACTGGGATCCTTACAATAGTAGACCAAAATACATAGTCCCATTAACTACTTGCCGACCGCCCACCGTCATATTACTGCGGGACGGTGGCACTGCTACGCGAGAGCCCGTAGCTATACGTCCGCTCTTCAGCGGCCGCGTGCGCGCCGCCAGCGGCCGGCGCACCTGTGTCCCGCGCGCGTGCACACGCGATCGCTCGTTACAGAGCGGGGAACGGGAGGTTTGTGTGTAAACACAAAGCTCTCGTTCTTGTCAGCGGGGGAAACGCTGATTTTCTGTTCATACAATGTATGAACAGAAGATCAGTGATTTCCCCCAGTGAGTCCACCCCGCCATACAGTTAGAACACACCCAGGAACACACTTATCCCCTTCCCCGCCCCCTAGTGTTAGCCCCTTCACTGCCAATGGCATTTTTATAGTAATACAATGCATTTTTATAGCATTGATCGCTATAAAAATGCCAATGGTCCCAAAAATGTGTCAAAAGTGTCTGATGTGTCTGCCATAATGTCGCAGTACTGAAAAAAAGGCTGATCGCCGCCATTACTAGTAAAAAAAAAAAAAAAAGCCATAAAATTACCCCCTATTTTGTAACACACTATAGAAGGCTATGCTTTGTACTTATTTCATATCTGAGGTTTACAACCACTTTAAACGCCTCAAGTCATCCAAACAGCAGCAACATACTACCTACGGGAATGAAGTGAGTGGGCTGGGTTTCTTCAAGTTTATTCCTCAACCAGTCAAAGTCTTGGTACCTCCGACGTATAGAATACTCAGGGAAGTCAAACTCTGCGCGTGTTGTCTGAAAAACAGGAAAAAAATAACTTTGGTTTTGTTGCAACTTACATCACTTGTGCTTCTGATATCAATTCCTAAATGCAGATATTTAACTACATGCCGACCGCCCGCCGTGATTTTACTGCAGGAAGTCGGCACTACTGGGCGAGAGCCTGTAGCTATACGTCCGTTCTAAAGCGGCCGCTAGGAGGAGCGTGCGCGTCCTCGCTCGCCCCTGCCCGGCGGGTACGATCGCTCGTTACAGAGCGGGGACCGGGAGCTATGTGTGTAAACACATAGCTCCCGGTCCTGTCAGCGGGGAAGCGCTGATCTTCTGTTCATACAATGTAGACCTAGTGAGGCCACCCCCCCTACAGTTAGAACACACCCAGGAACAC
The DNA here is from genome assembly GCA_029574335.1 of Rana kukunoris. Taxonomy (NCBI): domain Eukaryota; kingdom Metazoa; phylum Chordata; class Amphibia; order Anura; family Ranidae; genus Rana; species Rana kukunoris. The sequence goes on from CM056049.1 coordinate 434,562,919, forward strand.
ACTTAACCCCTTCACTGTCAATGGCATTTTTATAGTAATCCAATGCATTTTTATAGCATTGATCGCTATAAGAATGCCAATGGTCCCAAAAATTTGTCAAAAGTTTCCGAAGTGCCCACCATAATGTCGCAGTACTAAAAAAAAAAAAAAAAAATGCCATAAAACGACCCCCTATTTTGTAAACGCTATAACTTTTGCGCAAACTAATCAATAAACGCTTATTGCGATTTTTTTAACGAAAAATATGTAGAAGAAGAATACGTATCGGCCTAAACTGAGGGAAATTTTTTTTTTTTTTTATATATTTTTGGGGGATATTTATTATAGCAAAAAGTAAAAAATATTGCATTTTTTTTAAAATTGTAGCTCTATTTTTGTTTATAGCGCAAAAAATAAAAACCGCAGAGATGATCAAATACCACCAAAAGAAAGCTCTATTTGTGGGAAAAAAAGGATGCCAATTTTGTTTGGAAGCCACGTCGCACGACCGCGCAATTGTCAGTTAAAGCGACGCAGTGCCGAATCACAAAAAGTGCTATGGTCATTGGGCAGCAATATGGTCTGGGGGTTAAGTGGTTAAACCTGTGTGCGGCCAATCATTTTCAGCCCTGTATTGCTTTTCCAAACAGTAATTGAGAGATCTGTGAACAAAGTTTTCCCCTATCACTGTGCGGCTTACTCACATTGTGGTCAGCTTGCCTGCATGGACACTTTTATAAATGGTACTGCCTGCGTCTTAATTTTTATTTATTTTTTAAGATTTACATTGTACACTCAGGTGGTAACTTGCTAGGTCCAGTGTTTAAGAGGTTTACCTTGCCACAAAAGGGAGTGGAGGGGTAGCCCGTCCATTTCAATCAAGCCTGGTAGACGCCACTAGTTTTTTTGTGTTGAAAAAAAAAAAAAGCTTGATCAGAGTCCATGTACTAACTATCCAATGTTAGTAAAGTGATCTCCCCAGCTGTTCTTATGTGTTCTGACAGGGGGATGTTGAATGTCGATTTTTTACGCAGACTCAGATTTCTCCAGCGCCATGAATTAAATGCACAAGTGTCAGTTTCTGCATTACATATTACTAGTCAATCCTTAATACAGAAGTGCTAATGGATTATATTTGATGATTTCAATAGCGCCTATTCATTCTGTTTTTACTTGGTTTACCTTGGTCATAATACGATAGGTTATATACGTTTCCATAGTGCACACGTGCTTCTTTGGGTCATCAACTGTAACAAAAAGGTCCCTTGTCTCTCCATCCATGTCGTCATCTAGCTGTAGCCTGTTGAGAAGTGAGGATGATGATGCTGGACTTGAAGTATCTGCTGGGGTACCATTTGGTAAACTGAGGTCCTATGACAAGACAAAAAAACATAAAATTGAGGATAAAATAAATGCACAATAAAAGCATAGTACATTAAAAGCATTATTCACTGTTACTTTACAAATTCTAAAATACAGAAATCTTTGCATTTTCTACCCTAGGACTGTCAGTGTTTACAATGCAGTAGAACACGCTCCCTCTCTGTAGCTAGCTACCTTCAGTTTGTTAAAGGAAATAACAAGATAGGACAATGCATAGGTCAGCAAAAATACCCATAAACAAGGGGCTTGCTTTTTGGCTTGACTGCTACTAGACTGGAACAGCATATGTACTTTATAAACACATAACCTCTCTGTACCCAAAAGGCAGAGAAAATATGGTTTGGTATAGTTAAAAAAAATGATATTATATTAACATGTTACTGCTATGGAAAATATCTATATATAGCTATAGAGAAATAAACACACACGCTATATACTTTAATGGCATCCCAGTCTTAGTCCAGAAGGTTCAATATTGAGTTGGCCCCACCCTTTGCAGCTATAACAGCTCCAACTCTTTTGGGAAGGCCGTTCACAAGGTTTAGGAGTTTGTCTATGGGAATGTTTGACCATTCTTCCAGAAGCGTATTTGTGAGGTCAGGCAATGATGTTGGAGAGAAAGCAAGGCTCGCAATCTCCACTCTAATTCATCCCAAAAGTGTTCCAACGGGTTGAAGTCAGGACTCTGTGCAGGCCAGTCAAGTTCCTCCCAAACTCACTCATTCATGTCTTTATGGACCTTGCTTTGTGCACTGGTTCAAATCATTTGGGGGGGGATTATGGGTGGTTGTATTTCCAGGGATTGGGCTTGGCCTTTTAGTTCAAGTGAAGAGAACTCTTAAAGCCTTACTAAAGGAAAAAATGTTATTGCTTTAAAATATAGTCTTCACACATATGTCAACGAAAAACGTCAAGATTATTGTTTAAAATATTGCTGTACCTGTTTAAACGGACATTCATTCTTCCTTCCGTCCATCCTGGCTTTTCTTTCCCCTGACTTCCTGGTTTTGCAGTGCGCGTTCTTGTTGTAAACATCACTGCCTAATCTGAACTACAGTTCCTATTAGGCTTAGCAGTTCGCGCATGCGCAGAAGCGATTTTTTATTTCCCAAGTGCGGATGAGAACAAGCAAAGTTCTCATGCACACTTTAGCAGCGCTCCGCCCAAACCACCCCCAGTATACACCCCTTCACGCCCCTCTGCCTATGGATCCAGGCAGGGCAGAGCTTGCCTGAAACGAAACTTTCAGATAGTGAGGAGGTGCTGGGGTGTTAGACACACCCACGATATCACAGCTCCTTGCAGTGTACACAGACGTACACAGCGTTCTCACGCAGACCTGTAGTCTAACCAGAGGGAGCGAGCACGTTACTGACCACACTGAGAAGTCATCGCTCTGTGAACATTTTCTTATCTACACAACCAGGAAGTGGGGAGAAATGACAAGACAGAACTCTAATTCAGAGGAAAAACGAACAAGCAGGAAATGAAAACAGCACTGCAATAAGGTAAAGGAAGGTATATAGCTGATAAAAAAAATTCCTTCAGTGACCCTTTAAGGCGTCAGCGTACCAAGACTATTTGGACTGATTCATGCTCCCAACTTTGTGGGAATAGTTTGGGGATGGCTCCTTCCTGTTCCAACAGGACTGCACACCAGTGCACAAAGCAAGGTCCATAAAAACATGCATGAGCAACTTTGGGATGCACGAACTTGACTGCACAGAGTCCTGACCTCATTCTTTGGGATGAATTGGAGACTGTGAGCCAACTCAATATTGAACCCTACGGACCAAGACTGGGATGCCATTAAAGTTCACACACACACACAAAAAATATAACACACAAACACACACACACACACACACACACATAAAGTAAGGGATTATATACAAAGACTGACCTAAAATGACAGCTAATATATACATTTTCCTTGGGTAAAATAAATGTGTCATGGCTAAAAAGGAGAATACTTTGTTATTCAGGAAAAAGGCCTGCATACATATACTGGTACAACACAGTGTCAGGCTATCGGAAAAGAACGATATTAAAAGTCTCCATCCTTTATGTGACAAGTTTTACTGTACAATGAAATGACTAGTAGCTATAAAAAAAAACACAAGAAAACTCCACTGAATTTAAATCAATACAATTAATAACTTTTAGACTTGTCAGTCATTTCAAACTTCTAAAAGTCTAGCCTAGCTGCAAGTATTAGGTATTTAAAAAAAAACAAAAAAACAAACAAACACACATTTGCCTGTTTGATTCATTTTCACGGCATCATTAGGGGCACAACTTCCCATACTTCAGGGGTAAGACTCACCAAATGTAATTCTCCTTTTCAATGAGAGACCTGAGCAACACAAGCAAAAAATGCTATTTAAATCAATTACAGTGCCTTGCGAAAGTATTCGGCCCCCTTGAACTTTGCAACCTTTTGCCACATTTCAGGCTTCAAACAGATATAAAACCGTTTTTATTTTTTTGGTGAAGAATCAACAAGTGGGACACAATCATGAAGTGGAATGAAATGTATTTGATATTTCAAACTTTAACAAATAAACTGAAAAATTTGTCGTGCAAAATTATTCAGCCCCTTTACTTTCAGTGCAGCAAACTCTCTCCAGAAGTTCAATGAGGATCTCTGAATGATCCAATGTTGACCTAAATGACTAATGATGATAAATAGAATCCACCTGTGTGTAATCAAGTCTCCGTATAAATGCACCTGCACTGTGATAGTCTCAGAGGTCTGTTTAAAGCGCAGAGAGCATCATGAAGAACAAGGAACACACCAGGCAGGTCCGAGATACTGTTGTGGAGAAGTTTAAAGCTGTATTTGGATACAAAAAGATTTCCCAAGCTTTAAACATCCCAAGAAGCACTGTGCAAGCGATAATATTGAAATGGAAGGAGTATCAGACTGCTGCAAATATATGAAGACCTGGCCGTCCCTCTAAACTTTCAGCTCATACAAGAAGACTGATCAGAGATGCAGCCAAGAGGCCCATGATCACTCTGGATGAACTGCAAAGATCTACAGCTGAGGTGGGAGACTCTGTCCATAGGACAACAATCAGTCGTATACTGCACAAATGTGGCCTTTATGGAAGAGTGGCAAGAAGACAGACATTTCTTAAAGATATCCATAAAAAGTGTCGTTTAAAGTTTGCCACAAGCCACCTGGGAGACACACCAAACATGTGGAAGAAGGTGCTCTGGTCAGATGAAACCAAAATCGAACTTTTTGGCAACGATGCAAAACGTTATGTTTTGGCGTAAAAGCAACACAGCAAAACGTAATGTTTGGCGTAAAAGCAACACAGCTCATCACCCTGAACACACCCTGATCCCCACTGTGAAACATGGTGGTGGCAGCATCATGGTTTGGGCCTGCTTTACTTCAGCAGGGACAGGGAAGATGGTTAAAATTGATGGGAAGATGGATGGAGCCAAATACAGGACCATTCTGGAAGAAAACCTGATGGAGTCTGCAAAAGACCTGAGACTGGGGTGGAGATTTGTCTTCCAACAAGACAATGATCCAAAACAAAGCAAAATCTACAATGGAATGGTTCACAAATAAACATACCCAGGTGTTAGAATGGCCAAGTCAAAGTCCAGACCTGAATCCAATCGAGAATCTGGGGAAAGAACTGAAAACTGCTGTTCACAAACGCTCTCCATCCAACCTCACTGAGCTCAAGCTGTTTTGCAAGGAGAAATGGGCAAAAATTTCAGTCTCTCGATGTGCAAAACTGATAGAGACATACCCCAAGCGACTTACAGCTGTAATCGCAGCAAAAGGTGGCGCTACAAAGTATTAACTTAAGGGGGCTGAATCATTTTGCACGCCCAATTTTTCAGTTTATTTGTTAAAGTTTAAAATATCCAATAAATTTCGTTCCACTTCATGATTGTGTCCCACTTGTTGATTCTTCACAAAAAATTACAGTTTTATATCTTTATGTTTGAAGCCTGAAATGTGGCAAAAGGTCTCAAAGTTCAAGGGGGCCAAATACTTTCGCAAGGCACTGTATAATATTCAAAACAAACCTCTCCATCCATTCATGTCTCCATGGTTTATTTTTTTATTGAAAAACACCCCTCTAGCATTTCTGTCGGTGGTCATCTTGAGTAAGGGCAGAGGATTTATGTAATAATTTACTTCCTGGAATCCGTCTGCCCTTAGCTCAGGCAAACAGGCAGGAGGGTATGTTTAGCTGGGAAAGCATTTGCCTAGGCCTGGAGATCAGGAAGTAACTTAAACAATGCAGAAAAAAAAAAAGTCAATTTGATATAGATTACTATCCATTTACTAATACTACAGTGTTTCCCCAAAAATAAGACGGGTCTTATATTAATTTTGTCTACAAAAAACACACTAGGGCTTATTTTCAGGGGATGTGTTATTTATATACGGTATGTACAATGACAAATCTTAAAGTAGTTGTAACCCTAAAAAAAATCCTGTTCTTTTAAAGCACAGCGCTTGCGCCGTGTCATTTACCCCTCTCTACGGTATGTTCTAAATATCCTGGAGTAAAAAAAAATATTTTTTTTTTAAAGTTTCCGTGTCCCCTGTGTTCTCTCTCTCCCTCCACCTCCCCCTGTCAGGTCAGGAGTCCACTTTCAACATCAATTTTAAAAGGACTTTTTTTATTGAAAGCCCATTGTGTGTTACACACTCAAAAAACTCACCCGGTGCAAAAAAAATGTGCATAACAAAGAGGTGCAACAAAAACGTGCAGCGGGTACACTAGCCCTTTAAAATCAGAGGGCCCAGCCCTGAATCCCCCGGGGCGTTAGGCTCCTGACAGGGAACAGGGTACTTACACTTGGTCCGACCAGTCGAAGCCAGAAGGACCCCTTTCTCTGGAGGGTCTGCCGAAACAGACCCACCCAAGTACTTGGTGGGGCTCCCTCGAAGGGAGACCCCATGAGAGAGGGCGAACCAGGCCAGAAGACCATGTCCACCCCCTCCCAAGACTTTCAGGGCAGGCCTGAGGACAAGCACCCTACTCATCACACTGTGCAAAACGTGTACACAACATAAAAATACAAAAAAGTGACAACACAAGGATATATAATAATAAAGTGGGGAAAGGGTTAGTGGAGAGGAGAATGAAAGAAGTGACCATTGTGCAATACAATGGCCAGGAACTCCGGCCAGGAATAAAGGCAGGTGCTAAAAAAGCACGTATCGGTGAGTGACCCTCACTCACAGCAAATCTTCCGGTACCCCTGGACTGCAACTCCAGGGGCACATGCACCACAGGCTTTTTAAAGTCCCAAATCCAACCCCCCGACCAGCCAATGCAGCCCTCCACCCCTGCCAGATAGAGAGCCCTTCAAGGTTTTCTTAGGGAGAGCTGCCATTCGGATAGCAGCCTCCACCAATACTAGCCTTTTCAGGCCCCCATCAACCCGGCGGATTTGCATGGTTCTGCCCCATCCCAGGGCTTTACCAGCTCCTCCTACCAGATCTCTGACAGGGACAGCACTTACACCAGCCGGCCAGAAGGCCGGGCTAGAACTCGGCAAAAAGACCAGACCAAGCGCAGCCACCCATCCTCACCAGAAGCACCCATCCAGATGGCTCAGACGCAACCATTGGCTGGCCCCCAGTATCTGTCGGGCAGCTCGGCGTAGTCCCTGCTGAAACCATCCTTCCAGGTGTCATTGGATTGCATCCACCCACCACATATAGGAGGTGCTTCAGCGCTCCTCTGGCAACTGATAAGAACAGATACTACGCTTGATCTTAGCCAAAAGGCCGAGAAGCGACCGCACCTCCACTGCCCTGTGTGAAAGGGGCCTTATTCACACATGCGATTAGTGCTAGCTGCTGCAATAAATGCAGCACATGCCTGTGGCTGGATTCACAGGTGGTTGCAGAAAGATGTGGTCACTCCACCTGTACAAAGCAATGATATGGTCCCCTGATGTACGTAGGTGTTTGCATTCGATCGCACATGAGTAAATACCTGCAGTTACCACGGTAAGGGAATGGCAAGCTAGAGTTTCAAGAATCGAAGACATGGAAAGGATCATTCATCAATCTAAAGATATGCATGATAAATTTAGACTTACCTGGTCATGCTGGACGCACTATAGAGAGTCTCTACAAATTACGGCCACTGGTACACCCCCCACCTCCCCTCCTCAGATGACTGAGACGAGCGCTGACTAAACCCGTGAACTGAGGTCTCTCACCCCGTCTGTGACCCTTCACCCGCCTTACCTCTTGTAATACGAGCCACTCTGGACCGAGCCTGACCCTACAATCCTCAATTCCTACTGAAGTGCCCTCCCGCCCACAGTATGTCCCCTTTAGGGGTGGGCGGATGTTGGGTAGAGCCCCACTGGTCCGAGTGCTCCCTGTTATATTGCATGTTGACCCGTACCCCTTCCCCATGCCCCCCCCCTCCCCCGGCCCCCCCAGACTGGTTTAACGATACTGTTCCAGGTTTTTAGTTTAAGCAGGTATACCTATCTGGAGAGGGGGACTCCTCTCCACCCTCATGTATGTTACATCACCAATACAACGCTATCTGTTCATTGTATGTTATTTGCATCTCCTTTTGTTATGGAATGCTACCTGCAACTGCTGTATGTAACTTTTGAACACCCAATAAAAAAAAAAAAAATTCTTGGGAAAAAAAAAAAAAAATACCTGCAGTTAGGGACAGACCATCACCCCTAAGCCCTGTACACACAAACAGAAAAAAGGGATTTTTAAATACAGCTTACCTGTAAAATCCTTTTCTTGGAGTACATCACGGGACACAGAGCGGCATATTCATTACTATATGGGTTATATGGAGTACCTTCAGGTGTGGACACTGGCAATCTCAAACAGGAAGTCCCCTCCCTATATAACCCCCTCCCCTAGAGGGAGTCCCTCAGTTTTGTAGCAAGCAGTATGCCTCCCAAAATGGTCACCCAAAAGAGGGGTGGGAGCTCTGTGTCCCGTGATGTACTCCAAGAAAAGGATTTTACAGGTAAGCTGTATTTAAAAATCCCTTTTTCTTTCTCGTACATCACAGGACACAGAGCGGCATATTCATTACTATATGGGATGTCCGAAAGCAATGCTTTAATGAGGGGAGGGAGACATCTTCCAAAGAAGGATTTAATTTTAGAGGTATACTCAGATACAAATCCAACTTAAACGAGAAATGTAAATCTCAAATCAAATCAAGGGAGCCCCCTCAGATCCTGAGGAGCTTGAATCGCGGCCTGTAGTACTGACTGCCCAAAGGCTGTATCCGCATTCCTTCTTACGTCCACTTGATAACATTTTGTAAACGTGTGGACTGATGACTACGTTGCTGCCTTGCATATTCGAGCCATAGAGATCCGATGATGTGCTGCCCAGGAGGTGCCCCTGGCCCTGGTAGAATGGGCCTTTACCGACAAAGGAGGAGGCACCTCTTCAAACCGCAGGCCCGAACAATTAACTGTTTAATCCATCTTGCGATGGTGGATCAAGCGGCTGCCTGACCCATCTTGGGCCCTTCTGGTAAAACGAACACCACATCTGTTTTCCGAACCTTCTCTGTAGCTTTAAGATAGGCCCTTTACGGCCCTGACAATATCCAACGTATGCAGCAACCCCTCTTTTCTAGAGGTGGGTTTTGGAAGAAGGATGGAAGTACCACATCCTGGTTCAGGTGGAAACTGGATATAACCTTTGGTAGAAAGGAAGGATGAGGACGGAACCCCGCCCTATCCTTATGCAAAATGAGATATGGTTCCTTACAAGATAAGGCTGCCAATTCCGATACTCTCCTGGCCGAAACTATGGTGACCAGAAATACCGACTTTCTAGTCAGTAAAATCAAGGTACCTCAGCCAACGGCTCAAGAGGTTGTTTCTGTAGGGATGACAGAACAAGATTTAAGTCCCATGGACAAAGTGGTGACTTGACAGGAAGATTAATACGCAAGACCCCCTGTAAGAAGGTCTTTACCAGCGAGTGGGTGGCCAGCGGCCTCTGAAACCACACTGACAGAGCTGAGATCTGTCCCTTGATTGTGCTTAGTGCCAGGCCTTTATCCACTCCTAGCTGGAGAAAACTTAACACCCTATCAATAGTATATTTGCGGGAATTCCATCTTTTGGATTCACACCAGCCTACGTGGTTCCTCCACACCCTGTAATAAATCACCCTGGAGACCGGCTTTCTAGCCCTAATCAGGGTAGGGATTACCTGCCTAGACAGACCTCTACCCCTGAGAATCAGGGATTCAGCCTCCAGGCCGTCAAATTTAGACGCCGTAATGTAGGGTGGAGGATCGGGCCCTGTGAGAGTAGGTCTGGTTGTAGAGGAAGAGTCCAAGGGTCTCCCACTGCCATCTTCAGGACTAGTGAGTACCAAGTCCTCCGGGGCCAAGCCGGAGCTACTAAAATGACTGGCTTGTGCTCCACTCTGATCTTGCGCAACAGGCGAGGGAGTAACTGTAGCGGAGGGAATGCATATAGAAGTTTGAATTGATGCCAAGGGCAAACCAACGCATCGGTTCCGCAGGCCATAGGATCCCTCGTTCGAGACACGAACCTGTCTAGTTTCTTGTTGAACCTGGATGCCATTATATCTACGTCTGGCATTCCCCACCTCTGGCAGATTGTCTGAAAGACCTGGGGATGCAGAGACCACTCCCCTGGCGACAGACTCTGGCGACTTAAGAAGTCTGCCTGCAGGTTGTCCACTCCGGGAATGAATATCGCCGAAATGCAGGGTACATGAACCTCTGCCCACTGAAAAATCAAGCTCACCTCCCTCTGAGCGGCCCGACTCCTGGTTCCCCCTTTGGTGGTTTATGTATGCCACCGCCGTGGCATTGTCTGGCTGGATTCTCACCGGGAACCCCTTTAATCTGGAGGTCCATGCCAGAAGGGCTAGGCGAGCAGCTCTGATCTCCAAGATATTGATGGGGAGCTGCCTCTCTGCTTTCACCCAAGTTCCCTGGCGAGAGGACCCCTCGAAGACCGCCCCCCAGCCTGCCAGGCTGGCGTCTGTGGTAACTACCTTCCAGACAACAGGGCTGAAGGATTTTCCCTTTAGAAGATTCTGGGGGTTCAACCACCAGGCCAGGCTTTGTCGGACCCTTGATGATAGCGTCAAAGGGGACTCTAAGGCATGAGCCCTCTTGCCCCAGGCTGCTAGAATGGCTGCCTGTAGGACGCGAGTGTGGATCTGAGCATATGGTACTGCCTCGAACGTGGCCACTAGCTTGCCTAGTAATCGCATACACAGGCGAATAGTTGGTTTTTTCTTGTTTAGAACCAACTGAACCAGCCCCTTGATAGCCTCGATCTTTACCAGGGGCAGGAACACTCTTTGCTGTTCTGTGTCTAACCTCATGCCGAGGTATTCCAACTGCTTTGTACGCTGGAACGCTGACTTTCCCCGGTTTAGGACCCAGCCGAATTCTTCGAGGTACCGAACCGTGAGGTTTACTGCCTTTTGCAGACCCGGTCGTGAGTGATCTGTGATTAGAAGGTCGTCCAAGTATGCTAGGACTGTGACCCCTTGGATCCTTAAATTGGCCAGAACTGGGGCTAGGATCTTCGTGAATACCCGGGGGGCCGTGGCCAGCCCGAAGGGGAGCGCCCTGAATTGGAAGTGTCGCTGCCCCACCGTGAAGCGTAAAAATCTTTGATGCGACTGAAAGATTGGTACATGAAGGTAAGCATCCTTTATGTCTATGGAGGCCAGAAAATCGTCTTTCTGAAGCGCGGCGGCTGCTGACCGGATGGATTCCATCCGGAAGGAACGAACCTTTAGGTAACCGTTTAACCTCTTTAGGTCCAAGATTGGCCTGACATCGCCGTTGGGCTTTGGTATGACAAAGAGATTGGAATAGAAACCTAGCCCTTGCTCTTGGCTGGCACCTCTATTATTACGTCCTGGTAGAGCAGGAGATCCAAAGCTGCCAGCAATGATGCCTTCCTTGCTGGATCCCTTGGTAGCCTTGATTCTTGAAAATGAGGCGGAGGATACCTTAGAAACTCCAGTCTGTAGCCTGTGGTTACAGATGCCTGGACCCATTTGTCGGGGATCTTGGCTTCCCAAACTTCTGAGAAGAAACAAAGCCTTCCCCCCACCCGCGAGAGTGGGGGCGCCCCTTCATAAGGCAGACTTAGGGGCTGTCTTTGTCGGCTTGCGTTGCCATGGCCTCTTACCCCCAGGGGCCTGTCCCTGCGATCTACTGTTAACGTTGGATCGTGCAGGCGGCCGTCGATACTGCCTGGAATTTGAGGGCCCCGAGACAGGAAAGAGCTGCCTTTTAAATGTAGGACCCCGGAATGTCTTTTTGACCGGTAAAAGGGTATTCTTGCCATTTGAAATAGTCTGAATATATTTATCCAGATCCTCTCCGAAGAGTCGTCCTCCATGGAAGGGAAACCCTGCCAGAAGCTTTTTGCATGGGGGCTCCGCCGCCCAGTTCTTCAACCATAAGAGCCTTCTCATGTGCACCAAAAATAGTGATAAACGAGAGGCTTGCTGGATGGAATCTTTTATAGCATCTACAGCAAAACACAGAGCTCTGGGAATGTCAGAAAACTCTTCTGCTTGTTGGGTAGGCATGTCCTTTAACATTTCTTTTGTCTGGTCTTTTAACGCCTGACAACACTAATTGCAGCCACAGCTGGCTGTACCACTGCTCCTGCCGTAGCAAAGGATGCTTTTAAAAGTGTCTCTAACCTTTTATCAACCGGATCTTTAAACATATGTATGTTTTCCACCGGGCAAGTTAGTGATTTATTCACACATGAGATGGCTGCATCCACTATTGGGAGCCTCCACCTCTTGGAGAATCTTTCCTCCATGGGTTAATGACCGCAAATCTTTTCGGTGGCAGAAAAACCTGTCCCGGCCGTACCCAATCCCGAAAGATCAATTCCTCCAAGAGAGGATGGACCGGAAAACACTGCGTTGCTTAACGGAGCTTTCAAAGAGCCCAGAGAGGATACCGGAGGAACCTGAGGCTCTGGCAATGGTAAACTAAATGCCGAGCGGACCATGTCCGTCAAAGACTGTACCCCCGTCTTTCTGTCTGGGAGTCTGAAAATGGTTCCTCAGAGGCAGATCCCTCAATCCCTGAACCCTCTTGGTTCAGGTCTAGTTGATCCTCCTGTGATTCCAATTCCTCCGGAGAGAGAATCTCAGCATCTGAGGATACACCTCTTGGTGATGGGGATCTAACCCGTTTCTTACCAGGAATAGCTCTAGCGATCAATGCTGCTATTCTCTCTTCTAGCCCCCCTAGGGATACGGCTAGCATCTCCTCTGTGATAAACACAGGGCTGGGCTGATCTGGGCCAGCCTCCGCACCAGATCCCCCTAATGGCTCATCCAAGGCACCCTTTATGTTAATAAGTTGCGGGGAAAGTATCGGCATATCATCAGAATCAGAAGGGGAACCCCTTTGTTTTTTGGTCTTTTTTGTACCTTTTGACCCCGAACCTTTGGAAGCCATAATACAAAATCGAGGGACTCCGCCCACACAACAGACTGTAGTGGCCAGGAGTACAAAACCAGAGTTTAGGGGACAATAGATCACTAATGCCCAAAAACTGATGGGATCTCGTATGTTTTTCTCTTTTTTTTTTTTTTTAAATATATATTATATATATTTTCTTTTTTAGAAACATACAGTGACCCCAAACTTAGTTTGCCAGCCTCCAACCTGTATGCAAAAAAGGGGGATTTCTTGGCTTAACAAAAAAGGCATTGGAACAAAGTCCAGCATGTACTACCCCTCTTCCGCCACCGGGAGTCACTGTTCTGCCGCTCTGCGTCCTCTCCTTCTGAAATCAGCCTCAGACTGAGCACTGAAATTGCCTGCTGATCTATAACAGCACAAGGCGCGCCCCTGTATGACGCCGCAGGCACGCCCCCCCCCCCGCCCTCCTGTCTGAACGGCGCGAAAAACGTCTATAAGACGTGCGCGCGCGCGCGCGCGTATGCCGGAACAGAGAGGAACATGGAGGAGCCGCGCTGCTGGAGACCCAGGACTGCAGAAAACAGGCGGCAGATTCAAACCCCCGGCCAGGTAGGACTCCAAAAGGCCCCTAGGGATCCTTACTAGTCCTAGGAAGAAAGCAGCAGGTTAGCTAGCAACACATTCTTAGACAGGGGAACCTAGTGATGGGGGAAAAAGGTGTCATCCTGTCTCTCTTAGACATAGTGAGCAAGGTTGCCCATGCAGAGCATACTTAGGCTGTCCCCCTTTTAGGTTACCCCCGGAGAGCCTGCTGTCGAACCAAGTCCCGCAGGCTCCCCCTTACCTGCTCCATGCTGCAGGATGTTTGTCCAGCAAACTGATCCAATCTTCTCCCATCTCCGTGGGTAGCGTAGTAGACCTTCAGGCCCTGGGGTCCTATGAAGGTACCCACTGTCCTGGACCTATATAGCACCCTGGCAAACAGGAACTTATGGTTTTTACAAACTCCAAGTCCTGGGCCCAGGGTCCAGCCCTCCAAAGAGGAGCATTATAGGCAAAACCCCACGGTTTGGGGCCCGGGTACTGTCCACTTTGGCACTGAGGCTCCTTGGACAGATCCGGTTAGCCCGCCCTTAATCCCAAGGATGTGGAGCAAAGCTATTCCGTGACCAACACCTAAGACACTGGCGAAAAAACTGAGGGACTCCCTCTAGGGGAGGGGGTTATATAGGGAGGGGACTTCCTGTTTGAGATTGCCAGTGTCCACACCTGAAGGTACTCCATATAACCCATATAGTAATGAATATGCCGCTCTGTGTCCCGTGATGTACGAGAAAGAAATACAGATTTTGGAGCGATCGTACGATAATCGAATCGTTAGTACAGAGCTTTCGAGAGCTGATAAGGACACAATTTTTTTTTTCCGTACGATACCAGATCGTACGATTTTTGGTTAATCAGTACAGTTGTCCTTTGACAATGCAATACAGATGCACTACAATACATAACACCACTCCCGAATATTTATTCTGTTTTTCGTAAGGTTCCATCTGAGATTAGCATGCAAAAAAAAAAAAGAAGGACGATCATTCATCCAATAAACTCATCGTGTGCTTCAGGCATTAGTCACACACTGCATTTAAGAGTGATCATCCGTCTGTCACTGCAGGTAATCAAAAATGACAAGAGAACACCTGTGGTGGACAGCTGGGGACACTTATGCTGTGTAAAGGCTGAGCAGCCTCCTACTATGCACATCTACCTGTGAATCCAGCTGCAGGAATATGGTGGATTCTTGCTGCAACTGTCACACATCGTATTTGTGCGTGAGGCCTTAGGTAGGACTTTTGAAAGTTTAAAAATAGCTGACAAGTTCATTTTATGGAAAATATGAAGAACGAACGGTTTCTACGTGGCAACAAAATAAAACAAGGAAAGAAAAATATCACACTTCCTCTGAACTTTACACATTGTCACAAGACTGCTTGACCAGGTTCTCAACAATAATGTCATTGAACCAAATTATTTTAAAAGCGTGTGCTACTAGTAAGAGTAGGTATACCGAGCTAGGGCTTTTAGGTACACTGCCATGTTTTCCTTCATTTTTAAGTGATTGTGAACCCCAACAATCAACTTCTTTTATCTCTCCTTTGGTCTGTTAAGATATACCATCATTTTTTTATATATCCTTTTTATATCCGTTTTAGAAGTATAATCCTTTTTTTTTTTTTTTTTTTTTTTTTCCCGTTGACAAGTATTAAAAAAAAAATACCTGGTGATTCTGCCAGAATAAAATGTGAGCCAATTACTGGATGGTTTTCTTTTGCCGTTATCAGTTAACATTATTCCCACCCATCCCTGAGGACTACAGAACACATCTAGGTTATAGGGAAGAGGAGAGGGAGAGGCGTTCTATAGTCCCATTACACTCCCATAGACACGTGAGCTTTGTCACCCTGGGACAGGAAACGTGTTATTGGCAGGATCACTAGGTGAAAATAAAAAATGAAAAAATAAAGCAAATGCAGCAATCACATCTAAGCACAGGAGATCTGCAATATACCAGATTTTTGTTTTTGGCTTAACAAAAGACTACTGGCAGGATGGTGTCACTTTTTTGTTATCGTGATTTCTTTCTTAGAGCAAAACTGGAATTATGTTTGTACGTATCATGTGTTATGATTTGAAAGATGATATACCTGTTGCTCTGCTATATCTTATTTCTATTGCATAGCACAGGTCATTGGGCAGACCTGAACCTGTAGCTCTCCTACAACTGTGTGTTTGCTCCATATTGGCACTGTATCCACTAAATTGTGCTATAAGCAAGTATTTTGCAGAGCAGAGTAGGGACTGGCCAGAGAGGGATTATTTTGATGCAACTGGCCATCTTAAATGTGTATTGCAATGTATAAGAACCAAAAATCCCTGTTTTTATGCAAAGTTTGCTAGCAAGGGTGCATAGCATTGTACAAGGGGTGCATTCAGTTTTTTTTTATATATACATTATAATTAGTGGCACTGAGTTGATCTCCGACTGAGAACACGGTAAAATTACATAGCAGTCATATAACTTTTAGTTGCAGTATATTGAGAAAGTCTGAAGCAGTCATCCCTGACCCCTAAGCAGCCAGACTGCTTAAATTGTAGATGCTGCAAAATCTATGTGTCTGGGTTTCTGGAGATGCAGAGTACTAAAGGTTAAAATTCACCAGCTACTTCCAAACAGAGTAAAATTCTCCATTCAAATTCTGCCACAGAGTAGAGCTCCCTTAGTAAAAGGGTATCTTGCATTTCAGCCAAAATGGAAATCTCTAAATTAAATTTGACAGATGTTTGTGCTGTATGAAAAAAAAAAAAAAGCGTATAACGGTTTTACTAAATAAATTAGCTCTGGTTAAATAAAGCCATTTTAGAAACATCATGGATTACCCCCCCCCCCCGCCCCCCCCCCCCCCCCCCCCCCCCCCCCCCCCCCCCCGACTATGCACACAAGATTTCTGCTGCCAATCATGGTGTAATTAACGGAGAGCAGAGGGCTGAAGAACTTATTGGCGCATTTATTTTTAGCTACACTGCTCTCATGTGGGTGACAAATTGTTTAGTTCCCAGTAGCTTTTAGTCCTGTATATAAGAGACTGCTGTCAAAAGAGTTACACAGTAGGGAAAGGCAGCCATTCATCACTGCCCCTTGCAGCAAATAAAATGGGCACTGGCCTCTTTTGCAGCCAAATTATTAATAATTAATACATGATATAATAAAAAATAAAAATTAAGATTATCACAGCAGTAGTAAGGCTTACACATCAGTGTTTAACCACTTGAAACCGGGCCTTATTTTGGCACTTCTCTCCTTCATGTAAAAATCACAATTTTGTTGCTATAAAATTAATCAGAACCCCCAAACATTATATATATTTGTTTTTTAGCAGACACCCTATAAATAAAATGGCGGTCATTGCAACTTTTTTTCTCGTACGGTATTTGCGCAATAATTTTTCAAATGCCTTTTTTTAGGGAAAATTAATAAAAAAAATAACAAAAAAGAGTAAAGTTAGCCCAATTTTTTTGTATAATGTGCAAGATGTTACGCCGAGTAAATGTCATGTTTTAAAATTGCGAACACTCATGGAGTGGCGCCAAACTTCGGTACTTAAAAATCTCCATAGGCGACCCTTTAATTTTTTTTACAGGTTACGGTTTTTGAGTTACAGAGGAGTTCTAGTGCTAGAACTGTTGCACACGCTTTAACACACGCGATGATACCTCACATGTGGGGTTTGAACAGCATTTACATATGTGGGCGGGACTTCCATGTGTCAGACATCTCTCTTCCAGGCTTACAAGCATGAAATCGGTGAAAAAATAAAAATCACCGATCACATAACGACAGCCGCAATTGCGGCTTTGTTTACTTGTGGGTACCGGGTGTGACGTCATAACGACGCGCCCGGGCCTCCAACGGTCAGAGATGACTGGTGACTATGTCTATACTTCCCAGACAGCGCCGGCCGATTCGCTCTCCGGGCCCCCGATGTCACGGGAGAGCCCAGGGAAGCACCGGATGGCGGCGGGAGGGAGAGTAATCCCCTCCCACCGCCTATAAGAACGATCAAGCGGCGGAACTGCCGCTTTGATCGTTCTTATCATGCACAGAATCGGCGGCTGAAGGCGGCGATATCTGAATGATGCCAGTGGCTGCAGGCATCATTCAGATATCACCACACAAAGTTGAGGACGTTAAAAGACGGCCTCCGGTTGTAAAGTGGTTAAAGTCTCGTTCTTGCACATTGTTGCAAAACTGCCTTTAACTGCAAATGAATACCTATAGCATCATTTGTAGGGATAAAAAAAACAAAAAACAAAAATAAAAACAGTAACCAGTGCATATAGCACTTGTTCTCTCAGAAAGTGCTGCAACCTGAGGGAGAGACTGATCACTGAGGTGACAGACAGACAGAGCAGCAGGAGTAATCCCGACAGCGGCGGTGGTGCACAGGCAAGCAGTGCAGTCCCCCCCCCACACACACACACACACACAGGTCACACACACACACAGGTCACACACACACACAGGTCACACACACACACAGGTCACACAGGTTATTGTAGAATGTGCAGTCCCCAGACTCCCCATTGTGTGCTCATGGTCATTATTATGATGATGAGAGCACAGCAGGTGCTCTATGGTTCCGTCAGTGGTGCCGACTTTCCAGATATATGGTTGTAATGTCTGTTACAGACTAGAACACAGCACAGCCATAAAGTCAGCACCACACAGCATGTTACACTGACAGAGCCACAGAGCACCTGCTGTATGATAATGACCATGAGCACATAGTGAGATGCTACTTTACACATGTGATGGGGAGAGACAGTAAAAACACACACACAGCCAAGCTGCATTTTTACCACCCCCAAACCACTCCCTGTTGATAACCTTTCACCCTTTCACCCAAGCTTTGCAATTAGATCCGCCTGTCAGTTTTTCATGCAGACCCGATTGAAAGCTCCATGTAGGTTTACAGGTGTCCAGATATTAAATGACGTGTGTGCATTTAGATCCACCTTTCCCCTTATGCCCATTCAGGTTAAAAAAAAAAAAAAAAAATGGAAGAGAACATCCTTTTCTATTTTTCCAGACCTAAATGTGACAGATCAGAGGTAGCCTGATATAAATGCACACAAGTCTGTGGTGTATGAAGACACAAACTAAATGGGCACATATGTAAAAAAAACACTGACATCCCTCCCATTCAGTTCCAGTTATGATTTGTGGGGTGCTGTAAAAAAGTTACATGTTCCAGCTCCTGACACCAGTCCCTCAGATTCCCCCATGACAGCGTGGGGTCAGCGGCGGAGCTAGGGGTGGGGCTGTGGGCAGGGTCAAGGGGACCCCCATCAGGTAGGCTGTATGGGGGGCCCCATGATATCCAACAGCTGCCCTGGCTGCAGCTTGACATTGCATGCGATTGCACAGTCCACCTTCCACTAGGACCCACAGATCTTTCTACATCCTTGATTCCCCCCAGAGGTTCTAGTGTGTGTAGTTTCCGTTTGTGTTTATGTTTTTAGCCCCTAAACATTAAACCTCATTTGCCATGTAGTTGTGCACTCCATTGTTTTGTTTAGGTCTTTCTGTAAACTTTTAAGATCCTGATGTGAAGTTGTTGCCCTGATTATTTTTGTGTTGCCCCGCAAAAACCGAGATTGAGCTATATATCCCATCTTCTATATCATTTATGAATAAATTAAACAGAATTGATCCCAAGACAGAGTACCCCACTCACCACCCCTTGGCCCCTGTAACCAGTTTTCTATCCAAGAACAAACCTTATAGTCCATGCGAATAGACTTCAGCTTGTAGATTAAGCATTAATGGGGAACTATATTGAATGCCTTTGCAAAATCCACATACACCACATCCACAGACCTCCCTCTATCTAGATGACGGGTCACTTCCTCATCGAATCATGTGTAAAAAAAAAAAAAAAAACTTCAATTGTGCTAAATAAACAGAACAGTTATTTTGGAAAGATGCTGAGTGTATATTTTGTGTCTGTTCCCTATTGCAGTAGTAATTCATTTGGAACTGCACCAGAATCGGATCGCATGGCTGTTTACACCCATGTGATCCGATTCCTGTATTGACAGTTCGCAATTGAGATATGCAAACTGAAATGGAGGAGTCATTAACTTTGTATTTACACTCCCAGCAATTCGCATAGGGCAGCGTGAACTGCCTGCGAGTTGTATGCGATGTGGGAACCTGCATTGGATTTGCAGGGTTCCTGCATTAATGCGGTGTGAACCGGGCCAGAGTAGCTTTATATTTTACGTACAGTTCAAATAGTGATTCCATCCTCTCCCTTTCTGCTATATGAGACAGCAGAAACACGTCCCATATCCATTTACTATGTGATGCACAAGCCCCATAACGTAAATAAAAAAAAAAACACACACACCTTTCCTTACCGAACCAAATCCTCCTTCATTTTTGTCTCACGTACTCCCTCTGGCCTGTTTCACACAGGCTTCAGCTTCTGTGAGAAGGAAACGTTGACAAAGCATTTTCAGAGCTTTCAGCAAGCGTTGTTAAAGCTTTTAACCACTTAAGCCCCGGACCAATATGCTGCTAAATGCCCAGAGGTGTTTTTACAATTTGGCACTGCGCTGCTTTAACTGGTAATTGCGCGGTCATGCAATGTTGTACCGAAGCAAAATTTGCGTCCTTTTCTTCCCACAAATAGAGCTTTCTTTTGATGGTATTTGATTGCCTCTGATTTTTATTTTTTGCGATATAAAAACGGAAAAAAAGACCGTAAATTTTCTTATAACAAAAAGTAAAAAATATGGAATAAACCACATTTTTGTCAAAGATTTAGGCCATAATTTATTCAGCCACATGTCTTTAGTACAAAAAATAAAAAGCGTATACTTATTGGTTTTCGCAAAAGTTATAGCGTCTACAAACTAGGGTACATTTTCTGGAATTTACACAGCTTTTATTTTATGACTGCCTATCTCCTTTCTTGAGGTGCTAAAATGGCAGGGCAGTACAAACCCCCCCCCCCCAAATGACCCCATTTTGGAAAGTAGACACCCCAAAGAAACTGCCGAGAGGCATGTTGAGTCCATTGAATATTTTTTTTTTGTCCCAAGTGATTGAATGACAAAAAATAAATAAAACATTTTTACAAAAAAGTTATCACTAAATGATATATTGCTCACACATGCCATGGTTATATGTGGAATTGCACGCCAAAATACATTCTGCTGCTTCTCCTGAGTACGGGGATAGCACATGCTTGGGACTTTTTGGGAGCCTAGCCACGTACGGGACCCCGAAAACCCAAGCACCGCCTTCAGCATTTCTAAGGGCGCAATTTTTTGATTTCACTCCTCACTACCTATCACAGTTTCGAAGGCCATAAATGTGGTATATCCCCGTACTCAGGAGAAGCAGCAGAATGTATTTTGGGGTGCAATTCCACATATAACCATGGCATGTGTGAGAAATATATAATTTAGTGACAACGTTTTGTAAATTTCTTTTTTGGTCATTATTCAATCACTTGGGGCAAAAAAATTAAATATTCCATGGACTCAACATGCCTCTCAGCAAATAGCTTGGGGTGTCTTCTTTCCAAAATTGGGTCATTTGGGGGGGTTGTGTGCCATCTTGGCATTTTATGGCCTTCAAAACCGTGATAGGTAGTGAGGAGTGAAATCAAAAATGTATGCCGTTAGAAATCTTGAAGGCGGTGCTTGGTTTTCGAGGCCCTGTACGCGGCTGATGGATTCTGCCGAGAAAACCGGTTGTGTGTACGCGGTCTGAGACTTTTACACATACAGAGGCCCAACATTCAGGGGGCCTCTGTATGTGAATTTCCCGAATACTAGGGGTGCAACGGATCAAAAAACTCACGGATCGGATCGATCCTCGGATCAGGAGTCACGGATCGGGTCATTTTCGGATCAGCAAAAAAAAAAAAAAAAAAAAGACAAATCTTGCTACACCCACAGGTCCAAAAATATATATATACACACACACACACACACACACACACACACACACACTTTATATTTGCTTTATGGCATTTGGCAACCATTTCACACATAAAACTACATCTTTGATACCTGTTGTATATGAGAAAAAAAAAAAAAAAGTTTTATCTCATGGGTCTTTTTTTAGCTTTGTGTTCAGTCATTGTCAGAACTGGGGGGGAAATAACATGCAGTAGTAAATCTTGCTGTAAAAACATCATGTCCAAACAGCCTCACCTCTTTAATCCACCCCTGTGAATGTGCTCTTTTTTTTTCCTCTCTCCCCTCAGTGCTTCACTGCTAGCAGCATTCCCTCTCCAAGTGTGCTTGCCAGAGCCCAGAGCACAGCCCTCCCCGCCTCAGCGCGCTGAGGTGGGGAGGCGTGTCACGCTGGGCTCTGGCAAGCACAGTGGGTGGAGCAAGATGGCCGCCGTGCCGGAGCTAGGCCGAAGCCAGGGACTTTCCTAGGCCGAGGCTCCTGAACGCTCCGCGGATCGCGGGGTGTGCCGATCCGAACGGGGTGACCCGTTCGGATCAAGGATCGGTGACGATTCGTTGCACCCCTACCGAATACCCATTACACTTTTGTGAGGCACTGTCGGGCACGGGTAAGCACTTTAGGGGCACAGATGTGGCATGGGTGAGAACTGATGTGGCATTGATGTGGCATGGATGAAGCACAGATGAGCACTGATGTGGCATGAATGAGGCACAGATGAGCATGAATGAGGCATGGGTGAGTACTGCTGCGGTTTCCCTCCTTTCTTCACATGCTGTATCGAACGGTGTGTACGACGCGATCACACAGCGGGGGTGCACAGAGACACAGGATACCCCATCCTGTGTCTCCGTGCGCCCCCATCTCCCCTGCCGTGCGATCGCATTGGGCCGCGCTGGCCGGCTTTCTGAAGGCCTAGGCTTTCTTTTGTGATCTGGCGCCATCTTGTAGTGACAGTTGACATGACAAGACAACCAGCAATGTTAATGGAGCTTTTTTTTTTTTTTATTCTTATTCTAACACCAATACTTTGTCACACCGTATTTGCGCAGCGCACTTTTTTGGTTAAAAAAAAAAAAAAAAACACAACAGTAAAGTTAGCCCAATTTTTTTTTTTATATTGTGAAAGATAATGTTATGCCGAGTAAATTGATACCCAACATATCACACTTCAAAATTGCAGTCGCTTGTGGAATGGTGACAAATTTTTACCCTTTAAAATCTCCATAGGCGACGTTTAAAAAAAAATTCTACAGGTTGCATGTTTTGAGTTAGGCCCCTTTCACATTGAGGCGTTTTTCAGGCGGTACAGCGCTAAAAATAGTGCTGCTATACCACCTGGAAAAAACCTGCCCTGTAGTCTTCAGTGTGAAAGCCCGAAGGCTTTCACACTGAAGCGGTGCGCTAGCAGCGGTATAGAGGCGGTGCGTTGACCGCTCCTTCCCATTGAAATCAATGGGAAACCGCAGTATTACCGCTCGCAATGCGCCTCTCGACAGGCTGGTTGTACAGAAGTTGATCAGTAGAATGTCTTCTGTACAACCAGTACGAGGGTGTCAAAAAAAAAAAAAAAATCGTCCAGTTCCTGCCGAACTGTCCGAATTTCGATCTATGTATGGCCACCGGAACATATGGGACAGAAAGACAAAGATGCATCCAATTCAGATTATTTTGCCTGGTACAGTGTTCAAATGGACTTGCAAGAGAGAGGTTGTATACAGCACCATAAAGAAAAAAAAAATGTAGACTATAAAAATAGCCATCAACAATGAAAAAATGATTAAGGCCGCATACACACGACCAAATAAATCTGCTCAAATCGTTCGGTTAGACCGATTTGATCAGATTTATCTGCTGACTGTTTTGGTTTGATCGCTGTATACACGATCAAACCAGAATCCCCGCCGGCAGACAGCGCGGTGACGTGGCGGTGACGTTGACGCCGCCACGTCACCGCACCAGGAAGTAAAATACTTCCGTGCATATGCATCGAATCCATTCGACGCATGTGCGGGCAGATATGTCTGCTGGTTAGCGTACTAACCAGCAGACATATCGGTCCCACGGGTTCCCAGCAGGCAGGCTTTAAAATCTGTCTGCTGGACAAATCCATCTGCTTGCCCGTACACACGATCGAATATGTCTGCTGAGATGGTCTGTCAGACCGTTTCCAGCAGATAGATTTGATCGTGTGTATGCGGCCTCAGAGGGAGTTTGTACATGTGTTCTGAAGTCTTGTCATATGACAAAAGTCAAGCTAGGGGGAAAAAAATATATTTTCATAAATACTTCCCAACAGAAAGCACAGGATGATCCCTTATCAAAAAACGGAAGGATGATATGTTTTTGACTATGCAAAAGATAATAGTTTCAAGATATTACCTGCTGCTCCGTCAACTGTGAAATACAACTGAATCTAATCTATATGAAAAAGTATTAAAGCCAAATTGAAGTTTTAGTTTAAATGAGCTAAAAACATTCAGAGTGCATCAAAATGAAAAAAGGTAGGCAGGGTACACTACGGAGTCTGCTAGCTCAGCGGGAGATCTCTGCGCTGATCTTCGCTGAGCTGGCGGATGACAAGTCCCTCTCTGCTCACTGAGCTGGAAAGGGCTTGGTCGAGCGCCGCTGTCTCCTATGGAGAGATCTGATGAAAACTGATAGCATGTCCATTTTCATCAGATCTCATCCGAGCCAATCCGCCATGGATGGCTGGTGACATATCGCCATACGTCTGATTTTAGCGGGTCGGATGTCAGCGGACATGTCTCCGACTGCGTGAAAGGGGCCTTAGAGCTTGTTTTCTTTACAAATCAGCCACAACCCAACTAGAAAAACCTGTCCTCTGCCAGCATGCTGTGGACTCTTGCTCACTGTGGGGAAGCAATGGCTTGTCCTGCAGAGATCTGAAATGCCCCCTACTGAGCCGGTACCAGAGCTCACAAATTTGCAAGTAGTACGAGCCTTGCTAATTGCAGGGCAACTGGTCTGACTCAGTAGGGCATGTATCGCTAAAAATATTTCACTGCTTTCCCAGACCGCAAGGTTCTACCTTTGCAGGATGCTGGCAGAGGGCAGGCTTTTTTACTCGGGCTGTGGCTGCTTAAGGCCTAATTTATACAGGTGCTGAGGCCTGTAGAGCAAGAATAAGTCGTTTATGTGCCTGGCGCCTACATTTAGTAACATAAGCTGCCTGCACGCAGCTCTAGCTGCATAAACAGACGAGTCATCCACGCTGTACGGAACTCAGTGCCTGCATGAATGGGGCCCTAAGAGAGGAAACAAGACACTGAACATCTTTTTAATGTTATGCATCTAGAATGTATTTTAAATTAAAGGTTTAAATTAGCGTTAAGAAAGTACTGCTGTATTTAAAAAAAAAAAAAAAAATGTAATAACTTTAAGGTTTAAGACAAATGGCATATTTTCAAATCAGTATGTTTTCTGCCGTCTTACGTCAAATTTGATGTCAACTAAAACAGCTGGTTAGAACATAAATCCAGGAAGATAGAAAATAGTGGCAATTAACACAGCCCCATATTCAACAGCATTAAAGTGGAGTTCCTGCCCACCACCAACTATTCTTAAAAATGTTTCCTCTCCCCTCCTGCCTACTCTCTGTAAAAAGATCTGTGTACTTACCTTTTTTGCGCACTTTACACCAATCACGTGATCCCGCAGCTCCGGTGACCGTGTCAGGAAGCACTCAACAGCAGCTGGGAATTCCTGTAGGAATGACATCACTCATAGGCTCCCAAAGCCCAACCATTGTCGATGTTCCCTACTCTTCCCTGCAGCCGCCACTCACTAACACAGGGGAGTCGAAGCTCCAGGATCACATGAGCAGACCAAAAACGGGCAAGTATACAGATCTTTTTTACACACGTTAGGCATGATAGGTAGCAGGAGGGGAAAGGAAACAATTTTAAGTATAAGTAGTGTTATATAGGGTATCCACTTTAAATAAAAGCAGTGCATGTACCTGAAGTAGACTTGGTATTGGCCTCTTGCAATCCTCTGAAAAGCAGAGCTCAGGCTAGGAGAAGCAGCACAAAAGGGGCAGTCATCTAAACTGCAGTACTAATGTACTTTAAGGCCGGGTTCACACCTATGCAAATTGAGTGCGGCTTAAACCGCATCCAATACGCAGAACATTTCTACATACATTGTTTTCAATGAGGCTGGTTCACATATGTGCGATGCATTCGCACTGCGCATTGCAGTAAAAGCGTATGCGGATTTTATGCCTTGCGGTGCGGCTCAGGTGCGAATTCAGGCCCATTATCTTCTATGGGTACGCAGCTGATACGCAGATGTGTTCAGTTCTCTTCAGGAATTTCTCTCATTCAGCTCAATACACTTCTCCCCCACTCTCCTCTCACCCGTAACTTCGCCCAGGTCTCCAAAATCGCAGCTAAAACGTTGCTAATCTGCTGAACACTTTCCTTATCTATCTGCAGAGATAGGCGAGCTGAAATTCGCACCTCACTAGTGTGAATCTAGCCTAAAGGATTAGGCTGATAGAACAAGGGTCTTCAAACTTCAAACGGGGCCAGGCTATGGCCAGTGGGAGTATAAAATGCTCTGGCATAAGTGAAAAAAAAGGTAAAGTAGTGTCCCATCATTGGTGTCACTGGAAGAAACCATGCCTCATTGTTGATGTCAGTGGGAGGACGTCTCGAACTAGTGGGAGAAACGGTGACCCAAGGGCCAGAAAAATATAAGCAAATTCACCCTACAGAACCACTCATTGTGAAATCCCTGGAATATAGAATGAAATTTCCTGCAGTCAAATTAAGCATTTGATACAACACAAACAGTTTACGTGACTACACCCTAAAAAAGTGCAACAATAATTATACAGTGCGTTACAAATTCAACACTCTACCTAGAAAAGCAAGCCTTGCTAGAAAAGTTATTTGACATCTCTGATGCAATGCATGCTCACATTTTTGAGGCACTCTTAAATGTATGCGTTGTTAGAAGGGCACATACACAAAAGTTGCAGGATGCAGAACCACTTTTGTAAAAGTCCTAGTGGTAGGTCTAGCTAGAAAAGTTTTATATAAAAAGGAACATAAACCTGTACAGACTCATGTTAATACTGTATAACCAAAGCATTAGGCCTCTTTCACACGGGCGGATCCGCTCAGTGGACTGCCAGATCAGCGGGGGATCGTTCAGTTGATCTCCACTGAGGCGATGGATGACAGGTCCGTCTCTGCTTACTGTGCAGGGACAGACCTGTCAGAACCCCACCGTTCTCTATGGCAGATCAGATGAAAACGGATCCGCATGTCTATTTTCATCCGATTCGCTGGACGAGTGGCGAACATATCGCAATACATCTGTTTTAAGTGGATCTGATCGGATCGGATCAGATGACAGGTGGGTGTCAATAGGCGGCCCGCTTGGATCCACCTGAAAAACAGACAGGCATATATGAATGGGCTTATTGTGTGAAAGGGGGCGTAGGCGTGACAAAAAGTCATGTAAAAAAAATATATTTTTGAATACAGTGTATGGGACAGAAGTAGTAAGGGGGGCACATCATTCAAGGTTTGGAAGCACTTGAGGTCATCTTTCAATCTTGTTTGAATTAGTGTAATGCCGCGTACACACGGTCGTTTTTTTATGATGAAAAAAAAAACGTCATTTAAATTGATCGTGTGTGGGCAAAACGTTGTGTTTTGTCTTAAAAAAAACGACCAAAAAAAATTCCAACATGCTTGAATTTTTTGTGTCGTTTTTCAAAAACGGTTTTTTTGCACAAAAATCACCGTGTTCAAAAATGTTGTTAAAAACAACGTTTTTCAACCCGCGCATGCCCAGAAGCTGTTATGAAGCACTCAATGGAAAAGAGGTGAACGTAACCTCGCTTTTTGTGAAAAAAACGATGGTGTGTATGCAACATTCTTTGAAAATCGTTTCAAAAACGTGTTTTTACTTCACAGAAAACATCGTTTTTTTTTCATCACAAAAAATGATCGTGTGTACGCGGCATAAAGATAGTGCCAAAAAAAAAAAAAAAACACTCCATAGGAAAATGACACGCTTGCAGCATCTAATAAGCATCCCCTTAGCAGTACTTCCATTCACAAATCTAATATTTTTCTGCATTTTCCAGAACTATATAATTACTATTTTTCACGGACTCTTTCCAGATCTATATACGGCAATTACATTCTTTGAGCAGAAGACCTGTGTAAAAAATAAATACCAATTTAAAAGCACTCTTATTTATAATAAACAGTCACAAGGTAATAATCCTTATATTAAAGTGCAAAATTTCCGGCAGGTAGGCGTTTATTGTAGAAGAGGCTCTGAAGGTTTGTTCTGCAATCAAAGCTGCTTTGTTGCTCTCCTGTCTCCAAGCATTCCAGACTCCATGTTTAAGACCATGATACATCCTTATTTTGGAAGCAACATGCTGCCAAACAGACTCTCACCCCCAAAACAGCCCCCTTCTAACAGTATGCAGAGATTCTTCTCCCTCCGCAGCAGCTTTTCAGATTTGAAATTGGCGTGGCACTGCCCACACAGTTGCGTCATTAATTCACAGAGATCTCTGAATAAATAAACTACAAATCCTGTCTGCCACTGCGACAGATGGACTTGTAGTATTCCATGGAACACAAGTGCGGAGATCATGGCCACTCATAGTCCATTAACACTTCCTCCAACTCTATAACTGAAAGGCGAAGTTCACCTTTAAAAATGAAATGAAATAAATAAATGCACATATAAAACGTTGCAAGTAAAGAACGTGCATTCATTATATATATTTTTTTCCCACTTTAGCCTGCAAAGCATTGCATTCACGATCGGGGGATTGTGGGTGCAATGTCAGGCTCCTGCAGACAGTACAACTGAAGTGCTTTCGTAGTTCATTTAGAACTACAAACCACAAGCCACCTGCCACGGTGGAAGACAGGACTTGTAGCTCATTCATTCACCCATCTCTGTGAATGAATGAATGATGCATCAATTGGGGGGGGGGGTAAAGACCCTGCACAGTTGTTAAAATAAGGGAGATGATCCATTAACTGCAGTCTCAGGGGGAGAGGTTGGCTGCTGCATAGTAACATGTGAAACCTTAAATATGTGGCTAACATGTAGCAATAGGTGAACTTAGCCTTCAACGCTCATATCTTGGAACAGACAGGGAACTAGAGAAAGAGCTTACAGGAACCTGGCACTACAGGTTCATTTAATGGCACAAAATATTCAATGCATGTGTGGGAATCACGTAATCCTGGCCAATGAGGATGGCTGTAAACAATGGTCCTGAAAGAACTCAGGACGAAGATATCATTGGCAGCGGCAAGGAAGATTGCAACTATGCGCAAGCATGCTGTGCCCTACATGCACATTATGACAAAAATCCTAAGCACTGGCAGCGGAGTTTAGTTCTGTTCTAAAATAGTTTTGTTGCTATAAAACTGGTCGTAAACTGAAGGAAAGTCAGCTGGTTCCTATCGAACTGGCCAAACTTCAATCCGCGGATGGATGGCCTTGTCAGCACCACTCCGCCCAACATACTTTGATTAAAAAATTAAAGGAGCCAGGTGGAAAATTGTTGGATGAAAAAGTGCCAAAATCCAATCAGATGCAGGCACAGTTCTTGTATTCTGACAGCCAGAGGCACTGAAAAAAACCTATGGTGCACAGCCACTTAAAGTGACATTTTGCTACTTGTATCCCAATACCCCTTGTTACATTACTAAGCTCTTGTCCAGATAAAATAAATGTAGGAATCACAGAGTGCATAGAACACTCTTCAGTGTATATCTAAAGATGCCTGCCAAGAAAACATCTAAACTTGTGATCAGTTATCTCTGGCTTCAAAACTCTCAGCCACTGGCCTGGAACATGTACAAAGACTTTTACAAGTGCAATCATTTGTTCCAGGGCAGCAACCTAGAATATACTGAAGCCACAGGATCAGAAAGACAGAGAACTGGCATTTTAAAGGAAAATACATTACCTGGAGTATTTCCTTTTAACCCTATAAACATTTATTATCACTCATTATATTACACCACCTCTCGCCCTGCCACGCCACCTGGCCACAAGTTGTGGATTGTCCACCGGCCACGTCACCTGACCACGTCACCTGCCACAAGTTGTGGATTGTCACCTGGCCACAAGTTGTGGATTTTCCACCGGCCACGTCACCTGACCACGTCACCTGCCACAAGTTGTGGATTGTCACCTGGCCACGTCACCTGGCCACAAGTTGTGGATTGGCCACTGGCCAGGTCACCTGCCACAAGTTGTGGATTGTCCATTTGCCATGTCACCTGCCACAAGTTGTGGATTGTCACCTGCCACGTCACCTGGCCACAAGTTGTGGATTGTCCACCTGACCACAAGTTGTGGATTGTCCACCTGACCACATCACCTGGCCACAAGTTGTGGATTGTCCACCTGACCACGTCACCTGGCCATAAGTTGTGGATTGTCCACCTGCCACGTCACCTGGCCACAAGTTGTGTCACCTGACAAGTTGTGGATTGTGCCACCACCGGCCACAAGTTGTGGATTGTCACCTGACCACGTCACCTGCCACAAGTTGTGGATTGTCACCTGCCACGTCACCTGGCCACAAGTTGTGGATTGTCCACCGGCCACGTCACCTGACCACGTCACCTGCCACAAGTTGTGGATTGTCACCTGCCACGTCACCTGGCCACAAGTTGTGGATTGTCCACCGGCCACGTCACCTGCCACGTCACCTGGCCACAAGTTGTGGATTGTCCACCGTCACCTGCCACAAGTTGTGGATTGTCATCTGCCACGTCACCTGGCCACAAGTTGTGGATTGTCCACAATGCAAGCAATTACAGTTTTTTTATTTTTTTTTAATGGTTTTTCATCATTTGCCATCATTTTTGAGATTTCTAATGTAAAAAAATAGGTCACCTTTAAAAACACCTATAACGATTAGCGGCGTTTTGCGTCTGAAACGCGAAAACTGTTTTGCGTCTGAACTAATTTTTTTGCTTCTGAAAAAAAATGAGCCTAAACCCAACTGCTTTAAAACGCAAAAAAACTTGCATGTGTGCATGGACACATAGGATAACATTAAATGTGTTCAGGGGCAGTTGAAAAAAATGCCCAAATGCCTCTGAACTCGAGTTTACCAGCGTCTCGTGTGCATGGGGCCTAAAAGGTTCATTTCTTACTGTGGGACAGTGAAAGTAATATTTACAGTAGCGATTTGCTCTTTTTGTACTATAAAGGGCTATTTTTTTTTAACCCCATTATGTTACTGGCCGATTAAATTGATTAATTTCATAATCGATTCGTTGTTTTTCGCCCTGTTCTAAAAAAGTATAACATTATACTTACCTGCTCTGTGCAATGATATTGCACACAGCGGCCCAGCACCTCCTCTTCTGGGGACCCTCACCAGAGCGCCAAGCGCTCTCGGGTCCTCCTCTTCCATGTCTGCCACCATAGTAAGCCGCTTGCTATGGGGGTACATTTGCAGGCTCACGGCAGAGCCAGGCTGTGTGCATCCACAGACGCACACAACAAGGCCCCTCCACCCCCGCTATTTTCTCACAGGATTGGATTGACAGCAGCAGGAGCGAATATGGAAAACCTGATTATTGTAAAGTCATACTTGCCACTTACAGCCTGCCTATACAGCTTGTCCAGGACCAATACAGAATAGCAATCGAGGCTGGGCCAACACGTCACTCCCTTTACTTACCGAAAGGCCTTGTACACACGCTAAGATTTTCGAATGAACCGAACGTCCTGTTTTTTTTGGCATGCTAGTCTCATTTAGAAAGTGGTGAGGTTATTCAAAATACGAAAATAGTTTTATATGTATTCTTTTGTTTTTGAGCATACGTAGTCTTGCTCTTATGAAATCAGACGTTAGTTCACATCCGACAAATTTGTTTTATAGTCTGCAGATCCAGCTTTTGTCTGAAGAAAAAGCGTAAACAGGCTGTTGAAAGCACGTACCAACGATCCGAATATCAGCAGACTTGTTTTTACACAAACTTCAGTTTTAGGTGAAGCTGCTTATTAACAAACACACTCTAAAATAAGAACAGACTGGTATATTTAGAAAAATGCAAGGAATTCAGAACGCTTGTTTGTCTCTCTGAAGACGGTCTGCAAAAGTACATATTCAGGAATTTCCCAGTACCATCTTGTTAAACATTATTTTAAAAGTTCTGACCTATGAAAAACTCAACTCCATAGAAATGAGACACCTGGTTATCAAGTATTAGAGACTGCATTTAAAATGTTAAACTAATTAAGAGTCTTACTAAATTTAACTGCAGTCTTTAAAGGTTTATGAAGTGTTTATTTGCAAAACACAGAGTAAGGCGGCGTACACACGGCCGAGGTTCTCGCTGAAAACCAGCGAGAACCTCGCTGGAATGTGCATTCCAGCGAGGACCTCGGCCGTGTGTACGGTCTCGGCGAGCTTCCCGTCGGGAAGCCCGTCGAGCAGAAATAGAGAGCACGCTCTCTATTTCCTCGACGGCCCGCCTAGAAGAATGGCTGGTTGCCATTCCCGACGGGCGGGTCGCCGATTTTGACGGCCGGCTCCATGCACATTGGGTGTATAGCCCTGGGTGCACCATCCAGGCCTGCTGCCAGCAGCCTGTAAAACTGCTGCAATTAATATCAGGTATATTTAGTGATACTACAAATAAATGGATATACTTCTACATATCAAAGATAGATGATGGAACAGATATTACATTTCTCTTATTCAATTTCTTATAAAAATAAATAAAAAAAATACCACATTTCAATAGTTGTACATTTTAGATTTGGTAACTTGTGATTAGCTTCCGTGACTCCACGAACTTGTGTAAACAAATTTAGTTTACCTTAAGTGCCCATTCACACACGGGCAACACAACATCTAGCACGACTTTGGGAGGCAACATGGACACAACTTGAGTATGAATCATCATGCAACTTACAAGGCAACTTCAAGTTGCTTTCAGGACAGTACAAGCCAACTTCAAGTCACCTCCAGGATAGGAGGCTTTTCAGTAGCCAATCAAACAACAATCAGCTCTGTGGGAGGGGTTTGCCCGAGAAATGCATGTTATCTTCCTGTATTGTTGCTTCATTTAACACAGTGATCCGACTTCTGAGGTGACTTCCATTGAAAATCAATTGGGTACAAGTTGCCTAGAAGTCAGATTGAAGTAGTATAGGATCCTTTTCTGAAGTCGGAGTACATTAAGACAGCTCCCATTCACTTCTATTCATTTTCTCGACCGCGCCACTTGGGGCAACTTGAAGTCGGATCCCAGGTTGCCCCAGTGTGAACCTGCTCCAACACTATGATGTGATCTCTTCTCAAAACAAACAGACCTTCTTCTTACGCTCTTAAATGCACAAACAAAAATGTTATATTGTGCACAGCTTGATGATTTGATCAAAGCTTATATTTTAGATTCAGAATGAATCAATGGTTTAACACATGCTATGCCCAATCCTAAGTCTAAACGCTTGAAGTCAGTATTATGAGATAACAATATATGTATCTCCCTTGTTTTAGAAGCAAAACAAATTCATACTGCAGTTAGAATTCATGTCACTCCAAAACTGAACAATGGATTGGATTAGTCAAGCATATGCTCAACCAAGCTTCCATGACCTCAAAAGGTATACATGAAAAGATTAATACTTTACCAAGACATTAAGAAGTCTGTCAGTTTAAGAAAATTCCCTTACGAGTCGCACACCGGACTCATTCAAACCTCCCTACATCTTTGCGTTTTCTCCCCCTCCTCTCAGCTTAATTTTTTAGAGAGATCGCCAGATGTCGAGCGAGAGATCCTCTTGAGATCTCTGCTACTACTTTATCTCCCTCCAAAAAGTTTTTTTTTTTTTTTTTTTTTTAACTAGGTAATTGATGATGTCAGATGACTATATGTTATTGTAGGTGACCATGACAACCAAGTATGCAGCCATCTTGAGTAATTATTATATTCACCACTAGAGGCAGTATTGTATAAGAAATGACTTGAAACTTGAAACACCATTAATTGTCTATTGGTTGACAATCAAGTGTCAATTTCCCAGCCATCCTGGCGGCTGGCACTTCTTAAAATTTATGGATTGGGAATGATAAACCCCACATAATTGGCTAAGGGTTTGTGAATTTAGCTTTGAGCCTAACAGTTTCTAATAAAACTGCTGCTGCGGCTGGACGGTGCACCGAGTGTGTAAAGCAGAGTGTGAAAAGCCGAGTCTAAAAAATGTCAAACAATTTTAGAATAATGTTCCTCAATGCATAATTCCAAAGACTTTAAAAATATCTTCAACAACAGTACATAATATCATCAAAGCCGTCTTAGAATTTGGAGAAATCTGTGCATGAGGGACAAGGCTGAAACTCAATATGGGATGCCCGTGAACTTTGAGCCCCTCAGACGACACTGCATTAAAAACATGCATGATTCTGCGATTGACATCACTGCATGGGCTCAAAAACACTAACAAAAACCACGGTCTGTGGGAACAGCCTGCCGTGCAAAAATACAAGGTGAAGTTCCATCATGCCAAGAAGTAGTCATATCTGAACATGATTTGGAAATGCTGTCACCTTCTCTGGGCCAAAGCTCATTAAAAATGGTGGAAGAATAATGGAAAACTGTTCTGTGGTCAGTTTTTCTGACACTGCATCCTCCGCACCAAAGAGAGGAGGGACCTTTTGGCTTGTCTTCAGTTATAATCCTATACAAGACAAGAAAGTTGTTGAAAGGAGAAGGGATGCTACACCATGGTAAACATGGCCCTGTTTTAACTTTTATGAAACATGTTGCTGCCATCTATTTCAAAATCACCTTATTTTTTTCTTAATATTTTTTCAGTTTAGACATGTTTTCTATTATGAATAAAATATGGGTTTATGAGATTTGCAAATCATTGCATAATGTAGATTTTACACAGCGTCCCTACTTTTTTAGGGTTGTATTTATAGTTACAGTATATATCTTCCCCTTTAAGCCAAGGACAACCACCAGCTGTTAGTTTAAATAAGCTTGTCTTTTTCACACAGGGCAAGTGTTACAGCTTCAACATAAACCAAATACCTTCACTTTAGGTTCCAACATAAACAGCAGTAACTAAAACTAGCTGAATAAAATGGAGCTGCTTGCCTCTCAGTCTTCTATGTGCAGAAACACCTGATATAAAGACATGCGTTCCTACACTCCCCGATTAGCACTACCTGGGGCGGAATCTAGTGGAACAAGGAACACTGATCCAAGACATAGATTCTAGTCCGAGTTAGTTACAGTCCTGCAATGAGAGCATTTTCATGGATAGAGATATATATATATAATATATATATATATATATATATATATATATATATATATATATATATATATATATATATATATATATATAAAACAAACACAGAATGATACGGCCGATCCCAGACGACGTCCGTGGTGACGAAACGCGTAGCTTGCTGTTCTGACGTCATCACGCTGTTCCCATCGAGGGATTGACGAGCACATACGAGCAGGAGAAGGAGATACAGCCGCCGGTCATCCACCGCATTGGAACTATCATATTGCTGATCTTTGTCTTCATAAATGTGAGTGCAATTACCTTTTGGCACATTAAACATACGCCTCTGGTATTAAGCTATGGTCTCTTTGTCTTTTGTTTTCCACTGCTGAGCAAATAGAGATCACCACAGGGACCATACAGAAGGTCAGGGGGGAGACCTAAAATGCCCATGCTTATATTGACCGCCGTCACAGGGGTCAATAACACAGGGTAAGGAGACTACAACACTATTCCCGGGTGCTTTCTTGGTGGATGCAGTTTTCTTAAACTCTTCCCTTTACTCTTGGAGGATTGATTCAACACATCTTTGTGGGACTCATTTCACTTATGGCATATATACTAATGTGATGTTCACCAGCAGTGTTATTTTTTAGTGCCAACTGCACCATTGATGATCTTTCATTTCTTTGGTTTTATGGACTCATTCTTTTATTGTTCTATTTATTTATCATTTTTGCAATATTTTTTCAACACTTGCTTTCCATACGCATTATATTTATACGTTTGTGTTTGAATTTTTCATAAGCGCCGTATCATTCTGTTTTCTATAGGTCTATGTCTTTTAATTTTTGTATCGCAAAATTTGGATACTGGCAGCTATAGATCATTATTTGTGTTACAGTTTCATTCTGCATTTCCATTCGTTATTGAGCACAGTGTTTTCCCTTCGGGAATTTTTTTTAATAATATATATATATATATATATATATATATATATATATATATATATTATATACGCGCACACACACACACAAAGTATTGGGATACCTGCCCTTGCACACACACTAACTTTAATGGCATCCCAGTCTTAGTCCATAGAGTTCATTATTGAGCTGGCCCATCTATTTGCAGCCATAACAGCTTCAACTCTTCTGGGAAGGCTGTCCACAAGGTTTAGTGTGTCTATGGGAATATTTGACCATTCTTCCAGAAGCTAGGCCAATCAAGTTCCTCCACCCCAAAATGTCTTTATGGACCTCGTTGTGCACTGGTGTGCAGTCATGTTGGAACATGAAGGGGCCTTACCCAACATATTCCCACAAAATTGGGAGCATAACATTTTCAAAATGTCTTGGTACGCAGTAGAGCTGCATGATTCTGGCAAAAAAAAAAAAGAGAATCACGATTTTTTTTTTGCTTGGAAGATAGATCATGAGATATAGATAGATATGATTCTCACAATTCTCGCAGCGCAACATCATCTTTCACATTGAAGAGGATGTCCGCTGAAAAAAAAAAAAATAAGGAATAGTTTTATTGCATTTTTATTAATTATTTTTTTTTTTACTACTAATAGCGGTGATCAGCGATTTTTTTCGTGACTGCGACAATATGGCGGACACTTCGGACAATTTTGACACATTTTTGGGACAATTGTCATTTTCACAGCAAAAAATTTAAATTTGCATTGTTTACTGTGGAAATGACAGTTGCAGTTTGGGAGTTAACCACAGGTGGCGCTGTAGGGGATGTGTGCCTATGTGTTGTGTTTACAACTGTAGGGGGGTGTGGCTGTAGGTGTGACGTCATCGATCGCGTCCCCTATTACAGGGATGACGCGATCGATGATGCTACGGCCACAGAGAAGCACGGGGAAGCCGTGTGTACACACGGCTCTCCCCGTTCTTCCGCTCCAGGGACGGATCGCCGCACTGCAGCGGCGATCGGGTCCGCAAATCCCGTGGTCCCGGAGCTTCGGACCGGGTCGCGGGCGCGCGCGCCCGCGACCCACGGCTGGGTACTAAAATCAACGTATATATACGTTGATGTGCCCAGCCGTGCCATTCTGCCGA
The DNA here is from genome assembly GCA_029574335.1 of Rana kukunoris. Taxonomy (NCBI): domain Eukaryota; kingdom Metazoa; phylum Chordata; class Amphibia; order Anura; family Ranidae; genus Rana; species Rana kukunoris. The sequence goes on from CM056049.1 coordinate 434,599,653, forward strand.
CGTAAATGTGCAGTAGGCGGTCCTTAAGTGGCTAAACAACACTTTTTATGGATATCTTTAAGAAATGGCTTTCTTCTTGCCACTCTTCCATAAAGGCCAGATTTGTGCAGTATACAACTGATTGTTGTCCTATGGACAGAGTCTCCTACCTCAGCTGTAGATCTCTGCAGTTCATCCAGAGTAATCATGGGCCTCTTGGCTGCATCTCTGATCAGTCTTCTCCTTGTATGAGCTGAAAGTTTAGAGGGACGGCCAGGTCTTCGTAGATTTGCAGTGGTCTGATACTCCTTCCATTTCAATATTATCGCTTGCATAGTGCACCTTGGGATGTTTAAAGTTTGGGAAATCTTTTTGTATCCAAATCTGGCTTTAAACTTCTCCACAACAGTATCTGGGACCTGCCTGGTGTGTTCCTTGTTCTTCATGATGCTCTCTGCGCTTTAAAAGGACCTCTGAGACTATCACAGTGCAGGTGCATTTATACGAAGACTTGATTACACACAGGTGGATTCTATTTATCATCATTAGTCATCATTGGATCATTCAGAGATCCTCACTGAACTTCTGGAGAGAGTTTGCTGAACTGAAAGTTAAGGGGCTGAATAATTTTGCACGCCAACATTTTTCAGTCTTTTATTTGTTAAAAAAAGTTTAAAATATCCAATAAATTTCGTTCCACTTCATGATTGTGTCCCACTTGTTGATTCTTCACAAAAAATTACAGTTTTATATCTTTATGTTTGAAGCCTGAAATGTGGCAAAAGGTCGCAAAGTTCAAGGGGGCCAAATACTTTCGCAAGGCACGGAGATATATATATATATACACACACACACACACACACACACACACACACACACACACACACACACATATATATATATATATATATATATATATATATATATATATATATATATATATATATATATATATATATATATATATATACACACATATACATATATACACACACACATATATACACACACATGTACATATATATTATATATATTTTAATGCAGAAATGTCAATTGCTGCAATATATTATGTGGCACTGTATTTGCCCAGTGGTCTTTCAAATGCAACTTTTTGGGAAAAAATACACTTTAATGAAAAAAAACCCAGTAAAGTTAGCCTAATTTATTTAAATTTTTTTTCATTAAAGTGTATTTTTTCCCAAAAAGTTGCATTTGAAAGACCACTGGGCAAATACAGTGCCACATAATATATTGCAGCAATTGCCATTTCTGCATTAAAATATATATAATATATATGTATATGTGTGTATATGTGTGTATATGTGTGTATATGTGTGTGTGTGTGTATGTGTGTGTATGTGTGTGTATATATATATATATATATATATATATATATATATATATATATATATATATATTATATATATATAAAAAATTGATTGGGGGTTCCAAGTAATTTTATAGCAAGAAATATTGATTTTTAACTTCAGAAACAAAGTGTTGGAAAAAGATTTGGACTTTTAAGTGGTTAAACTTCCTGCATTTACACACAGAAGTTAGCTCAGCGAAGCTGGCCCCCCTACAATCAGCACAAATAAAAACTCAAGTGTGTTTCTTTAGTGCTACGTTTGTGCTGTTTTGTGCCGCAAAAAATTACGTTTGTGCTGCTTTTATTTTGAAGATATTAGCAATTGTTTTTTCCAGACTATGACATCATCTAGCCCCCCTACAAGCCCAAATGTCACAAAACTGGTCTCATTAGTTAGTGCTACGTTTGTGCTGTTTTGTGCTGCTAATATTTCCGTTCTATCTTTTATCGTTTTTGCGTTATTAATGATTTATTAAAGGTCACCAAAGGTCACACAGCCCCCCTACAAGCCCAAATGACACAAAACTGGTCTCTGTGGTTAGTGCTACGTTTGTGCTGTTTTGTGCTGCTAATATTTCCGTTCTATCTTTTATCGTTTTTGCGTTATTAATGATTTATTAAAGGTCACCAAAGGTCACACAGCCCCCCTACAAGCCCAAATGACACGGAACTGGTCTGGTTGGTTAGTGCTACGTTTGTGCTGTTTTGTGCTGCTAATATTTCTGTTCTATCTTTTATTGTTTTTGCGTTATTAATGATTTATTAAAGGTCACCAAAGGTCAATCAGCCCCCCTACAATGCCCAAATGACACGAAACTGGTCTCATTGGTTAGTGCTACGTTTGTGCTGTTTTGTGCTGCTAATATTTCCATTCTATCTTTTATCGTTTTTGCGTTATTAATGATTTAATAAAGGTCACCAAAGGTCACACAGCCCCCCTACAAGCCCAAATGACACGAAACTGGTCTTATTGGTTAGTGCTACATTTGTGCTGTTTTGTGCTGCTTATATTTCCGTTCTATCTTTTATCGTTTTTGCGTTATTAATGATTTAATAAAGGTCACCAAAGGTCACACAGCCCCCCTACAAGCCCAAATGACACGAAACTGGTCTCATTGGTTAGTGCTACGTTTGTGCTGTTTTGTGCTGCTTATATTTCCGTTCTATCTTTTATCGTTTTCGCGTTATTAATGATTTATTAAAGGTCACCAAAGGTCACACAGCCCCCCTACAAGCCCAAATGACACAAAACTGGTCTCATTGGTTAGTGCTACGTTTGTGCTGTTTTGTGCTGCTAATATTTCCGTTCTATCTTTTATTGTTTTTGCGTTATTAATGATTTATTAAAGAGCTCAGCGAAGCTGGCCCCCCTACAATCAGCACAAATAAAAACTCAAGTGTCTTTCTTTAGTGCTACGTTTGTGCTGTTTTGTGCCGCAAAAAATTACGTTTGTGCTGCTTTTATTTTGAAGATATTAGCAATGTTTTTTTTACAGACTATGACAGCCCTCAAAATTTCCACTCGCCTACTAGCATTTGGCGAGTGGATTTAAGCTGGGGGCGAGTGATGACAGGGCTACATGACCAATCTCCCTCCAATCTGTGCCTACACTTAGAGTCCCAATGAGATTGGCGGCTGAAGAGGAAAGGTGCATGCTCGTGAAAAATAGTCTTTGTGAGCCGCGCACAGGCAGAGCAGTACACAGGTGCTCTCCTTACAATTCTCATTAAGCCATGGGACTTAACAGTATGACCTCTCTGAGCCTACCCCGCTCCCCCGACCAATGTGCCTGGAAAGAAAAAAGTAATGAGTGAGGTGGAGGCTTGGGAAAATTACCACTCCGGTGCAGTGCTCACTGAAAGTTGCCCTGACATGAGAGCGGTAGCCTTCCAGTTTGTGCAGTTTTCTTCTTCTTGTGCTCTTTGTAAGCGTCCAACAGTTCAGCCTGAGCACTGTGAACAGTCTGGTCTCAATGTGTGCTGTGCGGTGTCAGTGTGCGCTGTGCTATGGTGTCAATGGCTGTACAATTGTGCTGAATTTGTACTTCCTCCTGCTGTGCTGCAGCTCCTCTCCTCACTGCCAGCCTGATTAAAAGGGGGAAGTGGGGACATGCAAGCGTGGAGCCGCACACACAGGCCCCTACTGATGAGATGAGATGAGATGAGATGCAGAGGAGACAGCAAGAGAATGGGGAAGAGACCCAGTTCTAGTGCCATGTCCCTCTGGTCTGACCCCAGTGCCCTGTCCCTCTGGTCTGACCCCAGTGCCCTGTCCCTCTGGTCTGACCCCAGTGCCCTGTCCCTCTGGTCTGACCCCAGTGCCCTGTCCGATTTTGTTAAAGTTGTTGTTGGTAATATTTAATTTTGTAACTTGATTCTGCATAAAACATATAACAGTGTCATTCCATGAGATAATCTACGAGGGCGTGTTTACGGGTGCAATTAGGCGCAGGGCAGTGTATGAATTAGGTGGGGCAACTGGTGGCGAGTATCTCTTGAGGCCTGGCTAGTAGCTCAGGACTTGAAATTTTGAGCCCTGGACTATGACATCATCTAGCCCCCCTACAACACCCAAATGACACAAAACTGGTCTTGTTGGTTAGTGCTACGTTTGTGATGGTTTGTGCTGCTAATATTTTTATTTGTGCTGTTATGCTTTTAAAGTCATAACAGTTTATTTATTTTTTTCAAACCCCACTCACTTTGCCCACCTCACAATCAGCACAAATAAAAACTGAAGTGTGTTTCTTTAGTGCTATGTTTGTGCTGTTTTGTGCTTAAATTGTGTTTAAATTTCCATTCTATCTTTTATTGTTTTTGTGTTATTAATGATTTATCAAAGGTCACCAAAGGTCACACAGCCCCCCTACAACACCCAAATGACACAAAACTGGTCTCATTGGTTAGTGCTACGTTTTTGCTGCTAATATTTTCGTTGCATGGTGGCACCAGTCAGCTGGTGGATGTGACAACAGAACCGGCTGATGGCATATAAGCTGGCACTGAGCTTGGCTGGCGGCAGACTGTGGGTAAGCAGCGGGAAACAGGAGACAGGTGAAACCTTGCTGGACTGAAGAGCTGTAGCAGGATGCAGGGTCAGATGAGCCGGGTCCATAATGGTTGGGCAGATCAGGCATAGACGGCAGACAACAGGATAGTTGGGTCACAAGCCAAATCAGCAACGGGAGTTAGATCAGGCAAGAACAGAAGGCAGAATCCAACGGAGGTCAGGAGCAAGCTGGGTTAGGATCAGAAGTCAAACACAGCAATCAGGAGCGAACACACAGAAGCTGCACACCAAACTGCAGCCTGTTTAAATAGTCTGTCTGGCGCCAGCATTGATGACAGGCTCACGCTCATCTGCCCGGCCAGTTGCCAGTCTGCGCATGCGCATATGTATGCACAGGGAGACATCATTTGTGCTATGGGCAAGCCTTTGCTGACAACCCCTACAACAGCCAAACAAAATGAAAAGGGGCTGGTTGGTTGCCACGTTTGTGTTGGTTTGTGCCATTTTACTCTCCATTCTAGCTCCTTTTTGTTTTTCATTTATTGTTGATTTAATAAAGGTCACCCAGCAGCCCTACAAGAGACACAAGACATGAAACCAGGCTGGTTGGTGCCTCCTTTGTGCTGGTTTGTGCTGTTTAAGTATCAGTTCTACTGCTTTTTGTTTTTCAGCTATTTACTATTTATTAAAGGTCAGTAAAGGTCACTGGGTTGGTTGGTTAGTGCCGCGTTAGTGCTGTTAAAATTACTATGTGTGCTGCTTTTTTATTGCAAACTTTTTTTTAATTAATCAAACCCCACCTCCCCCACTATAAAAGCATAAGGATGTAAAACTGGCTGATTAGTTAGTGCTGCTACTGTGCTGCTTAAACATCCATTCTCTCAGGTTTTGATATTTTAAGTTATTTTTTTTTATATAGTATATACTATAGTTTTACACCATATTTTTGTACAATTTGTATGTTAAAATATAAGCAACTTTTGTTATTCCCTATGTCACTTACATAACTATAACTTTATGTACAGTATATTGCTATATTACATGCTATAATGGGTTATTTTTAGACCTTTTATTTGTGTTACATTGTAACCATGTTCATGTGTCTGCACATAACAAAATTTAGTTTTAGGCTCCTTTTACACATGCTGTCTGATCAGGTGCGCCTGTCCGTTTTTCAGTCGTACCTGATCGGATCGGACACTCCATTCACCTCTATGGAGCAACAGATGTCAGCGATGACATGTCTGCTGACATACACCGTCATCCGATCCGATCTATTCCGCCAAATCCAGATGGATGGAGGTCCTATTTTACATCCTTCTGGAGGATCAGATCAGATAGGATCAGATAAAAAATAGACAGAGTCCCATAGAAGAGAGCAGAACTCTGACAGGTCCATCTCAGCACAGTGAGCGGAGAAAGATCTGTCATCGGCTTGCTCAGCACGTATTAACAGAGTCCATCAAAATGAACGTACCCCATGTGAAAGGGGCTTATGGGTTGACTGTATTGATTGGGAAATGTGTCACCACAGTCTCACTTTGAATACTCAATGCTAACAGCACAATTGTTGTAATGGATGGAGCAGGTGATAAGATGTGCTTCTTGTTGTCTTATTTCACAATTTCAATTGCGCAGCACTGGATTAATAGCTCTTTTTCTTTCTTCTTCAAGTTTTACATCCATGGCATAAGACTTAAAGGAGAAGTCCAGTCTTAGCTTTATAGGCTGGGCTTCTCCTAAGGGTCAAAGGAGTGCAATTAATTTTGCACTCCTATGACCCGTTTTCAGTAGAGAGCGGTCTGAAGTCCACTCTCTGCTGACGTCACTGGAATCAGTCGGGGCAGCGCATCATCACGACTTCCCAAGTCTGGATCCGCCAGCTGCCCTGATTAATGGCAATCTCAGCGAGTCACTGACACAGCCTCTCCCCGCCCCTCCACTGCCCAGTGCTCCAAGGAGCGCTGAGAAGTAGAGCAAGGCGATGCTGACTGACAGGGGAGGAGTGAGAACCCAGCCATCGGCGGTGTTCGGTGGCTCGGTTCTCAGTGTAGAGACAGCTGGGACATGTGCAGCATCAGCCTGACGCTGCATCCACCGAGGTAAGTATGAATATAAAAAAAAAAAAAACATACCGTATTTATTGGCGTAGATAACACGCACTTCAATTTAAGAGGGAAGTTTCAGGATTTTTTTTGCCGTATTCTCCAAGCACTTGCTCCGTAATTCAAAGTGGGGGGCTTGTATTTAAATTAAGCACGCCCCCGCGCCCGATCGAACTGCGCATGCGCCGGCCGTACAAATAGCCCAGTGCGCAAGATCCAGCTCACGACGGAAAACGTCATTGAAGCCGACGTGAGCATCATTGACATAAAGCCCTATTCGCGAACGACTTTGTCATTGACGTAAAGCCCTATTTACGAACGACTTAGTAAAACTACGTAAACGACGGAAAAAGACGACGCTGTCCCGAGGCCATACTTAACATGGCATACGACGGACCTTCGGAAACCTACCCCTCATATAGCAGGGGTAGGTTTACGCTTACGGAAATGACGTAAACGACGACGAGGCAGCGCAAAAAACTTTCGGGAATCAGCATATCAGGCTCATTTGCATAGTCAAATGAGAAAACAATGTAAACGCCACCTAGCGGCCAGAAAAAAAATTACATCGAAGATCCGACGGTGTAAGTGTCTTACACCTGTCGGCTCTACGCCGTATCTATGCGTAAGTGATTCTAGGAATCAGACGCATAGATACCCGGGCCAAAAAACAGAGATACGGCGGTGTATCTTAACTCCCGTTGCTGATTTGGCTTGTGACCCAACTATCCTGTTGTCTGCCGTCTATGCCTGATCTGCCCGACCATTATGGACCCGGCTCATCTGACCCTGCATCCTGCTACAGCTCTTCAGTCCAGCAAGGTTTCACCTGTCTCCTGCTTCCAGCTGCTTACCCACAGTCTGCCGCCAGCCAAGCTCAGTGCCAGCTTATATGCCATCAGCCGGTTCTGTTGTCACATCCACCAGCTGACTGGTGCCACCATGCAGTCTATTGGACTGATCACAGGCACTCATACTTTGCTGTGCTTCAATTGCTGCTTTCTAACCAGGAGATCACTAACCAGGTATGGGACAGGAGGGCAGGGTGATGTCATTGTCTGGGAAAAAACTAATTGCTATTATCTTAAAAATAAAAGCAGCACAAATGTGTATTTTTATGACAAAAAAAAGCACAAACGTAGCACTAAAAAATAGTATGTTTGTTTGTAAGATTTAATAACATGGGGGGCAAAGTGAGTGGGTTATTATCAAATAAAAACAAGCTGCTGTATATTAAAAACCATAACGGCACAAATAAAAATATTAGCAGCACAAACATAGCACTAAAGAAACATTTGAGTTTTTATTTGTGCTGATTGTAAGGGGGGGGGGGGTGAGTGGGGTTTGAAAAAAACAAAATAAATGTTATAACTTAAAAACCATAACAGCACAAATATTTTTTTAGCAGCACAAAACAGCACAAACGTAGCACTAACCAACGAGACCAGTTTTGTGTCATTTGGGCATTGTAGGGGGGATGTGTGACCTTTGGTGACCTTTGATAAATCATTAATAACACAAAAACAATAAAAGATAGAATGGAAATTTAAACAGCACAAAACAGCACAAACACAGCACTAAAGAAACACACTTCAGTTTTTATTTGTGCTGATTGTGAGGTGGGCAAAGTGAGTGGGGTTTGAAAAAAATTAAATAAACTGTTATGACTTTAAAAGCATAACAGCACAAATAAAAAATATTAGCAGCACAAACCAGCACAAACGTAGCACTAACCAACAAGACCAGTTTCGTGTCATTTGGGTGTTGTAGGGGGGCTAGATGATGTCATAGTCCAGGGCTCAAAATTTCAAGTCCTGAGCTACTAGCCAGGCCTCAAGAGATACTCTCCACCAGTTGCCCCACCTAATTCATACACTGCCCTGCGCCTAATTGCACCCGTAAACACGCCCTCGTAGATTATCTCATGGAATGACACTGTTATATGTTTTATGCAGAATCAAGTTACAAAATTAAATATTACCAACAACAACTTTAACAAAATCGGACAGGGCACTGGGGTCAGACCAGAGGGACAGGGCACTGGGGTCAGACCAGAGGGACAGGGCACTGGGGTCAGACCAGAGGGACATGGCACTAGAACTGGGTCTCTTCCCCATTCTCTTGCTGTCTCCTCTGCGTCTCATCTCATCTCATCAGTAGGGGCCTGTGTGTGCGGCTCCACGCTTGCATGTCCCCACTTCCCCCTTTTAATCAGGCTGGCAGTGAGGAGAGGAGCTGCAGCACAGCAGGAGGAAGTACAAATTCAGCACAATTTTACAGCCATTGACACCATAGCACAGCGCACACTGACACCGCACAGCACACATTGAGACCAGACTGTTCACAGTGCTCAGGCTGAACTGTTGGACGCTTACATAGAGCACAAGGAGAAGAAAACTGCACAAACTGGAAGGCTACCGCTCTCATGTCAGGGCAACTTTCAGTGAGCACTGCACCGGAGTGGTAATTTTCCCAATCCTCCACCTCACTCATTACTTTTTTCTTTCCAGGCACATTGGTCGGGGGGAGCGGGGTAGGCTCAGAGAGGTCATACTGTTAAATCCCATGGCTTAATGAGAATTGTAAGGAGAGCACCTGTGTACTGCTCTGCCTGTGCTCACAAAGACTATTTTTCACGAGCATGCACCTTTCCTCTTCAGCCGCCAATCTCATTGGGACTCTAAGTGTAGGCACAGATTGGAGGGAGATTGGTCATGTAGCCCTGTCATCACTCGCCCCCAGCTTAAATCCACTCGCCAAATGCTAGTAGGCGAGTGGAAATTTTGAGGGCTGTCATAGTCTGTAAAAAAAACATTGCTAATATCTTCAAAATAAAAGCAGCACAAACGTAATTTTTTGCGGCACAAAACAGCACAAACGTAGCACTAAAGAAAGACACTTGAGTTTTTATTTGTGCTGATTGTAGGGGGGCCAGCTTCGCTGAGCTCTTTAATAAATCATTAATAACGCAAAAAACAATAAAAGATAGAACGGAAATATTGGCAGCACAAAACAGCACAAACGTAGCACTAACCAATGAGACCAGTTTCGTGTCATTTGGGCTTGTAGGGGGGCTGTGTGACCTTTGGTGACCTTTAATAAATCATTAATAACGCGGAAAACGATAAAAGATAGAACGGAAATATAAGCAGCACAAAACAGCACAAACGTAGCACTAACCAATGAGACCAGTTTCGTGTCATTTGGGCTTGTAGGGGGGCTGTGTGACCTTTGGTGACCTTTATTAAATCATTAATAACGCAAAAACGATAAAAGATAGAACGGAAATATAAGCAGCACAAAACAGCACAAATGTAGCACTAACCAATGAGACCAGTTTCGTGTCATTTGGGCTTGTAGGGGGGCTGTGTGACCTTTGGTGACCTTTATTAAATCATTAATAACGCAAAAACGATAAAAGATAGAATGGAAATATTAGCAGCACAAAACAGCACAAACGTAGCACTAACCAATGAGACCAGTTTCGTGTCATTTGGGCTTGTAGGGGGGCTGTGTGACCTTTGGTGACCTTTAATAAATCATTAATAACACAAAAACAATAAAAGATAGAAAGGAAATGTAAACAGCACAAAACAGCACAAACATAGCACTAAAGAAACACACTTGAGTTTTTATTTTTGCTGATTGTAAGATGGGCAAAGTGAGTGGGGTTTGAAAAAAATAAATAAACTGTTATAACTTTAAAACCATAACAGCACAAATAAAAATATTAGCAGCACAAACCAGCACAAACGTAGCACTAACCAATGAGACCAGTTTCGTGTCATTTGGGCGTTGTAGGGGGGCTGATTGACCTTTGGTGACCTTTAATAAATCATTAATAACGCAAAAACGATAAAAGATAGAACAGAAATATTAGCAGCACAAAACAGCACAAACGTAGCACTAACCAACCAGACCAGTTCCGTGTCATTTGGGCTTGTAGGGGGGCTGTGTGACCTTTGGTGACCTTTAATAAATCATTAATAACGCAAAAAACGATAAAAGATAGAACGGAAATATTAGCAGCACAAAACAGCACAAACGTAGCACTAACCACAGAGACCAGTTTTGTGTCATTTGGGCTTGTAGGGGGGCTGTGTGACCTTTGGTGACCTTTAATAAATCATTAATAACGCAAAAAACGATGAAAGATAGAACGGAAATATTAGCAGCACAAAACAGCACAAACGTAGCACCAACTAATGAGACCAGTTTTGTGACATTTGGGCTTGTAGGGGGGCTAGATGATGTCATAGTCTGGAAAAAACAATTGCTAATATCTTCAAAATAAAAGCAGCACAAACGTAATTTTTTGCGGCACAAAACAGCACAAACGTAGCACTAAAGAAACACACTTGAGTTTTTATTTGTGCTGATTGTAGGGGGGCCAGCTTCGCTGAGCTACAGAAGTTTGCTCCAAGAAGGAATTTAGTTACAATGTTTCATGTTAAAAAACTTGGCAGACTGCCCAGAATTTTTTCTTTACACAGTCGGGATGGAGACGCCGGCCAGGGAGAGGAGCGGGGGCCCCGGTCGGCGCGTCGCTGGAACGCAGGAGCAGGTAAGTGAGTGTTTATTAAAAGCCAGCAGCTACACTTTTTGTAGCTGCTGACTTTTAATAAACACCATTTTTGGCTGGAACACCCCTTTAAGGCTTTGAGGCAAGACGTTTGGCAACTCAAACCTTCAGCTCACTCCACATATTTTCTATGGGAATAAAGTCTGGAGACTGGCTAGGCCACTCTAGGACCTTAATGTGCTTCTTCTTGAGCTACTCTTGTTGCCTTGGTCGTGTGTTTTGGGTCATTGTCATGCTGGAATACCCATCCACGACCCATTTTCTATGTCCTGGCTGAGGGAAGGAGGTTCTCACCCAAGATTTGACCGTACATGGCCCAGTCTATGGTCCCTTTTGATGCAGTGAAGTTGTCTTGTCCTCTTATTAGAAAAACACCGCCAAAGCACGTTTCCACCTCCATGTTTGATGTTGGGGATGGTGTTCTTGGGGTCATAGGCAGCATTCCTCCACCTCCTCCAAACACGGCGAGTTGATGCCAAAGAGCTTGATTTTGGTCTCATCTGACCACAACACTTTCACCCAGTTCTCCTCTGAATCATTCAGATGTGCTTTCTTGAGCAGGAGGACCTTGCGGGAGCTGCAGGATTTCAGTACTTCACGACGTAGTGTGTTACCAATTGTTTTCTTGGCGACTATGGTCCCAGCTGCCTTGAGATCATTGACATGATTTTTCCCGTGTAGTTCTGGGCTGATTCCTCACCATTCTTATGATCATTGAAACTCCACGAGGTGAGATCTTACATGGAGCCCCAGACCAAGGGAGATTGACAGCAATTTTGTATTTCTTCCATTTGCTAATAAATCGCACCAACTGTTGTCACTCTCTCACCTTGTGTAGGTCTACAATCTTGTCCCCAACATCCTTGGACAGCTCTTTGGCCTTGGCCATGGTGGAGAGATTGGAATTTGATTGATTGCTTCTGTGAACAGGTGCGTTTTTGTACAGGTAACAAGCTGAGATTAAAAGCCTCTTTAGGGCTCTTTCACGCGGTGCGCCCGTTCAGGTCCGCCTGCGGACCTGAACGGGCACTCTGTGCTCCTCTATAGAGCAGCGGATGTCAGCGGTGACATGGCCGCTGACATCCGACCCGCCAAAGTGTGACGGAGGAAAAACCTACTTTTCCATCCATCTGGCGGATTGAATCGGGTGAACACGGACAAACGGTCCGTGTTCATCCGATCCCCCCCATAGGGAAGAGCGAAGAAAAGACAGGGCGATTTGCAAAAGTAGTTCATGCTCTACTTTTGACAATTTCAGATGCGACTATAATAGATATCTGTGTATGAAGCCACACATATGTCTATAAAGTAGGAGCTGAAATTGTGCTACTTCGCGAGTTTAAAGGCAGGTGTCCCAATACACACACACAGTGGAAATAAAAAAATAAAGTCCACACATCCCTGTTAATGTCAGGATTCTGTGAAGAAAATAAATGAAAAAGATAAATCATTTTAGAACTTTTTGACCTATAAACTGTACTGGTTGCATACAGGGTTTGACAAATTTGCTTGGAATCTAGGAGCCAGCTAAAAAAGTTAGGAGCCATAAAACACGCCCCGTCCTGCCAAGCTTGTGCGCAGAAGCAAACGCATACGTGAGTAGCGCCCGCATATGTAAACGGTAAACCACAATGTGAGGTATCACCGCAATTGGTAAAGCGAGAGCAATAATTCTAGCTCTAGACCTCCTCTAACTCAAAACATGCAACCTGTAGAATTTTTTAAACGTCGCCTATGGAGATTTTAAAGGGTAAAAGTTTGTCGCCATTCCACGAGGGGACGCAATTTTGAAGCGTGACATGTTGGGTATCAATTTACTCGGCGTAGCATTATCTTTTACAATATAAAAAAAAAAAATTGGGCAAACTACTGTTGTCTTATTTTTTTTTTTATTAAAAAGTGTATTTTTTCCCAAAAACGTGCGCTTGTAAGACCGCTGCGCAAATACGGTGTGACAGAAAGTATTGAAACGACTGCCATTTTATTCTCTAGGGTGTTAGAATAAAAAATATATATAATGCTTGGGGGTTCTAATTAGAGGGAAAGAGATTGCAGTGAAAAATTACACATTAGAACAGCTGTTTAACTTGCAATGCCAATGACCACCACCAGATAGCGCCATCTCACAGAAGGAAGAGCTTGGGACTTCACAAGGCTGCGGCCTCAATTACTGGCCGTCGCGACGAGGTGGGGACGCACAGAGACACAGGATCCTCAATTACCGGCCGCCGTGGGCGCCAGGTCACAATTTCTTCTCGCAATTGCGACCTGGCACCCGGATTTTGTCGACCCCTTGATGCATAAGTATGCACATCCTTAAATACTTTGTTGCAGCACCTTTTGATATCATTACAGCACTGTCTTTTTGGGTATGAGTCTATCAGCATGGCACATCTTGACTTGGCAATATTTGCCCACTCTTTGCAAAAAACACTCCAAATCTGTCAGATTGCGAGGGCATCTCCTATGCACAGCCCTCTTCAGATGACACCACAGATTTTCAGTCGGATTCAGGTCTGGGCCTTTCTAAAACTTTATTTTGCTTCTGTGGAAGACATTCCTTTGGTGATTTGGATGTATGCTTTGGGTCGTTGTCATGCTGAAAGATGCTCTTCACGTTTAGCTTTCTAGCAGAAGCCTGAAGATTTTGTGCAAATATTGAGTGGTATTTAGAACTGTTCATAATTACCCTCTACCTTGACTGAGGCCCCTGTTCCAGCTGAAGAAAAAAAAGCCCCAAAGCATGATGCTGCCACCACCATGCTTCACTGTGGGTATGGTGTTCTTTTGGAGATGTGCAGTGTTTTTGCAGCAAACATATCTTTTGGAATTATGGCCAAAAAGTTCAACCTTGGTTTCATCATCAGACCAGAACACATTTTCCCACATGCTTTTGGGAGACTTCAGATGCATTTTAGCAAACTTTAGCCAGGCTTGGATGTTTTTCGTCATTCGAAAAGGCTTCCGTCTCGTCACTCCCATAGTCCACACATATGAAGAATATGGGAGATTGTTGTCACATGTACCACACAGCCACTACTTGACAGATATTCTTGCAGATCCTTTAATGTTGCTGTAGTCTCTTGGCAGCTTCCCTGACCAATTTTCTTCTCGTCTTTTCAACAATTTTGGAGGGAAGTCCAGTTCTTGGTAATGTCGCTGTTGTGCCAAATTTTCTTTACTTGATGACGGGACTGTCTTCACTGTTTTCCATTGTATATCTAATGCCTTTGTACCCAACTTCTGACTAATACATTTTAACAATGACCATGGCTTTTGCTGTAGGATGAGACTAAGAAAACGTCAGGAAAGACCTACTAGAACAGCTCAACTTTATTTGGGGTTAATCAGTGACACATTAAAATTTAACATGAGTTTAACATGAGTTTAAGCCCAGGTTCACACAGATACAGGTTTGAAACCGTGCAAGTTCAGCTGAATTCCGTCAGTTTGGCATGTGATTTGACATGTCAAAAAAGCACTCTTCGACAACATACAAGTGTGAATGAGCCCTGGAATCACACCGTCTACTTCAGTGCATTGTATTAAAGGCGGTGAATTCAAATGAACACTCCAGAATTATTATTGTTATACAGGATTTATAAAGTGCCAACAGTTTGCACAGCACTTTACAACATGCCCACTTTCAGCCATGTAGCACACCACAGTGCATGGTAGTTGGTACCACCCAGTATAAAGGATATCTCCACAAAGATTATTTTCCTGGGATTGTTAGGGTAATCACACCTTCAATCTCCTACACTTTACAAAACTGAGGCTAAAAATTGCTGACGCTCAAAGCAAATGTTATACATTTTCACACCATGGACATCCTGAGTTGAATACTGTACTTGTATTATACGTGTATCATTACATTTCAGATTACTAAAAATGATGTAAAACAGCGCACTAAGCATATGGACCATAACCGAGTTTAGCTACTCTGGAGACTTGATTATATGAAAAAAAATCTCTGAAAATGTCCCTTTAGGCCATGTTCACATAAGTGGTTATTTAGTGCATTCATTGCGGTGTCAATAAATGGGAAAGAGACTATCACAATAAACTCTCTAACATAAAATGTATCCAACAGCTTGTCCCAATAGTACAAATAACCACAAAAAAATACTTAAAAGGGAATCTATAGTAGTTTTTAGGGTTGTCCCGATACCACTTTTTTAGGACTGAGTACAAGTACCGATACTTTTTTTAAATGTGTCCCCATATGCAGCCATGTCACCCACAAATGCAGCCATGTCCCTCCAGCCATGTCCCCCATATATGCAGCCATGTCCCTCCAACCATGTCCCCCACATATGCAGCCATGTCCCTCCAGCCATGTCCCCCACATATGCAGCCATGTCCCTCCAGCCATGTCCCCCACATATGTAGCCATGTCCCTCCAGCCATGTCCATACCTAGCCATGGCCACTGCACGGAGATCACCACAGCATTCATTTGAATAGTTGTTTTGCCCGCACGTATAGACACTCCCCCTTGCTCGCGATTGGACAGATCACGATCACCCATCCAATCCCGAGCAAGGGGGAGTGTCTATACGCACGGGAACACTACAGCTATTCAAATGAAAGCTGTGATGTTCCCGCACGTTCCCGTTTAACCCATGCGGCGCGGCTCCCGCAAATACTCGGTATCGGTCCCGATACCGATACTGGTATCGGTACAACCCTAGTAGTTTTCATATTTCTTCGAATCTAATCAAATCAATGTGTATTAAAACAGTTCCTTCTACTAAAGACACACACACACACACACACAATATATTATGTTTATGCACACTATATTACCAAAAGTATTGAGACGCCTGCCTATACATGAACTTTAATGGACTCACAGTCTTAGGTGGCGTACACATAACCGATTTTCTAGGCAGAATCCAGCAAGAACCTCGATGGGAGACGTATTTTGCCGAGGAAACCGGTCGTGTGTACACTTTTCGCCGAGCAACCCGTCGAGGAACTAGTCGAGTCAAAAAGAGAGCAGGTTCTCCATTTCCTCGTTGTTCAATGGGAAATTTTGGCTCGACAAGCTTTATGACTGCCGAACTAGGAACTCGACGGGCAGAACGATGAGTTTCGCCCGACGAGTTTCTCGGTCGTGTGTACGCCGCCTCAGTCCATAGGGTTCAAGTTTCTCCACCCCAAACTCGTTCATCCATGCGTTTATGGACCTTGCTTTGTGCACTGGTCCAAATTATTTGGGTGGGGGGGGGGGGATTATGGTGTGGGGTCTTCTTTCAGGGTTGGGCTTGGTCCTTTAGTCCCAGTGAAGGGAACTCTTAAAGAGAGATTTTTATAAAAACAAACAGTGTTACACAGAGCAGCCCAGATCCTCCTCTTCTCAGGTACCCTCTTTGGTGCTCCTGGCCACTCCCTCCCATCAAGTGCCTCCACAGCAGGAAGCTTGCTATGTCCATTCAGACATGGAGCTGTGGCCCAGACCAGCCCCTCTCTCTCCTGATCGACTAACCCTACTTTGACAGCAGCAGGAGGAGCCAATGGTGCCACTGTTGTGTCTTAGCCAATCAGGAAGGAGAGTCTCGGTCAGCCGAGATACTCATGGACATCAGTGAACAGAGATGGGGCTCTGCTGCACACAGGCTTTTTTGTATCTTAATGTATAAAATGCATTAAGATTAAAAAAAAAAAAAAAAAAAGGAAGAACTTCTGACTTTACACTTCCTTTAAGGCGCCGGCATATTAAGAGATTATGGACAAATTCATGCTCCCAACTTTGTGGGAACAGCCCCTTCAGTGCACAAACATGGTCCATAAAGACAGTGCACTTGAGCATTTGTTTTGTTGCTGCAGTTTGCATCTTGGGTCTCTTTTTCCATCTTTGCTAAGAGAGACCCAATAGATTCTAAATTGGAAATAAGATGATAAAACGATGACAAATAAAATTAAAGTGGTTCTAAAGGCAGACTTTTTTTATCTTAATGCATTAAGATAAAAAAAACTTGTGTGCACCAGCCCCCCTAAAATTTACCTGAGCCCGCATCTCGATCCCAAAATGTGCACGAGTGCCTCAGTCTTCCAGGATTGGCTGAGACATCTCTCTCCTGATTGGCTGAGACACAACAGTGGCGCTATTAGCTCTCGCTGCTGTCAAAGTCAGTAAGCCAATAAGGAGAGAGGAGGCAGGGCAGAACTGTGGCTTAGTGTCTGAATCGACACACAGGGCTGTGGCTCAGCTCAGGATCCCCAATAGCAAGCTACTTGCTGTGGGGAAACTTGACAAGAGGGAGGGGTTAGGAGTGCCAGCGAGGGACCCGAGAAGAGGAGGATTGGAGCAGCTCTGTGCAAAACCACTGCAAAGAGCAGGCAAGTTTAAAAAAATAAATGTTTAAAATAACAAACAATACTTTAGAATCACTTTAAATATTCTTTCAGGTCAACCTTTAACCACTTAAGGACCGCCGCATGTACATTTACGTCGGCACAATGGCACCGACAGGCATATCAACGTATATATACGTTGGTGCCTTGAGGTGGGTCGGGGGTCCGATCGGGACCCCCCCACGGTACATGCGGCAGTCCGCACGGCTGTACGAGCGATCCGGGAATGAGGGGGCGGCTATTCGTTTTTGTCCGCCCCCTTCGGATCGCTCTCAGCCAATGCGCGCACCCCCCCGCCCTGTCACTTCCTCCTCCTGTGTAAACACAGGAAGGAGGAAGCGATGTGATCTCTCCCTCGGCGGTTTTTTCAACCACCGCTGAGGAGAGATCACAACACAAGTAAGTCTGCACTAACACTACACTGACACACACTACATATAGGCACATTTAACCCCCCCGATCAGCCTCCCCCTGTCACAGTGTCACTGAATGCAGTAATCATACATGTATGATTACTGTATTTAGTGTCAGTGTGACAGGCAGTGTGACAGTCAGTTAGTGTTAGGTCCTGGGTAGCCCCCGTACCCCCCCCCCCTAATAAAGTTTTAACCCCTTGATCACCGCCCTAGTTAACCCTTTTCACTCCCTATTGCCAGAATCACTAAGCGATCATTTTTCTGATCGCTGTATTAGTGTATTTAGTTTATTGATTTTTCTTATAACAAAAAGTAAAAAATATTGATTTTTTTTCAAAAATTTCGCTCTATTTTTGTATATAGCGCAAAAAATAAAAATCGCAGAGGCGATCAAATAACACCAAAAGAAAGCTCTATTTGTGGGAAGAAAAGGACGCAAATTTTGTTTGGGAGCCACTTCGCACGACCGCGCAATTTTCTGTTAAAGCGACGCAGTGCCGAATCGCAAAAACCCCTTGGGTCATTTGGCAGCATATTGGTCCGGTCCTTAAGTGGTTAAAGTGTCCCTGTAATCTAAGTTTATTTCAATTGTTTCTTAGCGTTTGTTTGCCTCCTTGTAATGTCCTCTGTGGGCTCCAGAAACTCTCATTTGCCCCTCACTTACACTTGTTTTGAAAGAGCAGAGCGCGAATTAGCTTCGGTCATTTGCACTACTCTATGCACATTACAAGTCCATCTTGGGAGAGATTAAGAGAGGGTGACTATGTTTCTACATATACCGGAACCATGGGAAAGAATGTAGCCACCCTCTAGGACATAGGTGGCAAACACAAGGCCCACGGGCCAAATCCGGCCCGCCGGGCTATTTCACGTGGCCCTTGCACCTCTCCTGCAGCTGCAGGAGAGCTCCAGCCCTCCTCTGGTCCTACTCCAGACGTCTACATTATGCTTTCAAGCAATGCATCCAGATTCTTCCAAGCAGCAGCATAAGGAAAGGGGGGTGTACTGTGATGTAAGGGAGGGTGGGGGACTCAACTTCTGATGGTAGAGTGGCTCTTGACATTTATTGTAAAGGGGAGGAAATGCGCTGGACAATCTTACACACACAACCGGCCCTTTTGAGGGCAATCATAAGGCTGAAGCGGCCCACAATGAAATTAAGTTTGACACCCCTGCTCTAGGAACTCCAATCACAGCAGCAAAAAAAACTAAAAAATAAATAAAAATAAAACACACAACAATACAAATGAATTTGGAAGTTTGGAGGAAGCAGCGAGCAATAAAAGGTATTTTTTTTTTTTTTTAAAGAACACGATGCTGAAAGTGGAAGAAAGGTTCCATTCCTACTAGTGCGACTTTGGACACAAAGTCACAAAATAAGTCGCAGTCCACCGATTTCAATAGCACCCATTCCAGTCTATGTGACAGAGAGAGCTGAGGGTACCCTCAGGGGAGGGAGCTCCAGCACACAGCCTGTGGTTGACAGCCTCAGTTCTGTTCCAGTATGAAGACGGTGTGTCCCTTTCCTCCAATCAGCTCTCAGAGCTCTTGTAACTGTAAAGAGCTATGTAACCCTTTTCTGTCCCCTGTTTTCTGTTTTATTTATGTGCATCTCTTGAGGCCAGTCACTTCACTGGGTATATGGGAGGGTTTACAACTACTTTAAGGCTAAGCATCAGCTGATCTAGCCAGAGATCTCCAACCAGCCAATACCATTCCACAATTTCATGATTTAAGTCTTTAGCAGGTGTGTTGTCTTTCCACCCCAATATTCATGAACATGTATGCTCAGACAGACAATCCGAGCGTGCATGCTTAGGGAAAGATCATTCATAAGTAAGATCCCTTGGTGGTTGGATCATACCCCCACATCCAATTAATTACCTTGTAAAGGTCCACAGGCAGAAGCACTGAATAGATCTCAATCTTGGCAGGTTTACATTAAAATAACTGACCTGATCTGGTTAGGTGACCTATATAAAAACAAATACACAAACAAAAGTAGGATTCATCAACTTTCCATACTAGGTGGAACCTAGTCACACAAAAAGAATTTCAGGAAATCCAGCAGATGCTTTCCATAAAAACATTAGAAATATGTCTCATGGTTGATTGAAGTTTGCTGCCCGCAGATGTGTGCAGACAAGCAGAATAGAGGCATCCAGAATTTCGATGTTTCAAATGAAAATATGTCCAAGATGTGAAGAACCACAGACAAAGCTTGATTGGCAGTGCGTAGACCACGGACATCTCACAAGTAGGAGGGATGCAGTTCACGTGGCCAATTGAACTACCACAGAACATGCTAGCCCTTATTTATTAGATTTACAATTCCCGTGTATATTCTTTCATCTGTACAAAACCCCAAAACAAAAAAAATATTATATTCTAGCGTACAAATCACACCAGTGCAACTTAAGAGTTCAAAGTTCCATGACAAGTTGCACCCCACTAGTGGCAATGGAACCGTCCAATTCAGTGCGACTCAAGTCGCAGAAACTTTGAAAAAGATTCCTACACCATTTTTGTACGACTTCACTGCGACTTACATTGACATCTGTAGTTGAAATTGCACAGAGCGTCAGCAAACCGCACCGAATAGTCAACATTGAAGTCGCTCGAAGTAGCGCGACTTCAGAGCCGTGCAGATGTGAAGTGGCTGCATTCATTTTCCTTTTTGGGCTATTCCTCTTTATTTTCACCTGGTGATCTGGTCAGTCAGTAACATCCTTCCTGTCATAGGATCCTTTCACACAGGCTTGTCCATTATACAGAATCCGCTTGCTTAGCAGGGAATCAATTTACTGATCCCCGCTGAGCAGGCGGATGACAGGTCCATCCCTGCTCACTGTGCAGAGACAGACCTGTCAGAACCCCGCTGTCCTCTATGGGAAGATTGGATGAAAAACCGGACTGTCTGTCCATTTTTATCCGATATGTTCGATGGATGGAAAATAGGGTCTCCATCCGTCTGAATTTCATGGACAGGATCAGATCGGATAGCAGTGGATATGTCACCACTCACATCCGCTGCCCCATATGGAGTGGAGGCTCCGATCAGGTCTGCCTGAAAAACTGACAGGCAGACCTGATCGGAAAGCCTGTGTGAAAAGGCCCTTAGGTTGGCTCCTCTAAACTATGGAGGTGCAAAAGAGACACCCTTAGGCCCCTTTCACACTGAGGTGGGAGCCGCGGTGGCGGTATAGGGCCGCTGAAAATAGGGATTCGGCCGATAGCGGTGCAGTATTAACCCCCGCTAGTGGCCGATAAAGGGTTAATACTGCCCACAATGCGACTCTGCAGAAGCCCATTGCGGGCAGTATTGCCGCGGTTTCCCATTGTTTTAAATGGGAAGGAGTGGTGAAGGAG
The DNA here is from genome assembly GCA_029574335.1 of Rana kukunoris. Classification (NCBI taxonomy): domain Eukaryota; kingdom Metazoa; phylum Chordata; class Amphibia; order Anura; family Ranidae; genus Rana; species Rana kukunoris. Next base: position 434,620,842 of record CM056049.1, read on the forward strand.
CGGTATACATACCCCTCCCTCACCGCTCCAAAGATGCTGCTGACAGGAGATTTTTTTCTCTCCCGCTAGCCCATCGCCTCAGTGTGAAAGCCCTCCGGCTTTCACATAGAGGTTGCTGGGCAGGAATTTTCAGGCGGTATAGCAGCGCTATTTTTAGCGCTGTCCCGCCTGAAAAACTCCTCGGTGTAAAAGGGGTCTCGGACAAAAGCACTCTCTGGAGAAGGCAGTGCAAATTCGCCACACAAGGTACAACCAGATCAGTTTATTGTACAAAAATTGTATGGTCAGATTGTAACGTGTATGCTGCCCCTTAGCTATGATAGTAGATTGAGACAGACCTGCAAGGCCCTATTCACACCTATGCAGGTGCGATGGAGCAAGCATGCCTTTTTGCATGAATCTGCACATTGTATTTAGGCAGCTCTTAAATTTTAATGGCCTACCCTACACTCTGGAAACACACAGAAGAAGTGCCTGACCCTTTTTAAAAAATCATGCCACACTAAAAACACATGGTCATTTACGAAAGGCAAATCCACTATGCACTACAAATGCAAAGTGCACTTGATATTGCACTTGGAAGTGCAGTCATTGGATGATAAAATCAGCAGAGCTTCCCCTCAGATTTACAGCGACTGCACTTCCAATGCACTTTCAGTGCAATTTCAAGTGCATTTTGCACTTGTAGTGTAAAATGGATTTTCCTTTCGTAAATAACCCCCAATGTGTTTTGGTACATGTGCTTTAGCAGTATGCAGGCAATGCCATCAGGAATTAATGGCACTGTCACATGTCTACAAAAAAAGATGCAGAAATTCCTGCGATTTTAGTTTGTCACAACCCTGTAACTTAAGCCTCGTACACAAGATACGATTGTTGGCAGGGGATTGTCTGTTGACAGACTGGTATCCTGAAATCTGACCGTTCGTACGCTCCTTCTGACAATTGTTGTTCAACTTTTGGCCAACAAGTGTTGGATGACAGGCTAGTAAATTTTTGCCGGTTTGACATCTGATTTTCGTATGGTCAGTACACAAATCCTGTCACGCAAATGTCGAAAGTACAAACACGCATTCTCAGAATCAATGCTCACCAAACACAAAATTAGCAGAGGGGGCCCAAAGGGTGGCGCTCAAGAGCTGAGACTCTGCGTAGTACTTCACTACGTTCATGTTTGTGGCGCGACAATTGTGTAACATTAGTATGCAAGACAAGATCCTGGTACACGCCCTTTGGATAAAAATCACATTCTCCATTGGCCAACAATCATACCGTGTGTATGAGGCTTAACACTTTGTCTGGACAGCTTGGCATGTTAAAGAAAGTTGACAAAATAGCAGACTTGCCAACTAGTTCGACAGATGAGAATAAAAAAGGAAAAAGCCTAAAAAAGAGCTGCGATGTAATACATTTTTTGTTTTTAGGTTTAGATATGCTTTAAAATGTACAAACCTAATTTTTCAGGAACATTTCGCAATTCACCAACATAAATTTAGTTGGAATGGGCTCTCATCCAACTGAAATTCCTGATTTCCTTCCCACAATTATTAAAAATACCAATTAAAGTGGTTCTAAAGTCTAAACATTTTGCACCTTAATGCATTCCGTGCATTAAGGCAAAATACTTCCCACTCTTTGCCCTCCGCTTCCCCTCCATTCCTTAAAACACACCCGATTCCTTTCACCACTCCAGCACCGTATCCAGCTCCAGCACCACTCTTTTCTTGGTGAGGGCATCCTATGCTTGCTTCCATTAGTCAAACTACTGTAAGGAGAGACCGGTGGCATGGCTTACAGGCTCCGTGTGTGTCTATGGATGCACACAGCCCAGTTCTGAAGCTCACCCACAGGGGTGTCTCCTTAGTACTCAGCTTACTACATGAGAGAAGCTGACAGCGCCAGCCTGGGACTACCACAAGGGGAGTTAATGGACCTTTCTGTACAATATCACAGAGTATATATCTTTTTTTTTTTATTATATTTTTTTTTTAATAAATAAAATTATGATGTACCATTCATTATAAGGGCCTTTTCACACAGGCTGGCCGATCAAGTTAGCATGTCAATTTTTCAGGCGATCCTGATCGAACACTTCATTCATCCCTATGGGGCAGCAGATGTCAGCAGTGACATGTCACCGCTGCTATCCGATCTGACCCTGTCCACCAAATCCAGACAGATGGTGGTCCTATTTTCCATCCGTCTGGAGGAATCGGATGAAAACAGACAGGCGGTTCGTTTTCATCCGATTTCCCCATAGAGGAGAGTGTGACTGTCTGACTCCGCTCTGCACAGTGAGTGGAGACGGACCTGTCATCTGCCTGCTCAGTGGGGGATCAGCGGGACAAGTCTGTCAAACTGAGGCGCCCATGTGAAAAAGGCTTTACAAAGCAGTCCTTGAGATCCATTTAAGTGACTTTGCCTAGGCTGAGCCAAGCATGAGGCAGGAGGGAGCATTTCCCCAGTCTCCTCCATCAGTGATGAGACTGCAATACTGAGGGCTCATTCATACTATGTTGGGTGACTGGTATTTTTCCACATTGAATAAACATCAGTCACCACAAGGGCACATACAAAACAATTGTTGTCTATGTCTGGGGGAGAGTAGAAGCACTTTAATCACTTCCATACAGGGCACTTACGCACCTTCCTGCCCACCCAATTTTCAGCTTTCAGCACTGTCGCACTTTGAATGACAATTGCACGGTCATGCTACACTGTACCCAAACAAAATTGGCGTCCTTTTTTCCCCACAAATAGAGCTTTATTTTGGTGGTATTTGATCACCTCTGCAATTTTTTTTTGCGCAACAACTAAAAAAAGACTGAAAATTTTGAAAATAATAAAAGTTTTTTTTTTTTCTGTTAATTTTTTTTTTTTTAATAAGTAAGTTTTCTCCTTCAATTACGGGCACTGATATGGCAGCACTAATGGGCACCGATGAGGTGGCACTGATGGGCGACGCTGGTAGGTGGCACTGATGGGTGGCACTGATGGGTACTGATAGGTGGGCACTGGGCATGGATTGGCACTGTGGGGTGGCACTGATGGACACTGGGGTGGCTCTGATGCATCCATGTTGCCAATCAGTGCCCATTTGTGGGCACTGATTGGCATCTTTTCTTTTTTACTAGCTTTTTATTTATTTTTACGATTTTTTTTATTTTTTTTGCCGCTTCTTTTTTTACTTTTTTATTCCCTGGTGGTCCAGTGTGGCGATCCGAGGGGGGGGGCTGCGCTGATAAACAATCAGCGTGAACCCCCCGTCAGGAGAGCCGCCGATCGGCTCTCCTGTACTCGCGTCTATCAGATGTGAGTGAGGAAGAGCCATCAACAGCTCTTCCTGTTTACATCGTGATCAGCCGTGATTGGACATGGCTGATCACGTGGTAACGAGACTCGTTACCGAGATCGGGGATGCAGGGTGTCAGACTGACACCCCACATCACCGATCGCCCCGGGGGCGCGCATCGGCTCAAGATCCTGGCGACGTCATATGACGTCAAGTCAGGAACTAGTAACCACTTTGCCGCCGTCAATATGTCATTGGCGGGCGGCAAGTGGTTAAGGGGTTGTAAACCCTCCTGTTTTTTCACCTTAATGCATCCTCTGCATTAAGGTGAAAAAAACTTCTGGAAGTAACCGCCTGCCACCCACCCTCCGCTTTACTCACCTGAGCCACTTAATTCACTCAGCAGAGACGCGCTGTCCCTCTCTGCACTGGGTCCCAGCTCTTGATTAGATAGATTGATAGCAGTGCAGCCAGTGGCTCTTACTGCTGTCAATCAAATCCAATGATGTGAGCACCGGGGGGCGGGGCCAAGTTTGGCATTCTGTGTTTATAGACGCAAATTCTGGACTCGGGAGCACACCTGCAAGAGCGCTTCTCCTAGGGGGCTATCTCTTGTGGGGAGGAGCCGTGAGAGGCGCCGAGGGACCCCAGAAGAGGATGTTCGGGGCCACTCTGTGCAAAACGTGCTGCATAGTGGAGCACCTCAGATCTACAGTGACTGCACTTGTAGTGCAAAGTGGATTTGCCTTTAGTAAATCAACTCCAACCTCCAGTATGATGTTTGTCATTTTAAATAAAAAATTCTAACTAATCCGATCCTCCCCCACACTCCAGCGGTGGCCTGGCACCCCCCAATGTCATCACATCTAGTGCTGGGCTATGTACCCTGAATTGGTCCTAATGGTGTCAGGACCTAGACCACTGGAATGTAAGGAGAAGATGCTGTGAAGACCGGTCTGTGTGGAGGATCGGGTAAGTAAATCTTCTTTTCTGTGTCCCCTAGACCTAAAAGAACAATTAACCTTTGCAGTGAGGCCTAAAGTTTCACTGATTTGGGCTTTAAATATACTTTGGCTGCGCTTGACCGGTTTGTGGTTTCAAGCATAGTGTAAAGTGGCCTGCAATGTTTTCCACTGTCCCTTATCTTTAACCAGTACAGCTCTCACACCTGTCGCCTAAAGACTATATAGACAGAAGTTATTGAGAAACCAAAAGCCGATACTTGAAGCACGCAACAATTTGCATGTCATTTCTAAGACAGAAGGTTGGGAACTAGAGAGGGTGGCAACGTTTCATATGGTATGTCAAACAGTCCTAATCATATATCTCACTATCTGGATTTCCTAATCTCTTGGCACAACAACCGTGACACCTTCAGTAGTTTCCACATCCAACACACCCTCTGCTTATTATTAAAGTTCCAACAATTCTCATATGACAGAATAAAAAAAATTCAGAAGTGATGTAACGTGGGTTTCACCACATAGTGGCTTAATCACCTTGTGTGTGATGCCAACATATTTTCACAATCAGAAAATTATTTATGGCTTTTTAATAGTTTGTGGATTAGACCAAATTTGATTGAATAATTATTGATCGAAATAAAAAAACATAAATAAAAAATAAAATTGAGGTGTGCAGACTAGGGTTGTCCCGATACCACTTTTTTAGGACCGAGTACAAGTACCGATACTTTGTTTTATGTACTTACCGATACTTTTTTTTAAATGTCATGTGACAGTTTTCAAACCACAATACAGATTAAGGATATTTTCTTTAGAATTATGAAGAACTCTAACTCAAGACATTATAAAAGAATAAAAATGAGTAAAAATGAATAAAAATGTTTTATTTTCTTGTCACGCAGTAGTAAAAAACTCAAAGAATTTTCACAGAACATGTTGATAAATACAAAAAAAAATATTCTATTTAGGTATCGGGAGCATTTGCGCGAGTACAAGTACTCCCGCAAATTACTTGGTATCGGTCCCGATACCGATACTAGTATCGGTATCTGGACAACCCTAGTGCAGACTCCATGCATGCTTGATGTTTTTTTCTGCTGTTCCTAGGGGCGTCTGGAATTTTTATTTTTTCTGTCTCTACCAAGGGTCTCAAACTGGCAGCCCTCCAGCTCTTGCAAAACTACAAGTCCCATGAGGCATTGCAAGGCTGACAGTTACAAGAATGACTCCCATAGGCAGAGGCATGATGGAGACTTGTAGTTTTGCAACAGCTGGAAGGCCGCCAGTTTGAGACCCCTGCAATGCTCCTGCATGTTAGCCTATGGGGGTTATTTACTAAAGGCAGATCCACTTTACACTACAAGTGCAAAGTGCACTTGAAGTTGCACTTGGAAGTGCAGTCGCTGTAGATCGGAGGGGGGCATGCAAGGAAAATAAAAAAACTGCATTTTAGCTTGCACATGATTGGATGATAAAGATCAGCAAAGCTTCCCCTCATTTCAGATCTTCCCCTTGGATCTACAGCGACTGCACTTCCAAGTGCACTTCGCACTTGTAGTGCAAAGTGGATTTTCCTTTCGTAAATAATCCCTATGGGTCTAATGCCAGGGTTTCTCAACTCCAGTCCTCAAGGCGCCCCAACAGGTCATGTTTTCCCTCAGATGAAACAGCTGTAGTGAGTACTAAGGCAGTAAAACTGATCAAATCAGCTGTGAAAAATAATGGAAAGCCTGAAAACACGACCTGTTGGGACGCCTTGAGCTGAGAAACACTGGTCTATGCACACATCGGGGTTGAATTTCTAAAGGCAAATCCACTTTTCACTAAAAGTGCGGGAAAGCTCTGAAATGAAGGGGGGGGAAAGCTCTGAAATGAGGGGGGGGGGGGGAAGCTCTGAAATGAGGGGGGGGGGGGGAAGCTCTGAAATGAGGGGGGGGGGGGGGGGAAGCTCTGAAATGAGGGGGGGGGGAAAGCACTGAAATGAGGGGGGGGGGGGGAAGCTCTGAAATGAGGGGGGGGGGGGGGAAAAGCTCTGAAATGAGGGGGGGGGGGGAAAGCTCTGAAATGAGGGGGGGGGGGGGGAAAGCTCTGAAATGAGGGGGGGGGGGGGAAAAGCTCTGAAATGAGGGGGGGGGGGGAAAGCTCTGAAATGAGGGGGGGGGGGGAAAAAGCTCTGAAATGAGGGGGGGGGGAAAAGCTCTGAAATGAGGGGGGGGGGAAAAGCTCTGAAATGAGGGGGGGAAAAGCTCTGAAATGAGGGGGGGAAAAGCTCTGAAATGAGGGGGGGGGAAAAAGCTCTGAAATGAGGGGGGGAAAAGCTCTGAAATGAGGGGGGGAAAAGCTCTGAAATGAGGGGGGGAAAAAGCTCTGAAATGAGCTCTGGGGGGGGGGAAAGCTCTGAAATGAGGGGGGGAGGGGGGGGGAAAGCTCTGAAATGAAAGGGGGGGGGGAAAGCTCTGAAATGAGGGGGGGGGGAAAAGCTCTGAAATGAGGGGGGGAAAAGCTCTGAAATGAGGGGGAAAAGCTCTGAAATGAGGGGGGGGAAAAGCTCTGAAATGAGGGGGGGGGAAAAGCTCTGAAATGAGGGGGGGGGAAGCTCTGAAATGAGGGGGGGGGGGAAAAGCTCTGAAATGAGGGGGGGGGGAAAGCTCTGAAATGAGGGGGGGGGAAAGCTCTGAAATGAGGGGGGGGGGAAAGCTCTGAAATGAGGGGGGGGAAAGCTCTGAAATGAGGGGGGGGGGAAAAGCTCTGAAATGAGGGGGGGGGAAAGCTCTGAAATGAGGGGGGGGGAAAGCTCTGAAATGAGGGGGGGGAAAAAGCTCTGAAATGAGGGGGGGAAAAGCTCTGAAATGAGGGGGGGGAAAAGCTCTGAAATGAGGGGGGGGGGAAGCTCTGAAATGAGGGGGGGGGAAAGCTCTGAAATGAGGGGGGGGGAAAAGCTCTGAAATGAGGGGGGGGAAAAGCTCTGAAATGAGGGGGGGGGAAAAGCTCTGAAATGAGGGGGGGGAAAAGCTCTGAAATGAGGGGGGGGAAAGCTCTGAAATGAGGGGGGGGGAAAGCTCTGAAATGAGGGGGGGGGGGGAAGCTCTGAAATGAGGGGGGGGGAAAAGCTCTGAAATGAGGGGGGGGGAAAAGCTCTGAAATGAGGGGGGGGGGGGAAAGCTCTGAAATGAGGGGGGGGGAAGCTCTGAAATGAGGGGGGGGAAGCTCTGAAATGAGGGGGGGGGAAGCTCTGAAATGAGGGGGGGGGAAGCTCTGAAATGAGGGGGGGGAAAAGCTCTGAAATGAAATGGGGGGGGGGCTCTGAAAGCTCTGAAATGAGGGGGGAAGCTCTGAAATGAAAGCTCTGAAATGAGGGGGGGGAAGCTCTGAAATGGGGGGGGGGAAGCTCTGAAATGAGGGGGGGGGAAGCTCTGAAATGAGGGGGGGGGAAGCTCTGAAATGAGGGGGGGGGAAGCTCTGAAATGAGGGGGGGGAAGCTCTGAAATGAGGGGGGGGGGGGGAAGCTCTGAAATGAGGGGGGGGAAGCTCTGAAATGAGGGGGGGGAAGCTCTGAAATGAGGGGGGGGGAAAGCTCTGAAATGAGGGGGGGGAAGCTCTGAAATGAGGGGGGGGGAAAGCTCTGAAATGAGGGGGGGGGGAAAGCTCTGAAATGAGGGGGGGGGAAAGCTCTGAAATGAGGGGGGGGAAAGCTCTGAAATGAGGGGGGGGGAAAGCTCTGAAATGAGGGGGGGGAAAGCTCTGAAATGAGGGGGGGGGAAAGCTCTGAAATGAGGGGGGGGGAAAGCTCTGAAATGAGGGGGGGGAAAGCTCTGAAATGAGGGGGGGGGGAAAGCTCTGAAATGAGGGGGGGGAAAAGCTCTGAAATGAGGGGGGGGAAAGCTCTGAAATGAGGGGGGGGGGAAAGCTCTGAAATGAGGGGGGGGGAGGGGGAAAGCTCTGAAATGAGGGGGGGGAAAGCTCTGAAATGAGGGGGGGGAAAAGCTCTGAAATGAGGGGGGGAAAAGCTCTGAAATGAGGGGGGGGGAAAGCTCTGAAATGAGGGGGGGAAAAGCTCTGAAATGAGGGGGGGAAAAGCTCTGAAATGAGGGGGGGAAAAGCTCTGAAATGAGGGGGGGGAAAAGCTCTGAAATGAGGGGGGGAAAAGCTCTGAAATGAGGGGGGGAAAAGCTCTGAAATGAGGGGGGGAAAAGCTCTGAAATGAAAAGCTCTGAGGGGGGGAAAAGCTCTGAAATGAGGGGGGAAAAAGCTCTGAAATGAGGGGGGGAAAAGCTCTGAAATGAGGGGGGGAAAAGCTCTGAAATGAGGGGGGGAAAAGCTCTGAAATGAGGGGGGGGAAAGCTCTGAAATGAGGGGGGGGGAAAAGCTCTGAAATGAGGGGGGGGGAAAAGCTCTGAAATGAGGGGGGGGGAAGCTCTGAAATGAGGGGTGGGGGGAAGCTCTGAAATGAGGGGGGGGGGAAAGCTCTGAAATGAGGGGGGGGAAAGCTCTGAAATGAGGGGGGGGAAAGCTCTGAAATGAGGGGGGGGGGGGGAAAGCTCTGAAATGAGGGGGGGAAAGCTCTGCCGATTTTATCATCCAATAATGTACAGGCAAAAAATGTGTTTTTTTATTTTCCTTGCATGTCCCCCTCAGATCTACAATGACTGCAGTTCCAAGTGCACTTGCCTTTAGTAAATAAACCTCCATAGGCGTTTAGAGGAGTTTAGAGGCAAAAAAAAATAATCCCACCAGCGTTTTCAGGAGTTTTCGACACGTGTAGAAGCACGTTAGCGCTAGGCATGTTTAGCACTTGAGTGTTCATTTCAATGGCCAGAAAAAAAAAAAAATCTTATTCTGGCCAATGAAATTAATTAACGTCCAAATACCTAAAGGTGCCCTAAAAATGCGAAACGCGTTTACAATGATTTTTGCTGCCAAGAGGAAATGAGAGCTAGAAAACCGTCCAGCGTGCATGAAGCCTTACGCTAGGACCCCACCTTAAAATTTCCGTGGCCCGCATTTGTGTGGGCATGGCAGCCTATCGAAATGAATGTGTTTCCAGCAGAAAAGGGTGCATGGACCGTTTTCAAAATGCGTCCCGCAGGGAAAAAAAAATAAATTGCATGGTCATTTTGGCTGATTTCCCTGCAGCGCACTTCATTTTTACATGCGTGGGGGTGCCATTCAGAATAAGTGGCAGCCCTGCACATTTTCACTGCGGGTATCACTGCAACTACCGCACCTGTACACATAGGTGTGAATCCAGAATTAGGGATGACCATACATGCTGCAATCTGATCTGGTTTAAATTGACCCAAATTATGTAAGAGTAGGACAAATCTCTACAATCCACCTACATGACATAATCGTTGGCGAATGTACAATCCGATTGCACAGTGTATGGTCAGCATACTTACAAGGCTAGAAGCAACAGGACATATTCAGCTCCAGGATCTCTAACATTGGAATAATAAATGATGGTGCCCTGTGATCATTACCCCTGCAGGTAACCACCCCCCGTCTGTAGCACTTACCTTTTCTGCTATGCTGCTGGGATCAGTGTGGGGTAAGTCTGGGCTGGGGATGTCATTGACAAGCACCCCTAGGTCCCCCGATTCCTCTTCAGCACCCGGAGAACAGCTGAGTGGATGTTTGATGTCATGCAGAGCCTTCTGGCCGGAGGATGGCAAGGACTTGGGAGTGCTGGAACCTGACATGGCCAAGCAGGGGCTGGGGGTGGGGGGTCTGCTTAGCAACCAGATGCCGCTGCTGTCATAGAGATGATGTGTACTGGAAGGGAGGGACGGAGGGGGGGGGGGGGGGGTCGCCTCCTAATCACACTATGTACTCACACTCATCGTGCCTTCTCCTTCTCACCCCCGATCCTCCCAGGATGATGATCTCGGAGGAGCTGTAATCAGGGGTGGGTGGGGGGGGGGGGGGTTACGCCTGTCAACTCTATGGAGGGCGCGATCCACCACAAATAACAGCTGTGCCACTTCAGGCTTTCCCGAGACTCCTCCTTTTTCGCTTTCTCTTTTTTTCCTCCATCCCGACCGTACCCTCCTCCCACTGTGGGTGACCTCACAGGAAGTGCAACCCAGACATGACCACCGGAAGTGCTTGTGGATCCACTCTGATACAGGAAGAGCTCCCAGGAGGCACTGCCAGGGGAGGGCCAACCACACATCACAGGCTGTTCCAAGTGTCGTCTACTGTTACATCTGGATCTGTCATTATGATAATACCGAATGATCCTGATATTTATCCTGTCATTCAAATGGACGTCAAAAACGTGTATAGCTTGGGCTCCACACACATGTGGCATCTGTGGTGCACACACAATCAGATAATTGGATGACTTATTGTTCCTTTTTTGTTGGATGATGCCAATATCGAATTCAACAGTGCTAAAAGCGTTCTAGAAAACATACCTTTTTTTTTCTGTATGATTCGGGGCCAGTTCACATCATAGAAACACGGTCCGAATGACCCAGATGCTTTTCTGTATGCGCGTTTTTGATGCGTTCCAGTGCGTTGCTGGTGTGTTTTTGATGCAGTCCAGTGCATTTTTTCCCCTATCTTTTTTCTTAACCTTAAGGCTCTATTCACACCTTGGCGACAAGTAACGCTGCGTACGCGGCTTACTTTGCCGCGATTCGATTCACTTTTTTTTTTTAAACAAATTCTTTTCATTGCTGTCTTCGGCCGAACGCCAATGCCGCCTGAAAAAAAGGGTCCGGGACTTTTTTTCAGGCGGCAGGCGTACAGCGTTTCGGAGATGTAAACCATCTCTATAGACAGCAATGGAGATTCGTCCCTCCAGCGGCACGGGTGTCGGGCGTTTTGTCGCCAAGGTGTGAATAGAGCCTAAATAAGGACATGTGTGTCACAGTGCGTTTAGATGCATTCCAGATTGTTTTTACAGCGTTCCAGTGCTGGAAAAATGCAGCAAGTTCAACTTTTTTTTCTCTGGTGTGAACTATGCAGTTGAAAACCATATAACCCACTTTCCATGCATGTGGTGTGAACTGACGTGTGTCCCAGTGCATTTTTGGGTGTGTTTAGATGCTTTTTACAGCAGTCCAGTGCAGGAAAAATGCAACGTTCTACGTTTTTTTTTTACTGGAACTGCAAGCACGGGTGTGAACTATTTCATTAAAAACAATATAACCCACCTTCCACACGTTTTTGATGTTGGGGGGGGGGGGGAACTTGACTACATGTGGTGTGAACTGGCCCCCAGTAGAGCTGGGCAATTTTTTTTTTTTCTTTTTATGGACACCGTGCCCGTCCTAAAGGAGCTACGGGCAGGAGTTTAGGCGAGGCCGCGGCGTCCAGCCTTGTGGACTGCGCCGGTCCTGGGGTAAAAAATCAAATCAAAATCTGAATCGATTTGACCTACCAACTCGATTTTTTTAATTGAATCGATTTTTTGCACAGCCCTAGCCTACAGGAAAAACATCCTTTTTGAATAGGTACATATCAGGGATGTAATATGTATATGTGACCCCTGTGTCTGCCACGCCCTTTAGCTAATTCCGTTCGTGTTGTAGAGGCATATTCATGTATTGCTCTCTGCACATTCACTCGTTTAATTCATTCTTATTAACCACTTCAGCCCCAGAGGATTTGGCTGCCCAATGACCGAGCCACTTTTTGCAATTTAGCGCTGTGTCGATTTAACTGACAATTACGTAGTCGTGCAACGTGGCTCCCAAAATGGACACCCTTTTTTCCCACAAATAGAGCTTTCTTCCTCATGAAGGTGGCGCTCCTGTTGGCCGAGTGGGGGGGCGGCTTTGGCAGTTTTCAGCAGCTTGGCAGACAGAGATCCAGGACAAATGGGTGATTTCTGCTGTATCCCTGGGGTACAAGGTGGAATTTTGAGAGACCCCACCCTATCGGTTCCGAAGTTCAGGTGTCTCCAAAGATCCGAGAAGAGAGATTCTTTCTTCTGAGGTTTGGATCATTTGCTGTCTCGGGGTAATCAAGGAAGTCCTCCTAGAAAAGCAAGGTGTAGGGTTTTATTAAAACCTCTTTGTGGTTCCAAAACGGAACCACAAAGTGGAGATGGAGACGTCAGACCCATTCTGGACCTAAAGGATCTAAACCAGTTTCTGAACATTTCGCCATTTCCGAATGGAAACCATTTGGTCCATGGTCGCCACCGGACAAGGCGGGGAGTATTTGGCGTATATACACATCAAGGACACCTATTTACATGTGCCTATTTATCTCACTTACCAAAAGTTCCTAAGGTTTGCGGTAGAGCATCGACACTTTGTGGCTCTGTCTTTTGGTTCTGGCCCCACCATTGGCAAACTTGAGAGCGCAGGGCATAACGTTGACAGCCTATCTAGATGATCTACTTGTGATAGGTCAGTAAGTGGCAGGATTAGATCACGCAGTGCTCAATACAGTGAGATACCTGGAGCATTTAGGGTGGATAATAAACCTACAGAAATCCTCTTTACAAGCCCTAAGAAGGGTGGAGTACTTGGGTATGATCATAGACATAGCCCAAAGCAGGGTATTCCTGCCAGAATCAAGTCCCTAAGAGAATTGATCCAAAAAGTCAGGACGAAGAGGGGACCATCAATTCGCCTCTGCATGAGGCTATTAGGGAAGATGGTGGCCTCCTTCGATGAGGTTCCTTGTGCCCAGTTTCATTCAAGACTACTGCAGGGCGGTATTCTGGCTGCCTGGAACAGAAGAGGCCAAGCCCTGGATCTACGCATGCGCCTGTCTCCACAGGTGCGCCAAAGCTTCAGTTGGTGGTTTAAAGACCAAAAACTTGCGGGAAGGAAGGTCCTTTCTCCCAGTCTATTTACTATGCTTCAGTTTGTTAACCACTTAAGGAACCCCCGCACGCACATATAAGGCCACAGAATGGCTCGTACAGGCACAAGGGCGTAAATTTACGTCCCCGCCTTCGTGCGGTTCGGGGGTCCCATCGGGACCCCCTCCGTGGCGTGCGGGGGTCCCCCTGGCTCCGGGAGCGATCCGGGACGAGCGGGCGGATGTCGGCGTTTACTCGCCCCCCCGCGATCACTCCCAGCCAATGCGCGCGCTCCCCCTTTGTGTCACTTCCTCCTCCTGTGTAAACATAGGAAGGGGGAAGTGATGTAATCTCCCATCGCAGCGGCATTTCCAACCGCTGCGATGGGAGAAACACCTCACAGTAAGTGTGCACCAACATTACACTGACACACACTCACATAGGCATACTTAACCCCTTGCGATCTGCCCCCCACCCCCCCTGTCACAGTGTCACTGAATGCAGTGATCTAATCACTGCATTTAGTGTCAGTGTGACAGGCAGTGTAAAATCAGTTAGTGTTAGGTTCAGGATAGCCCCCCCACCCCCCCTAATAAAGTTTTAACCCCTGATCACTGCCCTAGTTAACCCTTTCACTCCCTATTGCCAGCGTCACTAAGCGATCATTTTTCTGATCGCTGTATTAGTGTCGCTGTTCCCGCTAGGTAGCTATTTTTTTTTTTTTTTTTTATCGCGATTTTTTTTTTTTTACTAAAGACATGTGGCTAAATAAATTTTGGCCTAAATGTTTGACTAAAATTTAGTTTATTTGATTTTTTTTTAACAAAAAGTAAAAAATAGTGTTTTTTTTTCAAAAATGTCGCTCTATTTTTGTATATAGCGCAAAAATAAAAATCGCAGAGGTGATCAAATACCACCAAAAGAAAGCTCTATTTGTGGGAAGAAAAGGACGCAAATTTTGTTTGGGAGCCACGTCGCACGACCGCGCAATTGTCTGTTAAAGCGACGCAGTGCCGAATCGCAAAAACACCTTGGGTCATTTACCAGCGTATTGGTCCGGGTCTTAAGTGGTTAATGAACAGAAAGCTGTTCAGCGCAGAGCACTTCCCAATTATTCACTGTCCAATGCAACTGAGGCTGCAAAGAAAGGGACTAGGGAGTTTTCTGTTCTCTGTCTCAAAAGTGAGACATCGGGGGAATATTTTGATTCCTGATATTTCACCAAGGCCTTCCAATAGGGCTCTGTAAATAAAATAGGGCTGTTACTGATTAACATTTTTGTGTTCGATTAATCTATTTATTTTAATTTTTTTAATCAACTAATTTTGATTAATTATAACGCACATACATTTTTCGGATCACCAACATATATAGTCCCCACTGTAATATCCACAGACATCTCCCCCGCTGTAATATCCACAGACATCTCCCCCACTAATATCCAAAGACATCTCCCCCACTAATATCCAAAGACATCTCCCCCACTGTAATATCCACAGACATCTCCCCTAGAGGTCGAGCGATATGGGTTTTTCTCTGGCCGATGCCGATATTTAGAAATCTGGGCGGTCGATGGCCGATATATGTTGCCAATTTTTGTGGTCGATATTTTAGGCCGATTTATTTTTTTATTTTTCCTTCATCTCAGAAAATCTAGGGTGGAGAGGTGGGGAGGAGGTTATTGTTAAGGCTGCATTCACACCTACATCGCGCGACCTGACCCGCGAATTGCGGCGACAAATGTGAGGCGTTTTGTACCATGATTTGCGGCTACAAAACGCCTAGTTTTTAACCCCCTTTTTGGAGAGGTCCACTATCTCCTATGCCGAACGCCGAAGCCGCCGGAAAAAAAGGGTCCGGGACTTGTTTTCAGCTTCAGGCGTTCGGCGTGGAGATGTGAACCATCTCCATAGAGGGGAATGTTAAATTTCCCCTCTGGCGTATGCGGCGTCGGGCGTAAAAACGCCTAGATGTGAATGGAGCCTTAGGGTGGAGAGGTGCGGTGCAGCCTATCAGTGCCCACCAGTTCGGTATCATGATATTCCACCCAAAATCCCTTTTTTATATAGTTATACTGATATTCCTATAAGAAAAAGATATGGGTTTTTCTCTGGCCGATGCCGATATTTAGAAATCTGGGCGGTCGATGGCCGATATATGTTGCCAATTTTTGTGGCCGATATTTTAAGCCGATTTATTTTTTATTTTTCCTTCATCTCAGAAAATCTAGGGTGGAGAGGTGGGGGGGAGGTTATTGTTTAGGGTGGAGAGGTGGGGTGCAGCCTATCAGTGCCCACCAGTTCAGTATCATCATATTCCACCCAAAATCCCTTTTTTATATAGTTATACCTATAAGAAAAATGTGTAGCCATAATATTCCACCCATAAACCCCATAATAAATAAATCCCTTTTTTATATATTTATACTGATATTCCTATAATAAAAATTATATTAATGATATTCCACTCATCATCCACATGTGTAAAAACCCCTGTCACAGGTCAATACCCCTATTCTTATCTGAAACAGGTATGATGTAGGATGTGTAACAATTAATTTTTTTCAGGTTCCTAATAAAAACAGGTAAAATGTGGTTCTTTAAACATACATGTACAGTATGAGATTAGGAATCTAGTCCTAAAAATACACTATATTACCAAAAGTATTGAGACACCTGCCTTTACACACACACACATGAACTTTAATGGCATCCCAGTCTTAGTCCATAGGGTTCAATATTGGCCCACCCTTTACAGCTATAACATCTTCAACTCTTCTGGTAAGGCTGTCCACAAGTTTAGGAGTGTGTCTATGGAAATGTTTTACCATTCTTCCAGAAGTGCATTTATGAGGTCAGGCACTGATGTTGAACGAGAAGGCCTGACTTGTAGCCTGCGCTATAATTCATCCCAAAGGTGTTCTATCGGGTTGCGGTCAGAGCTCTGTAGAGTCCAGTCAAGTTCTTTCACCCCAAACTTGCTTTATGGACCTTGCTTTGTGCACTGGTGCGCAGTTCTGTTGGAGGAGTTGGGGAACTCTTAAGGCATCAGCATACCAAGACATTTTGCTCCCAACTTTGTGGGAACAGTTTGGGGATGGCCCCTTCCTATTCCAGCATGACTGCTCACCAGTGCACAAACAAGGTTCATAAAGACAAAGATGTGCAAGTTTGGGGTGGGGGAACTTGACTGTCCTGCACAGAGTCCTGACCTCAAACTGATAGAACATCTTTGGGATGAATTAGAGCGGAGACTGCAAGCCGTGTCTTCTCGTCCAACCTCAGTGCCTGACTTGACAAATGCGCTTCTGGAAGAATGGTCAAACTTTCTCATAAACAGACTCCTAAACCTTGTAGACAGCATTCCCCTAGGGGGTTGAAGCTGTTATAGCTTCAGGGTGGGCCAACTAAATATTGAACCCTACAGACTAAGACTGGGGTGGCATTAAAGTTCATGTGCATGTAATGGCAGGCTTCCCAATACTTTTGGTAATATGGTGTATTTTTAGGACTAGATTACTGTTCTCATACAGCACATGTATGTGTAAAGTGCCACATTTTACCTGTTTTATTATTAGGAACCTGGAAAAATAATTGTTACATTGAATGATCCCTCAAGGTTTTTTTTTTTTTAGCAGCGAGATTATATTACAAAAGAGTAGCAATTGATTTCAATAAAAATGTGTATTTTGTTTGTATCAAAAAAGTATATGCACAAATACATAGGAGTCGTAAAAAGCAATTCTGGCCTTGACATAAAAAACATAACTCAACCACAATAGGAAAAATACACATGAACTTTGAGTTGTATAAAACCATTAGTTGTGTGTAGAGTTTCACATAATATCCCAAAGATTTATTCTAAATAATTGTTACATGTCCTACATCATACATTAGACCTGTTTCAGATAAGAATAGGGGTATCATTATTTTTACACATGTGGATGATGAGTGGAATATCAGGTGGGCTGGCAGTGCCTGAAGAGGTGGTGCTGGGATCAGTAACCACAAGGATGTAGCTGGAAACTGGACTTTTCTCTACACACCAAAGGGACCCGTGGTCCCAGCCTGTAAAGAGCTTTTGCTAATGTGGTTATGTGCTTTCTGCCAGATTTACTAAAGTGTCCCAGCTGAGTCTGTGTTTTCTGCAAGCGAGTGCAGGAGGAAGAGGGGTGTATATAGCTATACATATGAAGAGTTGTCCTTGAAGTTTCTAAAGTCAAGTGGGCATCCCATAACTTCCCTATCCAAGTTTAATCCTCTCAATAGATTAAAAAAATGAAGTACTGGACTGCTCACTGACTCTAATGCCCTGTACACACAATCGGT
Organism: Rana kukunoris; assembly: GCA_029574335.1. Taxonomy (NCBI): domain Eukaryota; kingdom Metazoa; phylum Chordata; class Amphibia; order Anura; family Ranidae; genus Rana; species Rana kukunoris. The sequence continues at coordinate 434,638,191 of CM056049.1, forward strand.
TTTCCCTTCTGAAAAACCTTGGATGTTTTTTACGACAGAATTCCGCTCAAGCTTGTCTTGCATACACACGGTCACACCAAATTCCGCCCGTCAAGAACGTGGTGATTTACGACGAGCCAAGATCAATGAAGTTCAATAGGCAGTTCGGCTCTTCTGCTTGATTCCAAACATGCATGTTTTTTTTGCACGTCAAAATTCCATGCAAACGTTTTTTCCGCTAGGAATTTTTTACGTCTCCCAGACCAAAAGCTCTCATCTGACTTTTTCCGATGGGAAACCCGATCGTGTGTACGGGGCATAAATGTAAATTCGGTGTGCCTGGCTGTGCAGGGTGGGGGATCCCTATTCACCAGCGGCTCCTATATGGGGTGTGCTACACAAACTAAGTACTATGCTGTAGATATACTGTACTTTAAATGGAGCCAAATATCCACACAAACATGCAGCTCATACTGTTATTCTGGATACAGAATTTTTGGAGGATTTCATCAGCTAGTAATGGCAGATTTTTTTTTTCTCATTATTGTGCAATTCAATCACAATGATCTAATCCAAAGCAATTGAATAGCCATAACTTCTCTTTTAACAGATTCAGACTTGATTTCAATTTGATTTTAAGTACTATATACAGGACTGATAACTACAGACTAGACTATATGAATATTGTTTTATGCCTATTTGATTATACTTATTGGTGATTTATAATGTTTAACAAACATGCATTACGTTAGTAAGTATTTGTTGTATCATATATGCAATTCATATATATCGGTATTTAGTGGGTATATTTTAACATGGATTATTTTATTTAGATTATTGCGCTGTACTTCACAGTATATAAAATAAGTACTGAGATAGTTTGTTAATGAATACAATCATATTACATGGTAGAAACAGAGATGTAATCGTTAACTAATGAGTACGTTAATATCAATTGAAATCTATTTTACCACGTGTGGCATATTTATCAAATGGGTTATCAACAATAGATTGATTATTCCTATCCCATGAGATTGATCGGCAGAGAGATTGATCATTTACCAAAACGTGTATGGCCACCATTAAGATTTTAGTCAAGCCATCAAGGGGAAAGTGGCAGGTTCTTTCCATAGTGAATTGCCACTGCCACTAAAGCTGGCCATAGGCGGTTTAAATCTCAGCCAGTTCAGCAGAAACCAGCCAACATTCAAACCATGTATAGGCAGCCTGACGGATTTTACATGTTATTATTGCCAGTGACTGTCATAGCCGTTAGCATTAATCACTGTGTTCTCCTGGTGGGGATGGCTCCCCTGCCAGGAGAACACAATGGCTCCACAGGAAGTATTCCCCTGTCAACACTGTCTTAAAGGGGTTGTAAAGGTAAAAAAAAAATCCCTAAATAGCTTCCTTTACCTTAGTGCAGTCCTCTTTCACTTACCTCATCCTTCGATTTTGCTTTTAAATGTCCTTATTTCTTCTGAGAAATCCTTACTTCCTGTTCTTGTGTCTGTAACTACACACAGTAATGCGAGGCTTTTCACCTGGTGTGGAGTAAGCATCTTGAGGGGGAGGGGGCAAGCAGGAGTGTCAGGACGCCCACTAACACACAGCTCCTTTCTCTATATGCAAAGTAGAGAGTGTCCTGACTTGCCTGCTCGCCCCCTCCCCCCTCAAGAGGCTTTCTCCACACCAGGGAGAAAGCCTCGCATTACTGCTTGTAGTTACAGACACAAGAACAGGACGTGAGGATTTCTCAGAAGAAATAAGGACATTTAAAAGCAAAATGGAAGGATGAGGTAATTGAAGGAGGACTGCACTAAGGTAAAGGAAACTATTTAGTGAAGAAAAAAAATTACCTTTACAACCCCTTTTAATTTTCTTTCCTGAACCCTGTGGTTGCAGGAAAGAAAATCACTCCGTCTTTGGCCTAAAATGGCAATTTTCTATGCTCCCTCAGCTAGGTGGAGAATGGAGATTACACAGTGTTAATCTACACAGCCACAATGTCACAGTGCTTGGGTCCAGCAATTGTCTGTGGATAAACCAAGTACTGCATGAGGAAATTAAAGGGAGAAGGTAACATTCTCCCTAAAACCCTCATCTACTGGACATTTCCAAAGGTTGCAGTAGGCAAACGGGGCAGTGGGTGTCATGGGGAGAATAAATAGTAGCAGAGAGGTGGAATCTATCACAAATACAAACTCTAATAGCAGGATAAATAGTATTAACGCCACATGCCTCAAGAGTAATGGACTGGTCACAGTGCAGCAGTGTTGAGGGAATGGCGTGAAAGCAGCGTTCCGCTAATATTTGGAAACTACAGACAGGCTCTAGTTAACGGCAATGTCCTCAAAGTAATAGGCAGTATATATGCACACAGTAACATTTGAGAAGGAGGTACATAGGCATGAAAGACTTTGTTTATACTTGGTGACTTTAGAATGTAGAAATCATGGCAGGATCCTTATTAGAAGTACCAAACATAGAGAGGCTATGGCTGCAGTAATTCCTGGTATAGTTAGCATACATAACTTAGCAGGCAGGGCAGTTCACAGGACAGTAATGCATAACAACTTCAGGGTACTTGCGATACTGAAGTGAACGATGCAGGCATAAGGTCAGGCTCCAAGGGTCCAGACAGGTAAGGCTGGTGAAGCAGGCAGTGGAGACTCCTGGTCCAGGTCAGGAAGCTGAAGTTCAGAGCTGGTGCTTCTGGATGCCCAACCGACAGAGGCGTTGTGTCAGCAAAAATAAAGGAACACTTCCTGGTCAGTGCTGGGAGCTTAAATAGGCCGCCCAGCAACTTAACAGGAAGTGACAGGCTAATCAGAAAGAAGGAAGTAACTATAGTTGAACTTCGAAGTGAGAGGCTCTTCAGGAAGGAGGTTTGGAAAGGAAGTAACGGATGAGAGTTAACTGGGGAAGAACTAAGTATAATTGTACTTAGTGAAAAGTCGCTCGAGAGACATTACACAGGTCAGTCTCTAAGATTGAGGAGTCGGGAAACAGTGATCGAACAGCACTACACAACTGGAAGTATCGGAACTGCATCCAACGGCCCATACTTAACAGAGAGGTCCCAAAAAGGACAGCAGAGCACCCCCAGACAAAACATCCCTTATAGTTCTAATACCATGGAGTGCCCAGACCTGGGGATCAGGAATTGTTCTAAAGTGTGCCAAGTTAGGTTTGCCCCATAGGGGATTGTAGGGTGACCACTGATTGGGCTTCAGAAAATTCTTCCTAGCTATAATCCAAACCCTAAAAGTAGTTTTTTTTAGGAACAGGGAGAGTAGTGTAGGCCCTAGCGCCTCGATACACCAAATTAGCCAGTTCGGCAAGGTAACCAAGTATGGCAGCCTCAAGACAGACTGCAGCATTTGCCCTTGATCTTGTAAACCACCACCTAACTGATCAAAATCGCTGCCCAGTAGTTTATCGAATGAGGCCCCCATACTGAACTGGCAACTGATATTCTATCATTTGTCCTCATCTTAGCTTGGGAAGCACGATACAGCATACCTAACCACAGGAGAAAGTGAAGCCCAAAACCAAATCTGTACAGCACCTCCCAGATAAAGACCCATTTAACGAAGTCAAAGGCTTTCTCAGCGTCTAAGTGTAGCGGCCCCTTACTTTCTGTACGGGCGTTACGCTAAAGTTAGTGGGGAATAGGAGAGATATGTGGCTCCCATTCACAATTTGTCAAATTTAGGCTGCTGTCATTCCCAGAACTGTCCTGTGGGTCGGTCTGCGCTCCAGGGGTGTGTTTCCACCCCTGGGTGGCACCTGGTGCTAGAGGGGTTCTGGCGGACTCGCTTTCCTCAGCAGCCAATCAGAGGGGTTGGTTCCCTCGCTAAGGCATGCTGAGGGAGGCTATATCTGAGGCAGCAGCCTTGGCCTGGGGGCCGTTTTTTCTTTCTGCGGGGTCCGAGTTCCAGGTGCGGCACCCACCTTCAGGGTGCACGCATCCATGGACCCCACAGCCGAGGCCTACCTGGCTGGAGTTGCGCACCATGCGGAGCTCTACTCTGACATAGAGAGGGATGCCAGTAGCTGCTGGGTCCCAAACCTTTTCTGAAAGGATCCCAGGCTGGGAGCTGTGCGGTGGGGGGGTCGGCTTGAGGAGAACCCGGAGGCAGGTGATCCAATAGGGCTTGAACGAACCATCGGGGATCCAGTGACTCTAACTAAATCTATTGGGAGGACTCGCTCATTTCAATTTTACGCTCACTCAAGTACTAGGCCTGTGGCAGAGGCCCGAACAAGGCCAATGGCAGAGGCCTGGTCCTCCCAACATTTGCAAGTGACGATCCGGCTGCCAGGCCTGTGGCAGGGGTCTGTCCGGGGGCACTTTACCCATTCCGACTGGAGTGGCGACGAACTGAGTTCATCATTGCTGAGAGCAAGACTGCTCCCTTCTTCTTCATATCCAAGGCCTGATACTCAAGCTCTCTCTCTCTCTCTGCTCATCAACCTTTCCTGTCCTGTACCATGTTGATGAAGGCCATGTTGGGCCTTGGAATAAAGCATTGAAGAAAACCCAACTAAAGACTGGACATTCTCTTCCTCAACTCACAAGTATCACCCCTAGACACCTGCCAGGTAACACAACACGCCAATCCCACTTATACTCAGCGGCTCCTGAATGGGGTAGCGCTACATAAGGAAGCCACAACCCTTGTACCGGAGTTATCATGGCTTGCGGCCAAGTTTAGAAACAAGCAATGAATATTGATATCAGTGCCCTTACCCGTCATAAAACCAGTCTTATCAACGTGTATGAGATCTTCAATTACTGTAGAGAGACGCAAGGCCAGAATTTTAGCCAGCAGTTTGGCATCTGCATTAAGTAATTATATAGGCTCCTTGCCAGGCTTGGGCACCAATACTATAAATGCCTCCGACATCGACTCGGTAAGCCCACACATGATCATTTTTTACAAGCTGAAAAACAACATCGTTAAAAAATAGAGCATGTTCGAATTTTTTTTTTTGTCGTTTTTCAGAACCCCAAAAAATGCTCTGAAGCCCACACACGATCATTTTAAATGAAGTTTTTAAAAAACAACGCTTTTTACAACCCGAAAAATGATCGTGTGTACGCGGCATCAGAGCCTTTTTTACACTACCCTAAAAATGTAGTAAAAACACATATGCATTTGTGATGCATTTTCTGGATTCCTGTCTCCCACTTTCTATGCATTTTCAATTAATTTCAATAGGGAGGTGTGTTTTTGGTGTGCTTTTTTAACATGCAGCATGCAAGACTTTTAAAAAGGCATAGCACTACATTTTGTTCCACTTTTTAAACACAAAAAGCACACCAAAAACTGATCAGTGTGAAAGGGCACTCAGGCTGACATTGAGTTCTTGGTATAGTGCTAATTGCCTGGTGCAGACATATATGTCATATCTCTCAGACCAAAGACAATCTTGCAGCAAGTGTGTTACAGTCAAAAGCCTTAAAGCGGTAGTAAACTCTACAATTTATATTTACGTAAATGTTCCTCCTGCAAGTGCATGCCATAATGTGCTAGTATGCAGTATGCAGTATTCTGACTCCAACTGTTGAAATAGTGACTTATCCCTTGCTGAGACCTCTATGCTTGGCCTGTATAAGCAGATATAATAAACGCCGGCAGTCTTTATCAGATAGGTTGAAACTCAACAGACATGTCTTTAACATCAGTGCAGGTTTTATTGCAAGCAGCAGGTATAGCAGACAACAAGATGTGACAGAAGATTGAAAGACAGTATGTTCAGGTCAAAACATGGTAATGTGTTCCCGAGTGCAAGCATATTAAATGAGGCCTATAGAGAAGTGGCCATCTCTTTTCTCACAAGGAAACAGGAAATTACATTACAATGAAGTGGGAGGGAACACAGATGAGAATCAGAAAAGGATGGTGCAATAACTAAAATAACCACAAGATGGCAGTATAATAATCAATTATATAAACACTACCATAAGTATGCATTATATCAGTGGTCATCAACCCTGTCCTCAGGGCCCACTAACAGGCCAGGTTTTATGTATTACCTTGGGGAGATGCAGACTATAATACTGCAATCACTGAGCAGCAAATGATATCACCTGTGATGTATTTCAGTTATCTTGCAAACTTGGCTGGTTAGTGGGCCCTGAGGACAGAGTTGATGACCACTGCATTATATTATATGTTACACACAACAAGCGTAGCACACTCCCTGTCTGGTATTGTAAATACTACTATGTTACATCAAAACGGTAGTAGTTATGCAAATAAACAATGGTGAAATTTGCAGTTGTCTTGAAGACCTTAAAGACAAAAAAAGAACATGTATATATATATATATGCAACAACAATAATTGCAATAAGACATCAAGAAGTGTCACTTAAAGTTCAAGGCAAATTCTTCTTGTGGTAGAAACTGGATCCAACAAACCGGGATTAGCAAGTTCAGTCTCCAAAAGGCAAGAGTAAAATAAGTTCTGTAATGGGTCAGAGGAAAGTCTTCACAGTTCCTTGTCTGGCAACTTTCACTTCTACCTTACGGTGCCATACCATCATCACTAGGAATGGTCTTTAAAGCGGATGGTTCACCTTAAAAAAATATTAAAAGCCAGCAGCAACAAATACTGCAGCTGCTGACTTTTAATATTAGGACACTTACCTGTCCTGGAGTCCAGCGGCGTCCGCAGCAGAGGATGAGCGATCGCTCATCACCCTGCTGCTCCCCCCTCCATCCACGGCGAGGGAACCAGGAAGTGAAGCGCTCCGGCTTCACTGCCCGGTTCCCTACGGCGCATGCGCGAGTCGCGCTGCGCCCGGCGATTGGCTCCCGCTGTGTGCTGGGAGCTGAGAGTTCCCAGCACACAACGGGAAAAGCCCGTCTTTTGCCCGAGACTGCGGGCCGGAAGTGGGTGCGGATACCTGTCTTTAGACAGGTATCTGCACCCCCCTCCCCCCTGAAAGGTGTCAAATGTGACGCCGGAGGGGGGGAGGGTTCCGATCAGCGGATCTTCACTTTAGGGTGGAGATCCGCTTTAAGATGAGTCCCATGGGCCACTCGATTCTTTTGGCTTGCTTGTCCTTAAGGAGAACAAGGTCTCCAACTTGGAGGTTAGAGTTCAGATGTTGCCATTTTCTGCATCCTTGCAGAAAGGGGAGATACTCCATCTTCTGATTTCAGAAGCAGTTGGCAAGATGTTGTACTCGCTTCCATTGATCACAATATAGGTTCCCCACTTTAAAGTCTCTAGGTGGAATGGGAACCGATCCAAGCTTCTGGGTAAGAAGAGTAGCTGGAGTAAGGATGGTTGGGGATCCTGGATCCTTGTCAGGATTTAGAAGACTAAAGACCTCAGCTGTTGTTTCTTCTGTATGATCCGGCAAGAATTCCTGTCCTGTATCAAGGAAGAATTTGCAAAGACACCTGCAGACATTGGTCTGGTGGCATATCTGCAGGATTAACCCCCCCGATAGAACATGATGCCATTGTTCAGGCCTTGAGGATTTTCTGATTCTTACTACATGGTTGCTGACAGAGTGTCAGGAAGGGCACGCCAGCAATCAAGATGGCGGTCTGTGGTCGTTCCTCTGTCCCACCCCAATAGGCTATTTAAACTGCCTTACTTCCTTGAATCAGTGCTGTCTGGTCTACAGCGTTACCTGAGACCTCTGATTGTTGTTTACCTGCACTCTGCTCCAGCTGACTTTACCTGGCTTACTCTGACTACCCAGTTTATCTGCCTGCATCTGACCTCGGCCTGTGTTGACTACGTCCCTGCCTGTTCCTCCTGCTACTTTGCTGCCAGCCTGTTGCCAAACCTGCTTGTATCTGACCCTGCTCCAGTGTTCACCTGCTTTGGACTTGTGTGTCTACTGCTCCAGTCCATCCGCCTGCACCTGCCTGAGCTCCTAGTTCCAGTCCAGCTGAATAGTTCCAGTCCGGTCTGCTGAGCGATCCCTGTGTGTCCTGGTTCCAGTCCAAGCTGTTCCAGTCGGCTGAATTGAGCCTGTTGTTCCTGGTTCCGGTCCAGCTCGTCTACCAGCAAGTTTGCCAGGCTTTCGTGCGACTCTGCACTCCTGCGCCTCCTGTCTTCTCTATCAGGGGCCTTGAGTCAGAGGTGTAAGGGAGGCCTCCCTCTGCATACCAGACTCTTCCACCAGGTACGTGACAGTACCAGACAGCCATGTCAGAGTCTGTGCAGGGAGCCTCTTCCATTGAGGGATTCCGCTTACACCTCGAAGACGTCATCCAGACTGTTAAAATCGCACAAGATGCATACATCCGACTGGAAGAACGTGTTCAGGCTCTTTCCTCACCTACTACGGCCCCGCAAGGAGCTACTTCAGCAATGACAATGTTACCCCCAGAACCCAGGGTTCCTGCACCTGAAAGATTCACTGGAAATCGCAGTGAATTTCGGACATTTCGCAATGCCTGTGAACTATATTTTTCCCTGCAGCCACGCACTTTCTCCCTGGAGGCCACCAAAGTTGGGTTCGTCATCTCCTTACTACAGGGCGAGCCCCAGTCATGGGCTCACCGCCTACTAGAACAAGGAGCTGACTCTCTAACCTGCCTAAGTGACTTTTTTGACTCTATGGCCCAGCTCTACGAGGATCCTCACCTGGCTGCAACTGCGGAAGCAGCTTTACACACCCTCCGGCAAGGTCACAGGGCAGCCGAGGACTATGCTTCCGACTTCAGTCGCTGGAGTTCCGACACCAGCTGGAATGATGCTGCTCTCCGCCATCAATTCCGCATTGGTCTTTCTGAGCCTTTGAAAGACGAGCTGGCCAGAGTTGGCGTCCCCCATTCTCTGGACAATTTAATTAATCTGGCAATCCAAATCGATCGCCGATTACGGGAACGAAGATCAGAGAGAGAGTTGAAGCCATCCTGCCCGACTTGGAAGTTGCCTCGAGCCTCTAACTCCAGCAGTCTGACATCTTCTACCCCTGTTGCACCCACATCTAATATTCCTGAACCTAAGCAGTTTGGCATGCTCCGTCCCTCACTTTCCCCAGAGGAACGTCAACGCCGACGACATGAAAATCTCTGCCTATATTGTGCGGGACCAGGACATTACGTGAGACCATGTCCAGCCAAGATTCGCAAGGGCCAAACTATCTTTTCTGCCAGCACGCCCATCCTGCCAACTCACCTGGCTCTTCATATTGTACTACAGCTTCCGGGAAGAAGTATTCCTGTTTCCGCTATAATCGACTCCGGAGCCTGTAGCTGCTTTATGGATCTATCCTTCATTACAAGACATCAAATTCCTTTGCAACCCAGGGCCCAAGGACTTTCAGTGTATCTGGCCGATGGGTGTGCCATTAAATCCGGAACGGTGACTCAAGAGACTATACCCTTGCCTGTCGTTATAGCCGGCAGTCACAAGGAACTGCTACGCCTAGATGCCATTTCGTCTCCTATGTTCCCCGTAATCCTTGGCATGCCGTGGCTCCAAGCACATAACCCTCTTATCAACTGGGTCGAAGGGGAAGTCAAGTTTCACTCTCCCTACTGCCTCCAACATTGTCTGCCAAAATCCTCTCTTGAACCGCCATCTTTGCTATGTTTGGACTCTGATGCTGAAACCCGCTTATCTGTACCAGTTGCATACCATGACTTTTTAGATGTGTTTAGTAAAAAGGGAGCTGAAACTCTCCCTCCACATCGGCCATACGACTGCCCGATCGATCTCATCCCAGGGGTTGAGGTCCCTTTTGGACGGATTTTTCCTCTGTCAGAATTGAAGCTTGTCGCCCTAAAAGACTATATAGACGATAATCTTAAGAAGGGCTTCATTTGCCCCTCCACTTCCCCAGCCGGAGCGGGTATCTTTTTTGTGGAGAAGAAGGATCATTCCCTTCGTCCATGTATAGATTATCGTGAGCTCAATAAAGTTACGGTCAAGAACCGTTATCCCTTGCCAGGGCCGTCTTTAATATGGTTTGGGCCCTGGGCAAACATTTTTTTTGGCCCCCCTCCAGCTTATTTTGGGCCTGGCTGGTTCACATGTATGTGTTTTGGCGGCCCTCATTTGTGCAGGCACAGCATTGATTTGAATGGGCTGCCATGCCTTTGTTTCCTGCAGAAAAAAGGTGCATTCAGCATTTTAAAAATCAGTTGCCTTGAAATCCATTCTGCTTTTGCACCATGCTACTTACCTGCAGTTCTTGCACCATGCTACTTACCTGCAGTTCTTGCACACACAAACGCACTGTGTTTTTAAAAGCGTGACCTAAACGTCTAAAAATGCAGCAAGTTTGACAGTGCGGGAACTGCAGATAAGTCACAGCAGAATGGACAGACAGTGATGTATTTCATTGCTTGATGGGCATAGGTGTGCCGTGTGTGCAGCCTATTACAGGAGGCATGCGCTTTTCTATGCAGGAAATGCAGGCATGGCGGCACATTCAAATGAATGGGCTGCTGTGCCTGCGCAAATGTGGGCCGCCAAAACACATACATGTGAACCAGCCCAAAATAAGCCCATCAAGCAGTTAAATACAGACAGTAATGCCATGTGCTCCGAGGCCTCACTCAGCCTGGACTGCAGGTCTGGTCTGTGACTTAAAGAGTTCCTGTATTTTACACATGGCATGGCATGGGGTCCCATGGTGCTAAAGCAGAATGGACAGACGGTGCTGTGACCCCATGCCATGCCATGTGTAAAATACAAGAACTTTTTAAAACACTGACCAGACCTGCAGTGAATCATCAAATATTATAAAGACTTTGGGCACACTCTACAGAAAACTTCTATTTACAATATAGCAAACAGTGACATACCTTGAGGAGCAGGACATGAAGAAGTCAGCCTCGGGAAGAGCAAACTGAGGATGTTATAAAATCACATTCTAATTCACTTTTATATACAAGCAGCACCCAGTGGCAGGAAGGGAGAAGTGCACTTCTAAAGGGAAGCCAGGGGTGCTGTACATTTTAAAACACTGGGAAGGGAAGCAGTACTGTCACCTGGCCGCGTGCCGCTGATGATTTTCAGCCTGATTTGTGGGCAGCACAGGGGCTGAACGGGCGGCAGGGCCGCCATCAGGAATTATGGGGCCCCTTACACAGCTTCAGGCATGGGCCCCCTGGAGCAGAGAACGGGGGGGGGTGCTGCCCCCTTAAATTGAGAAGCGGGGCTTCTGCGAATTTAGAAGCGGGAGGCCCTGTACAAAAAAAAGATTTAATAAAGAAAAATATATATAAAAAAAGGGGTGTAGCCATCCAGGGCCCTGGGGACCTCTGGGCCCTTTAATAAAAATAAAAAATAAAATAAAATATATGTATAAAAAATATATTATTTTTTTTTAAAGGGGGGGTTGCCATCTGGGGACCTCTGGGCCCTTTAATAAATTTTTTTTAATAAAAATAAATTACAAAAAAAGGGGGGTTTCCATCCGGGATCTCTGGACCCTTTAATAAAAAATGAAATAAAAAAATATATTAAAAATAAACATTTATTAAAAAAAAGTGGGGTTGCCATCCAGGGCCCTGGGGACCTCGGGGCCCTTTAATAAAAATTATATATATATATATATATATATATATATATATATATATATATATATATAAAAAGAAATAAAATATAAAAAAAAATTATAAAAAAAAGGGGGGTTGTCATCCAGGGCTCTGGGGACCTCTGGGTCCTTTAATAATAATAACATTTATATTATATAATGTGTATGTGTGTGTGTATATATATATATATATATATATATATATATATAATTTTTTTTAAAGAAATATATAAAAAAAGTTTTTTTTTTTTTTATAAAACAAGTTTTTTTATATAAAAAAGGGGGGTTGTCATCCGGGGCCCTGGGGAACTACGGGCCCCTGGGGACCTCCAGACCTCTAAAAAAAAATTGTCCCTTTAATAAAAAATAAAATAAAAATATATAAAATAAATATATTTTTTTATTTAAAAATAAATAAAAAAAGGGGGTTGTCATCTGGGGCCCTGGGGGCCTCCGGGTCCCTGGGGACCCCTAAAAAAAATTGGCCCTTTAATAAAAAATTAAAATATATTAAAAAAAATTGGCCCTTTAATATAAAATAAAAAATATATAAAATAAATATATTTTTTTTATTTAAAAATAAATACAAAAAAGGGGGGTTGCCATCTTGGGTCCTGGGGGCCTCCGGGCCCATGGGGACCTCCGGACCCCTAAAAAAAAATAAAAAAAAAATATTTTTTTTTTTTTTCAAAGGGGGTTGCTTTGGGCCCTCAACAGTGACAGGGCCCTGGGCAGCTGCCCCTGTTTGCCCTATGGTAGAGACGGCCCTGTCCCTTGCCCTTGGTACCCGAATTGTTCCAGAGGTTGGGAGCAGCAACCATATTTACAAAACTGGATCTCCGAGGGGCTTACAATCTAGTACGGATTCGGGAGGGAGACGAATGGAAGACGGCTTTTCGCTCCCGATTCGGGCATTTCGAATATCTAGTGATGCCGTTTGGCCTATGTAATGCCCCAGCAACATTCCAGCACTTTATTAATGATATTTTTCGTGATTATCTAGACTTGTTTGTTGTAGTATATCTGGATGACATTTTAATTTTTTCTTCTTCCCTTGATGACCATCGCAGGCATGTTAAGAACGTATTGAGCAGACTACGACAACATGGGCTATACGCCAAGCCAGAGAAGTGCGAGTTGGAGCGACAAAGCATTACATTTTTGGGACTAATTCTCTCCACCGAAGGTGTCAAGATGGACCCACAAAAGGTCACTGCTATCCTAGACTGGCCAGCTCCAGTGGATAAAAAGGGCATTCAACGCTTTGTTCAAACTTTTACCGCAAATTCATCAGGGGATTTTCAGCCATCATATCACCTATCACGCAACTGACCAAACAAGGCATCCATTTTCAGTGGTCCCCTGAGGCTCAAGATGCTTTTGAGACTCTTAAAAAGCTATTCACTTCTGCACCAGTTCTGAAGCACCCTGACCCAGCATTACTCTATCTATTGGAAGTAGATGCGTCAGAAACGGCAGTCGGAGCAGTACTATCTCAAAGACGGGGACCCAAGGCTTTGTTACACCCAGTTGCCTTTTCTCCCGCAAATTGTCTAATTCTGAAAGGAATTATGATGTCGGAGATCGAGAACTTCTGGCCATCAAGAATGCATTGGAAGAGTGGAGATACCTCTTAGAAGGAGCAGCGCACCCGATTCTAATCTATACAGATCACAAGAACCTGGAATATCTGCGGACTGCCAAGAGACTAAAACCACGCCAGGCTAGATGGGCACTCTTCTTTTCCAGGTTCTCTTTCCACCTCACGTACAGGCCAGGATCTAAAAACACCAAACCTGATGCTCTATCTAGGATGTTCTGTGATACCAGGGAATCCGCACCGCCTGACACTATCCTGTCTTCTGACAACTTTCTGCTACTTCAGGGAAACCTGCTTTCCCAAATTAAACAGGCTTCTGTGAATGTCCCTTCTTCTCTGGGAATAAAGTTGGAGGCCAGGGATGATCTGCTTTGGCACAAGGACAAAATATTCATACCAGAAAGCCTACGTGTTTCTGTCCTGGGATTATGTCATGACCACAAGTTAGCCGGACATTTCGGGATCCGTAAAACTGTTGAACTCGTGCAACGCACATTCTGGTGGCCACAAGTTGAAAAAGACTGCAAGGGCTATGTAGAGTCCTGTACCACTTGTGTACGAAATAAGAACATTAAAACCAAGGCATGGGGTTTGCTGAAGCCGCTATCAGTCCCGGAGAGACCCTGGAAAAATATCTCAATCGATTTTATCGTGTAACTTCCTCCATCAGACGGTTTTTCCACCATCTTTGTGGTGGTAGACCGGTTATCCAAAATGGCCCACTTCTTGCCCATGAAAGGCACACCATCTGCCCCGGAAACAGCCAACATTTTTGTGAAAGAAATTGTCAGACTCCATGGAGTTCCAGCAAACATTGTGTCAGACCAGGGGGTACAATTTACCTCAAGGTTTTGGAGGTCACTATGTGAAACCTTGGGAATCGAGTTATCGTTCTCTTCCGCATACCATCCCCAAACAAATGGGCAAACGGAGAGAACCAATCAAACTCTCGAGCAATATTTACGGTGCTTTTCCTCATTTTCACAAGATGACTGGGCCGCATTACTCCCGTTAGCGGAATTTGCCTATAACAACTCCATCCACTCTGCCACCAAACAGTCCCCATTTTTTGCCAATTACGCATTTAATCCATCATTTCTGACCAGCACCTTTCCGGAATGTCCAGTACCCGCTGTTCTTGAAACCATACATTTCTTCGATACCAACAACAAACTCGATATAGAAACATTGGGTCTAAGGTCCCCAAACCTAGGACCAAACAAAAAAGGGGGGGGCACAGTTGGACTATTGCGGTACATGTAGAATTGGATAACAAGATTACTAAATAAGGGGAAAAATAATTTTATTAAATACACAGAAGAAAAAACACAATACAGAGCTTAAAATGGTGACGACCATACATAACGCCAGTATAATAATCCCGGTGGGGAACAAAATAATGCGTTGGGGGTCATGACAATCTTGACCGGTTTCGCGGTATTGAACGCTTCATCAGAAGTATGTCTACAATTAGGTTAAAAAACAATTGGTTATACATAAATTAGAAATACAAGATTTAAATGGGGAGATGGGGGCTCAGCTGCTTACCTAGATGGCGTTATGTATGGTCGTCACCATTTTAAGCTCTGTATTGTGTTTTTTCTTCTGTGTATTTAATAAAATTATTTTACCCTTATTTAGTAATCTTGTTATCCAATTCTACATGTACCGCAATAGTCCAACTGTGCCCCCCCCCCTTTTTTGTTTGGTCCTAGGTTTGGGGACCTTAGACCCAATGTTTCTATATCGAATTTCCAGGATGATGGTACTTTTTATTTCTATATCTATCTATAACTATCCTAGAGGCTCTACTTTAAACCAACAACAAACTACTACGGGCAACTATGGCTAAAGCTCAGGAACATAACAAACAGGTCTTTGATAAGAAGAAGCGGGGAGAGTTAATACTGGAACCTGGCGATCGGGTTTGGCTGTCCACAGCGAACCTAAAACTAGCGTGTCCCTCTAAGAAGTTAGGCCCTAAATTCATGGGACCCTTCCCGGTAAGGAGGAGGATTAATGATGTGGCCTACGAGCTAGAACTGCCGGATTCCTTTAAGATACATCCTGTCTTTCACGTAACCTTATTAAAACCTGTGACCCCTGATCCATTCCCTGACCGGGGGACTGGCCCACCTGAACCAATATTAATCAACGGGACAGAAGAATTCGAAGTTGAGGCAATTCTGGACTGTAGGAAAAGAAGAAATCATATCCAGTACCTCGTTAAGTGGAAAGGGTATGGCCCAGAGGATAATTCGTGGGAACCCGAGGAGGATGTCCATGCTGAAAGACTCGTTCGGGCATTCAAGAGATCCCATCCTTTGAAGTTTGCCCGATTGGGCATCTGGAGGCTGCCCATTGGGAGGGGGCAATGTCAGGAAGGGCACGCCAGCAATCAAGATGGGGGCTATGGTCGTTCCTCTGTCCCACCCCAATAGGCTATTTAAACTGCCTTACTTCCTTAAATCAGTGCTGTCTGGTCTACAGCGTTACCTGAGACCTCTTATTGTTGTTTACCTGCACTCTGCTCCAGCTGACTTTACCTGGCTTACTCTGACTACCCAGTTTATCTGCCTGCATCTGACCTCGGCCTGTGTTGACTACGTCCCTGTCTGTTCCTCCTGCTACTTTGCTGCCAGCCTGTTGCCGAACCTGCTTGTATCTGACCCTGCTCCAGTGTTCACCTGCTTTGGACTTGTGTGTCTACTGCTCCAGTCCATCCGCCTGCACCTGCCTGAGCTCCTAGTTCCAGTCCAGCTGAATAGTTCCAGTCCGGTCTGCTGAGCGATCCCTGTGTGTCCTGGTTCCAGTCCAAGCTGTTCCAGTCGGCTGAATTGAGCCTGTTGTTCCTGGTTCCGGTCCAGCTCGTCTACCAGCAAGTTTGCCAGGCTCTCGTGCGACTCTGCACTCCTGCGCCTCCTGTCTTCTCTATCAGGGGCCTTGAGTCAGAGGTGTAAGGGAGGCCTCCCTCTGCATACCAGACTCTTCCACCAGGTACGTGACACAGAGACATAGAAGTGTTTTGTCAGATTGTATATGTAGCCCAAAACAACTTTGCTGTCTGTGTAGAGTTTTAATGTCATCTATTTGAATGTCTAGCTCACGCAGTATAAAATCTGCAATTTCTACAGCTAGTACAGTCCCACAAAGTTCAAGCCTGGGAATTGTGTGCTCAGGCTTAGGTGCTAACTTAGCTTTGCCAAACAGAAACCCTTTGTGGGTTTAATTGAGACAATCTTTTGCCTTGAGGTAGGAAACAGCTGCTATAACCTCAGTGGATGCATCTGAGAAGATGTGAATGTCTTTTCTCTGACTTACAGCAAGGGAAGCTAAAGTGTAGCAGCGTTATATGTCAATTCCATCTAAGGCATATAGAGATTGTTTCCTGGACTCCCACTTAAAATTTTTGTCTGTTGGTAGAGGAGCATGCCAATCTTGAATAGTCTCCGATAGCTGTCCTAACAAGGATTTACCTTGTATGGTGATGGGAGCCCCAAATCCCAGTGGATCTTATAGACTGTTCACCACAGACAGAAAAACACATTTGGTGAATAGCTTGTCTGCAGATCTGACTTGAAAGCCAATGGTGTCTTTGATTAAGTTCTACCGTAACCCCAGACTTCTCTGAACAGGACGCATGTCCATTCCCAGATTTAAATCTTTAAATCCTGTGGCACGATCGCCATGTTTAAAGGCTTTCATCACAGCAGCACTGTTTGCGGCAATCCTATGAAGTCTGAGCTTGGCCTTGAGTCCTTTGGAGCAGGTCTATGGCTTTTTCATCTGTAGGTAAGGATTTGAGTCCATCGTCCACGTAGAAGTCTCTCTCTATGAAGTGTTGAGCATCGGGGCTACACTCCTTTTCGCCTTTTAAGAACAGTCCTTCTTAGACCATATATTGCAACAGCAAACAAGGAACTGTTTCCAGAGACATGTACTTTCATGCGGTATTCAATCACTTAATTGTTTATGTTGTTGCCACGGTTCCCAAAAAATCTTAAAACGTTCCTATAGTCTTCTCTTACTATAACTCAATGGAACATTTGTTCAGTGTCAGCAGTTATGGCAACTGCCTTTTTTTGAACCTCATAAGTACACCACCTACAAGGTTGTTAGTTAGGTTAGGACCAGTAAGGCCGCATACACACGATCGTTCCAAAACGATGAAAATGGACTTGAGTCCAGTTTCATCGGTTCAAACCAACCGTGTGTACGGCCCGTCGTCCGTCGGACCAAAGTTTTAAAACTTGCTTTAAAATCGGACCGATGGATGCCTGACCATCGGTCCAAACCGATGGTTAGTATGCAAGAGCATCGGTCCAAAAACCCACGCATGCTCAGAATCAAGTCGACGCATGCTTGGAAGCATTAAACTTCATTTTTTCAGCATGTCGTTGTGTTTTACGTCACCGCGTACTGACACAATCAATTTTTGAACTGATGGTGTGTACGCACATCAGACCATCAGTCTTTGAACCGATGAAAACGGTCTGTCGGACCATTCTCATCGGGTTGGACCGATCGTGTGTATGCGGCCTAAGAAGAACATCGTTCATGGATACGCCTTAATGCTTGGCACTGGAGTCAAACACTACCATTATTTGCTTTGGTTTCCGTGGAAGACAGGGGCAGACTGACCATTGAGTCACTCGGCCACTGCCCGAGGGCCCCATGCCACTAGGGGGCCCCATCAGGGTTGCCAGGCTCAGTAAAACCAGGGACAGTATGTAAAAATGTGTGTTTTTTTTTACATTTGTCCCTGATATGTCCGAAACTGACATGCTTTTGATGTGAAAATCCAGAGATTTTAGCTGCCCCGCCTCTGCACTGCCTCCTGGCGTGGTGGCCATCTGTAAGCCCGAGGGCCCCATAATCTTTTATTGCCCGGGGGACCCATGATTTGTCAGTCCACCCCTGGTGGAAGATACACTCCAAAGAAAGCACAATCATTGTCAAAGACATATGTGTGCGCACATGGTGTGCCAGGTGTGCCCAGACACACCCTAATCTCCCTGTGCAGCACAGGGCTTTCCTCCTCTTGGGAGTTAACCATAAGGGGGCGCGGAAGGGGTTATGTATGACCCAATATGTGTTTCTAACTGTAGGGGGTGTGGCTGTAGGTGTGACGTCATCGATTGTGTATCCCTATAAAAGGGATCACACGATCGTTCATGGCACCACAGTGAAGAAGGGGGAAGCTGTGTTTACACACAGCTCGCCCATTCTTCAGCTCCGGGGACCGATCGCGGGACTCCAGTGGTGATCGTGTCCCGCGGTCCTGGTCACGGAGCTCCGGACCTGGTCGCAGGCGCGCGCCGCGGGAGCGTGCCCGTGACCCATGCCTGGGCACTAGTATGTGCATGTACCCAGCCGTGCCGTTCTGCCGACGTAAATGTGCATGAGGCGGTCCTTAAGCGGTTAAAGGGCACAGTGGCATCAATTAGCACAATGGCGACAATTAAAGGGCACAGTGGCGACAATTGGCACAGTGGCTACGTTTGATGGCATGGCACAGTGGCTGCGTTTGATGGCATGGCACAGTGGTGACAATTGATGGCACAGTGGCTGCGTTGATGGCATGGCACAGTGGTGACAATTGATGGCACAGTGGCTGTGTTTGATGGCATGGCACAGTGACTGCGTTTTATAGCATGGCACAGTGGTGAAAATTGATGACACAGTGGCTGTGTTTGATGGCATGGCACAGTGGCTGCGTTTGATGGCATGCCACAGTGGTGACAATTGATGGTACAGTGGCTGCGTTTGATGGCATGGCACAGTGACTGCATTTGATGGCATGGCACAGTGGCTGCAGTTGATGGCATGGCACAGTGGCTGCGTTTGATTTGATGGCACAGTGGCTGCATTTGATGGGCCCAGTGGCTACAATTGTTTTTTTTGTTTTTTCGTTTGCGCCCCCCCCCAAAAAAAAAATTTTGAGCACCAGCTGCCACTGGTATCTTTTATATCTTGAGCCCTGTTGTGCCCATTTCTCTTGTAGGTGGTATGGCAGTTTAGACACCAACTCTAGCTCCATGCGGAGGTTACTTAAAGTGGATGTAAACCCACTCTCATCCTTTCTAAACTACTGCCATAGTGGTTATCTATAAGGATATAGATGCCTCCTGCATGTATCATTACCTGTCAAATGTCTCTCCTCTGTCTGTTATGAGATCCGAAAAACTGCAGATTCTCTGGGTGGATCTGTTGTCTGGAGCTGGGTGGGTGGAGTCGTGATGTCAGTAGACTTTACGCCCACGTCTACACTCCCCTTGTCAACATGCATTTTTTCCTATGTATTTCTTACACTGAATTCTGCTATGATCACTAACATCCAGTCAAAATCCAGAAAAGTAACCACATGACTTCAGAAAAGGAGTGGGGGTGGGAATTAAAAAATAATGCCTGTCCGAAGCTAGTGCATGAGATATGTAAATAACCTGTCACTCACAGCAAGGGGGCGGAACAGACCAATGTTTTTCTCTGTAAGTCTGTTTTATTTCACTGAACAATAAAAGAGGATTACTCAGAGCTGGATTAACTCTGTGTGGCAAGACTGGGCACAGATGATAGGAAATCTTTTACTCTACATTGTGACATCAAAAAAATAAATAAAAAATTCAGGTTTACATCTGTAACGGAATGGCCCGTGACAGACTGAGATATTCCTATGTCTAGGGTCACCTTATGTCCACTAGGGCCATAGGGTGACAAAGAATCATAATTCATATATTACAGATGGGACATTATTAATACTTCATTTTAGGACTGAGATATCACAAGGAGTTCATGATGACATGACCTGGTGAACCAGACAGTGAGTCATACCTTTTGTATAATAGGCTATTGAAATATCTTAAGGTGTTGGGTATTCACTGTAAAGACATTCCGTTGAAGGTGTTGATTGCACCCACTCTAACAAGACTCTGCCATTGTGTGATAAAGCTGTCTAGATAACTTATTCAACTAGATGTCTGTGTTATTATTCAAGGTTAATTGAACCCTATTGATGATACGGTGCCGTCATGTCTAGCTACCAATTAAAGAATTATCCTCAGTGAGTGAATAGGGGGGTGGAGATTGCATTGTCCTGTGATAAACTGCATTATGCTTGAGACTGTATAAGAAGCTGAGAAAATACCAATAAATTGTCATATCTTTGAAGCAAGTGCAAAGCTTGAGTCTCGTCTTGTTTATGGGAATGGATATGGATCGTGTATGCAAGATTGTCGCAGTGTGTCAGATAAGCTTGTCGTGGATGGATGGAAGATCGTAAGCAGTGGTGACCGTTACATTTGGTGGCATAGCAGTGGGATGATTCCATCACCAGAAGGACGGCTACAAGGGCACATGACAATGGAGACGGTGTATGAACAGATGAAGCTCTCTTCCCTCATGGGCTTACTGGAGAGCCGGGGCAGACCGGCCAGCAACCGTAAGAAAAGGGACATTATCGCAGAACTGGTCGAAATGGATAGAGCTAAAAGGCCCGCCGTAACGAACAGGACACCCGAGGAAGAAAGTTTTGATCAGGCTGTTAACCTAAGACTGGCACATTATGGTCCTAACCCTCCACCGGAGATCAGGGACCGAGTTATTGCGGCTCTGAATGCCACCTTGCTACAGCGAAGAAGTGCTGCAGCAGCTGAAGTCACAGCAGCACCAACTAAAGAGAGAGGAGAGGTGCAGATACCAGTCTCCATGGAAGAGGAATTCCAAAGGAGGTTACAAGAGATGCGGATGCAGCACAGAAGACCCGTATCAGAGGAGGTCCTGCTGGGATGGTCGGATGTGATTCGGTGCCAACTCTGGAAGGAAGCGCTAGCTCTGGAGCTGCAACACCAAGGAAAGGTCCTGCCCTCCATCTATGCAAGGTACTGGCCGCAGTATGACGCACGGATGCCGTTGTTGGGGGAACAACCGAAGAAGGAGTGGATAGCGGAGTTAAGCAGGCTGATTTGGGCAGAGATGCAGCTAGACGAGAGCTACACAGAGCCCTCCGGTGGTATGTAGCCCAAGAGTGCCGGTGGTCAGCAGATGACAGCCCCACAGAAGGCTATGACTATGATGGCCTGGGATTGTTATATTGGAGGATGTCCAGTGATCCCGACTTCGGGGACGATCGGGAGTGGCGCTTGGAGGACATAATGGAGCACAGAGGGGAAAAATTGAATATCTCGGGAGGCCACTGGTCACAGGAAAATTTGGAATTTCTGGCCATTCAAGAATGGGAGCTGGAGGTCGCCTACAAACAGCTGATAGACTTGGCCCAGCAGCAGGGTGGGGCTCCCGTTGCCTGGGACTATGAGGAAAGTTCAGATGACAACTGGGAACTCCTGGCTGATGAATCGGCAGTGGAAAATACGGAGATTGCCTTCCCTAAAGCCAAAGCGGATGGTGTGGAGTTCCAGAGAGCCGGGGCGGTTGGCCCCTCTCTCCAACAACAAGCTGAGGTGGTAAAGCTTTTACCCCCAGCTGAATCATTGGCAACAGAGCAGGGTGCCCCAGGCCTCTGCTCCCAACTAGCAGAAGAGGGGGACCCTGTGGTAGTGGATGGGACTGTGGTCTCCACTCACAGCAACCCAGCGGAAGAGCTGGCAACAGAGCAGAGTGTCATAGGCCTCTGCTCCTCACTAACAGAAGAGGGGGTTCCTGGGGTAGTGGATGGGACTTCAGTCTCCACTGGCACAACACCAGAAAATGGTACAGGACTGGGACAGGAGGATGTCGGCTTTGCTTTGCAAGCACCAGGGGGTTTTCACCTAGCACCAGTGGATGGGACTTCAGTCTCCACTGGTATACCCCAGGAAGGGGGGGAGTTGGCCCAGACCCCCAACAGCATGATGGACTTAGCCCAGCCACCCTGCCTTCTCCCCAGCGGCAGGTGTGTTCTCTGAGAGAGGCAGAGGTTGGCGGGGTGAGTAATGCTCAGTTTGGAGCCATTTATTTGGGGTACAGTATGGATACCAGCATTGGAGGACTGGAACTACTGACGGACTTCGGAGTCAACCCGTTTGGGGTTACCACCTGTGTCCGTCTCCCACCGAAAGGGGAGAGATGTAACGGCATGGCCCGTGACAGACTGAGATATTCCTATGTCTAGGGTCACCTTATGTCCACTAGGGCCATAGGGTGACAAAGAATCATAATTCATATATTACAGATGGGACATTATTAATACTTCATTTTAGGACTGAGATATCACAAGGAGTTCATGATGACATGACCAGGTGAACCAGACAGTGAGTCATACCTTTTTGTATAATAGGCTATTGAAATATCTTAAGGTGTTGGCTATTCACTGTAAAGACATTCCGTTGAAGGTGTTGATTGAACCCATTCTCACAAGACTCTGCCATTGTGTGATAAAGCTGTCTAGATAACTTATTCAACTAGATGTCAGGGTTCAATTAACCTTGAATAATAACACAATTGATGATACGGTGCTGTCATGTCTAGCTACCAATTAAAGAATTATCCTCAGTGAGTGAATAGGGGGGTGGAGATTGCATTCCTGTGATAAACTGCATTATGCTTGAGACTGTATAAGAAGCTGAGAAAATACCAATAAATTGTCATATCTTTGAAGCAAGTGCAGAGCTTGAGTCTCGTCTTGTTTATGGGAATGGATATGGATCGTGTATGCAAGATTGTCGCAGTGTGTCAGATAAGCTTGTCGTGGATGGATGGAAGGTCGTAGGCGGTGGTGACCGTTACAACATCCACTTTAATTCTTGAAGCTTGCAATGATCCTTCTTTACTATTTTTGGAAAGTTTTAAAGTCTCTTAAATAGAGGGCTTTCTATGGCTTCAGAGCTACCATAGGTTTGCTCAACTCTTGCCCATGCAGCAGCAAGACCTGCATCTTGGTAGTCAACATGTACTTCTTTCAGTCAGTAAGGGTGAGATCAAAAATAGCTGCTTTGAAGGTTGATCTCCAAGCCCTATAATTCTCTGGACAGTCGTCGAACCTTGAGAGGCTAATGTTAATCAGCTTGTGGCAAATCATATATCTGGCAAAGTCAGACAGGTCTGATCTCTCAATCTTTGGTGGAAAGGTAGCTTATGGGACCCCTTGGGTGTGAAAGTTCTCTGGTGAATAAGGGTGAAGTTTACCAGGATAAAATGATGCACAAGCATCTAGCTGGGATTTAGTCTCTAAGGCGGCGTACACACGATCGGATATATCCGATGAAAACGGTCCGCGGACCATTTCCATCGGATATGTCCGATCGGGAGTTTGATCCGATGGCGTGTACACACCATCGGATCAAATTCCCCGCCGCCGGAAGGCGCGGTGACGTGGCGGTGACGCGGCGGTGACGTGGCCGCCGCCGCGCCACCGCAACGTCACCGCACCAGGAAGTAAAACACTTCCGCGCTTGCGCCGAATCCATTCGGCAGCGGCGCGGCGGCGGTGGGGGCCGACATGTCTGCTGGTAAGTGTACTAACCAGCAGACATGTCGGGCGGACAGATCCCCACCGGATAGATTTCAAAGCATGCTTTGAAATCTGTCGGGTGGAGAAATCTGTCTGCTAGCCCATACACACGAGCGGAGATGTCTGCTGAAACGGTCCATCGGACCGTTTTCAGCGGACATATCCCCTCGTGTGTACGCGGCCTAAGGCTTCTACTGGCTGTTGCTTGAACTGTCTCTTGTCACTGTGAGCCACCTTGTCATTGGCAGGAGGTGATGTGGTTTGCTGTGTAAATGCACTTGCCTTGTGGACTTAAACAGGCTTAGGCTTTTGCAGGTTGGAGGTCTCTGTGTTTCGAGTCCGAACAGTAATGTTAGTAATGTTAACCACTTGCCGCCCGCCAATGACATATTGACGGCGACAAAGTGGTTACTAGTTCCTGACTTACCGTGTCCAATCACGGCTGATCACGATGTAAACAGACGCGAGTACAGGAGATATGTGTGCAAGTGGTATCTCGCCCCAAAATGAAAAATACTAAATATTACAGCTGCTACCCTAAAATAATCAACAGATTATCTGAAATAGTGGATATGGGGGTGGGTGCGCTAGTGAAATAAAACAGAGTATAAATACATAAAGTGCATACAAGTAAACACCTAGATAAATACTATAAAAATGCTAAATGATCCAGTGCAAAAGTCCATACATGCCGTCCGTGCTAATAATATGGTATTGTCGTTCGGAACTGACAAAATGTGCAAAGGTACATGGAAATTTGTACATATAAATTGCAAAGAAAGTTCTATGAATTCATGGAAATATCTTGTATGATTAAGATCAGGTTGGTGCTCATATGGAATCACAGTGTGTTGTCCACCTTCACCAGTACGTATGTTCTACACCCAAAGTGAATGAGTGAAATGGTTCCTTACTAGATGGTAATGACCCTTAGTTTGTTACCAAAGAAAGGAGTCATATACAGCTTGTACAGAAAAACCTGTATTGGCAAATACGTCCTGGTGCTTTGTGTGCTTGCGATCAGATGAGTTCCAATGGTTACATGAAATAATAAAATAGTGCCAACATAGTGTAACCAGTTTAATTAAAAAGTACAAAGATACAAAAAATCGCCGATTGGCTGCTTACTATTAGGTGTGCCCCAAACCCGGCACTGAGGCTAAGTCGCATGGGCTGGAAATCTCCGGTCCCGGCGCTGGACGTGTGTCCCAGGCGTGCGTTCCACTCGAACAATGGTCGGAACCAGTGGGACAGTAAGTGACGAGTGGAGCGTGCGTGGATAGATACCGCCTCGACGTACGTTTCGTTGTGAGCGCTTCCTGAAGACGTGGATTCATAGAACTTTCTTTGCACTTTTTGCACTTTATATGTACAAATTTTCATGTACCTTTGCACATTTTGTCAGTTCCGAACGACAATACCATATTATTAGCACGGACGGCATGTATGGACTTTTGCACTGGATCATTTAGCATTTTTATAGTATTTATCTAGGTGTTTACTTGTATGCACTTTATGTATTTATACTCTGTTTTATTTCACTAGCGCACCCACCCCCATATCCGCGAGTACAGGGGTGCCGATCGGCGGCTCTCCTGACAGGGGGGGGGTTCGCGCTGATTGTTTATCAGCGCAGCCCCCCCTCGGATGCCCATCAGTGCCGCCTATGAGTGCCCATCAGTGCTGCCTATGAGTGCTGCATACCAGCGCCGCCCATCAGTGCCACCTCATCGGTGCCCATCAGTGCCACAATATCAGTGCCCGTAATTGAAAGAGAAAACGTACTTATTTTTAAAAAAATTAACAGAAAAAAAAAACTTTATTTTTTTTCAAAATTTTCAGTCTTTTTTAGTTGTTGCGCAAAAAAAAAAAAATCGCAGAGGTGATCAAATACCACCAAAAGAAAGCTCTATTTGTGGGGAAAAAAGGACGCCAATTTTGTTTGGGTACAGTGTAGCATGACCGCGCAACTGTCATTCAAAGTCTGACAGTGCTGAAAGCTGAAAGTTGGCTTGGGCGGGAAGGTGCGTAAGTGCCCTGTATGGAAGTGGTTAATGAACAGGCTCAGGCTTTTGCAGGATGGAGGTCTCTGTGTTTAGAGTCCGAACAGTAATTTTAGTAGGCGTTACAGCAGAGGATTCTGTATCATTGCAAAGATTATGCCTTAGCACATATTCATTGGTGCTTTCAATTGGATATTCCATTTGTGCTGGAATAGAATAGTCTGAGTTAGCACTTTTCTCCCATTGCTTGTTCAAGGACCTTTAGCCTTGATAGGGCAGCTGCTTCCTCCCTTTCGATTTGCAGAATCTTTATTTGGGATTCTGCTTTTGCTTGGCAAGCCTTGCTCTGAGCTTCTATCTCTGCTTGGCAAACTGTAATTTCTGCTTGGTGAGCTTTCATTTTTGCTTGATGTGCTTTGATCTGAGCTTGTATCTCTGCTTTAAGAGTTTTGCTTTGAGCTTCCATTTGAGCTTTCTTTCTGGCAAAGGAACTTCACACTTTATTTGCTTCCAGATTTGCATGGGCCTCTATAAGCTTGTCGCTGAACGTTGAACTTTTGGAGCGAGAGGATCAAGAAGAACGTGCTCTGAGCTTATTAAGTGTAGATTTATGAGACCTGGTCTTCTGCAGTTCAGCAATGTGGAGTTCTGCTTTATCCTTAGCATCTTGCACCAAGAGATCTCTTTGTTGGTTTAGTTCATCTGTCTTAGTCAGTTCTGTCCGGCTGTCCACAGGACCATCGGTGTGTGTGTTGATGCCCCTTTTCTTCCTTGTGGAAGGTAAGCGCTCTGTGAGCACGTTCATCTGTGAAGTCTCATCTGGATGATCTCATTGTTTACATGAACAGAAGCCTTGTCACTGATTGATCTACATTTGTTTTTTCACTGGATTACACTCATTTGGGACACTTGTCGTTGCACTTGATTGCACTTATTTGGAGTATTCCACTTATTTTGTATTCATTTTTATTATCACTGATTCCTTAAGCGATGCTCACTTGTTTATTTTGGATTGATTGTTTAGTTTAGTTTAGCTGCGCTCATCATTTCACTTTAATACCCATTTTTGTTGTTAGCACATACTAGATTTGAGCTGCATTTAATTTGTTTATTTCTTCTCTTGTTGGTTCTATCTATTCACTGTTGGCTAGCGCTTTAGTTCCCCTTTTTTATAGTTCTGTTAAAGAGCCCTCTATATTAGAGTCCTTTAGGAAAACTGCGTATTTAGCAGACAGCCGCTGGTAGCGTTCGTACACTGCAGATAGGCGATCTGTAGATTTTCTTAATTCAGCTGGTTGATTGCAGCGTAGCAAGACTGACATGCAGTATGTAGTTTTGTCCCACAGTTCTGACAGATTTCTGGAGAAATGTGCGTTTTGGGTCTTACACTTTGTGATACCTGCAGAATCTGCTCCCTGTGCATCTGTGTAGTCAGAGGCATAATGTATCTGTGTAGATTCAGCGATTAAAAATAGTGCTCAGAGCGTTGTCTAGACATTTTTTTTTAAGTTTAAAAGAATGGTTACGGTCTCTTTAAGAAGAAGAACGGTAGCTTAGACAGGTGGGATAACACAGTTCAATGCAGAGAAAATGTTTTCAACATTCACGGATGATATGCAATAAGCTTGTGCATCCATGTGACAGAGAAAGAGGAACAGGAAATTACATCATAATGAAGTGGGAGGGAACACAGACGAGAAACAGAAAAGGATGGTGCAATAACTAAAATGACCACACGATGGCAGTATAATAACCAACTATATAAACATTACCATAAGTATGCATTATATTATGTCTTACACACAATAAATGTAACCGCACATGCACCATATACTAGCACATTTTGACAAACTTATCTGAGCTGTCCCTGCTGCTTGGCAGTGGTGTCACCCGGGTTGATGTCACCCGGTGCAGTAAAACATGGTGTCACCCCCACACCAACTATAGTCGTTGGTGGGGGGGCAAACCACCCCCTCCATCAGTATAGACCCCCTCAGTACAGACCCCCTTCAGGTCAAACCACCCCCCTCCATTAGTACAGACCCCCTCAGAACAAACCACCCCCCTCCATTAGTAAAGACTCCCTCAAAACACACCACTCCCCCTTCATCAGTATAGACCCCCCTCAGGACAAACCACCCCTCTCCATTATTACAGACCCCCCTCAGCACAAACCACTCCCTCTTCATCAGTAAAGACCCCCTTAGTACAGACCCCCCTCAGGAGAACCACTACCCTCCATTAGTACAGCCCCCCCTCAGCACAAACCACTCCCCCTTCATCAGTATAGACCCCCTCAGTATAGACCCCCTAAGAACAAACCACCCCCTCCATTAGTAAAGACCCCCTCAGGACAAACCACTCCCACTTCATCAGTATAGACCCCCTTAATACAGACCCCCCTCAGGACAAACCACACAGTCCATTATTAAAGACCCCCCTCAGGACAAACCACTCTGCCTTCATCAGTATAGACCCCCTCAGGACAGACCCCCCTCAGGACAAGCCACCCCCTCTATTAGTACAGACCCCCTCAGGACAAACCACTCCCCCTTCATCAGTATAGCCCCCCTCAGTACAAACCACCCCCTCCATTAGTACAGACCCCCCTCCCCCTCAGGACAAACCACCCCTATGTATAATATAGCTGTGTTCAGCAGAAAAAAACAACAGCAAGCCCCCCCCCACAGAGGACACCCCCCAATCACAAGCAAACACCCCCGCCAGTTACTGCACCAGCTCAGGTGGCTCAGGTACAGGGAACAACCGTGCGGTAGCTGGAGAGGAAATCACCAGGTGAAGAGCAGATCGTGATAGGTTTGGGCAGCAGTGCAGGAGTGAGACACAGAGAGGAGGAGGAGAACACATGGCAGGCACGGCTGCGGGGCTGGAGGTGGGTTTCCGGCTGAAGAAAAAAACTGCCAAAGGTAGTTTCCTCACCCTCGGCATGGTGTCACCCCTGTAGCAGGTGGCACCTGGGTGCGGACCGCACCCTCTGCCACCCCTAGCGACCCCACTGCTGCTTGGTGCTTCCATCTTCACTCAGTCTTCCTTTCAGATTTGTGCTCTCCAGCTCTTTGAAATGGCCAGGCTGTGATGATGTCACTCCCAGGAGTCACAATCATGGCACAGCGCTCTCTGCATTAATGGTATACTCTGTGTGCCCTGAATGCATAGGTAATACGCATGCACCTGTGCCGTTAACAGTTACAGCAGCTGTGAATATCTTCTGAACATATCTTCTGAACGGCACAGCATTTTTTGGGGGAATATCTTTATAACAGCATACATGTTACTGTCAGCACAGGTTTCCTCTAAAATAAATCTATGAGAATTTAAATATAAAATTGCCGTTGCTGAAATTGTTTGAAAGGCGCAGCGCCGCAGCCAGTGGAATTGTAGTATAACTCACCTGTAAAAAGTAAGCTCCTAGAAAAGTTTGAAAGGTTTAATTCCAGCCATTCAGGGCAAAATGTTTGAAAAATATACTTTATTTTATCTAATATATATATATATATATATATATATATATATATATATATATAAACACTTCATCAGGGTATATTCCACCCTGTACAAATACTACATTACAATACAGTTCCAATCACACAATAAATACATTCACCCTGAATGAAGTATGATGATTAACAACTTGCCGACCGTGCTATAGCCGAATGACGGCCACAGCACGGCCGGCTAGTTCTGGGAGGCCATCATATGATGGTCTCCCGTGCTTGCTCTTTTCACTCACCCCCTGGAGCGCGCACACGGAAGTGTCCATGAGAGCTGGATCTGCGGGACCTAGCGCATCACGGATAAGGGTAAAGGGCCAATCACAGCGGCCCTTTACTTTGTGATTGCTCAGTCCAATGATGAAGCGATCACTTGTCAACCAACCAGAATCATGCCGGTTCACCTCGCGCTGCTGCAGTGTTTCTTTCTCCTCTCCTCACACTGATACAGAGTGTGAAGAGAGGAGAGAGAAATACAGCAGCAGTGTGAGTCGGCCTGATATTGAGTGCCACTACAGTGCTAGTCATTGCCATCAGTGCCCCTGAAAAGTCATCATAGTGCAATCAGTGCCCCACTACAGTGCCATCAGTGCCTCTACGTTGCCATCAGCGTTCTACTGTGCCATCAGTGCCACTACAGCACCATCAGTGCCACTACAGTGCCCATCCGTGCCACTAGAGTGGTCATCAGCATGAGTTGACACAATCCTGAATGCCACTACAGTGCTAATCAGTGCCCCTACAGTGCCATCACAATGCAATCAGTGCCCCTACATTGCCATCAGTGCCACTACAGTGTATTGTACCCTAACAAAATTGATGCCGTTTTTTCCCCCACAAATATAGCTTTTTTTTGGTAGTATTTGATCTCTGCCGTGTTTATTTTTTGCGCTATTAAAAAAAAAGACCGACAATTTAAAAAAAAAATAACAATATTTTTTACTTTTTGCATTAAAACACATCCAATAGAAAAATTTAAAAAATCTAATTTCTTCATCAATTTAGGCCAATAAGGATTCTGCTGCATCCCAATAATTATTGATTGGTTTGCGCAAAAGTTATCACGTCTACAAACTATGGGATATTTTTTAATTGCATTTTTATTTATTTGTTTTTTTACTAGTAATGGCGATGATCAGCGTTTTTAAGCGGCACTGCGACATTGCGGCGGACAAATTGGACACTAAGTGAATTTTTTGGAGACCAGTGACACAAATACAATGATCAGTGCTAAAAAAATATGCACTGTCACTGTATAAATGACATTGGCAGGGAAGGAGTTAACATCAGGGGCGATTAAAGGGTTAAGTGTGCTCATAGGAAATGCTTTCTAACTGTGTGGGGGATGGTTTAGAGAGGAAGAGAGAGAGATAACAGTATTCCTGATTAGCAGGACACAAGATCTCTCTCTTCCTCTCTGACAAAACGGCGTCTGCCTTGTTTACATGCCTCTCCTGTAAGCGATTGGCGGGTCCCGCCAGACCCGCTAATTGGCTCCCACTGTGTCCAATCACAGCAGGAGTGGGTCGCTGGAGGTGGGCGCTCCCCAGACCCAAAAGAGGAAACAACTAACAGGTATGTTGGTTCGTGCAGCCAGGTAGTCCTGCCACAGAAAAATGCTTAAACATTCCCATAGACAAACTCCTAAACCTTGTGAACAGCCTTCCCAGAAGAATTGAAGCTGTTATAGCTACAAAGGGTGGGCCAACTCAATATTAAACACTACGGATTAATACTATACGGAGTGTAAAAGAGAAAGAGAACAGAGGCGCCTCTAAGTGTAGCAATATAATTACATTTAATGAAGGTACAACATTTAGCAACTCACATGGTTGATGATTAAAAGACGCATGTCTAAGTATGCAGGGATCCGGGGGAAAAGCTGTCCACATAGACCATCTCCGCACCGCCGGCTCTCACTGCTGTCAATCTGCAATTGTGACCGGGAAGACTACCCCACAGTAGAGTGATCTGAAAGCAAGGCTTCAAAAGCCTGTGGAGTGCAGCGTGGAAGGGATGACATCAATGGAGGTGTGGAGGATGGTGAGTTGGGAGGATGTGAGTTGCTAAATGTTGTACCTCCATTTACTGTAACCATATTGCCACACTTAGAGGCACCTCTCTTCTCTTTTATACTCAGTTGTCACATGATGCTACTTGTATATAAAGACATCTCTTGTATATCAGGTCAAAATATATGAAAATGATTTGCTTGTCTTGCAAAACGCTCTCAAACCAAGTTTCTCTCAGACCAAGGTTTAAATGTACTTGTTTCCAACAGGTACATTCTTTCAGGGCTGCCAATAGGGACAAACCACCTAGCTTCCTGTAAGGGGCCTGGGCACACAGGGGGGCCCGTACACCAGGAGGATCAGTGCAGCAGGACAGGAGGACAATTACAGAATGATGCACTGTGTCTCTCTCTTCAGCAGCTGAAACCCATTTTCTCCTCCTCTCCCTCCCACCAGGTTTCAGCTTCCGTAGGGAAAGTGCATCATCCCTGTAATTGTCCTCCTGTTCTGCCACACGATCCCCCTTCCTGTGCTGCCCACATCTGAGTCCCCCCAGTGTGCCCAAGCCCCACCCCCTCGTCCCTCCGCATTGGGCCGGCTTTCCTCACCCACCATCTGCTCTTTATGCTGCATAGGCGGATTGAGAGTGGGGGAAGGGGCCAGCAAATATGCCATTTACCGGCCCCTTCTTTTTCTGAAAAGGACAGCGATCGGTAAGGATCGCTCTTGTGTCCATTGATAACTGAGCATGTGTTTACTATGCTTGAGTTTATGAATGAACAAGAGCCTCTCCCTCACTCTTCAAAAGGTTGCCCTGGTTTAGACCAATGATATTTTATTCAACACCCCCCCCCCCCCCCCCCACACCACCACCTACTCTCAACTGTGTGGTAAAAAAAAAAAAAAAAAAACATATAAAAAATGTAAATACATTTAAAAAATTAAATGTAAAAAAAAATAAAAAAAAATTGTGAAATAATAATTCTGAGGGTCTGTCAGGTAAGCTGTATGGAGCCCTATTATTTCTAATGGCATGACAGAATTCTGAAGAAGGTCATAGACACACTTTTTAAACTCCAGAGTATATTCTTCAATCTATATCAGCATGGTAATGTGAATTACACTGGGCACAGGTGAATATATTTTGCGGTTGAATAATCATTTATAATTCATGGTGTACTTCTGATCTCTGACTCCATGCTATTATCAGGAAAGTCAGACATCATTATCTCCTCATATCTTGATGGAAGCCAGGACAGCTCTCAGTAGCAGCTCTCCCCATTTAGTAATTACACAGGATCTAGTTTACAATTGCTACCTAAAAAGAGCAAAACCAATGCCAGCTAACAACAGGACACTCAATTATATTGATAGCCCAGTATTACAAGCACAGCCTTGACACCAATGAGATTTTTATTCCTAGCTCTGAAATATTTGTAAAAAATGGAGAAAGCATGTATCAAAAAGAACACACATTGCAAGCAACAGATTGCACAGCCCTGCTGTTTTGTCAGAAATGTCAAGGCAAAAATTTCTGGCACAATTTAAAGCAGTGAAAACAAAAAGGGTGGGAATGATTAACTCTGATAAAAATAGCCACAGCCTGTTACTCCTTTCATTTACCCAGTGCAGGGAAAAAAAACGCCTACCTACATATATGCATCTACTGTACTGTATATGCAAATGAAAAAGCAGATTTAGCATAAAATGAGGGACCATAACCTTTTCTGCTATCAGTTTCAGGTGAAAGCGGGCAAATAAAGTACAGATTGGATACTCTATAGCAGTGGTCATCAACCCTGTCCTCAGGGCCCACTAACAAGCCAGGTTTGCAAGATAACTGAAATACATCACAGGGGATCTCATTTGCTGCTCAGTGATTGCAGTATTCTAGTCTGCATCTCCCCAAGGTAATACATAAAACCTGGCCTGTCAGTGGGCCCTGAGGACATGGTTTATGACCACTGCTCTTTAGGACCAGACACCGTTGGAAATGTGCCTGTGTGATAGAGATTGATAGAGATGCACATTTATGTTGTTTATCAGAATATAAACAATTGCATGTAAAATCAGACAGACTGGTTGTACCCAATTACTTAGGTACAATCCGCCTGCCCATAGATGGTTCAAATCTTAGCCAGGCCCTGCTAAACAGGGCAAGATTCTAACCATCTATGGCTGGCTTAGCTGACACTGACATCAATAGTGATACTAATACAGTGATCAGCTAAAATACTGCATAGTGTACACTATATTAATGGCACTGGCAGGGTTAATATCAAGGGGCAATGAAGGGGTTAACTGTGTGCCTAACAAGTGTCATGTGTGTAACATGTGCTGCTTTTACTAACAGGGAGAAGAAAGAGTCAGAATGCTGATCTGTTTGAGAAGCCCTGTGTTTGTAAATATAGGACTTTGTGCTGTGATTGGCTACAGCTGATCAGCATGTCTCGGCCATAAATCATTGGCCAGGACTTGCTGACAAAATCCCATTATAGCCAATGACAGAGTGGGTTAGTAGTGGGCACACGCATTCGTGTCTCTAACCTGAAAAAGGCTGGATGATGTACATTTACGTGACCCAGCCTGCTCGTGCCACCCTACCGCAGAAAATGTACTGAGGGCGGGTGGCAAGCAGTTAAAGGAAAAACATTAGGGGTGGGTTCACACCACAGGTCTGATCAGGTCTGCCTGTCCATTTTTCAGGCAGATCTGATCTGACCCTCCATTCACCACTATAGAGCAATGGATCTAAACAGACTTGTGTCCGCCTACCTCCAATCTGATTGGCTAAACAAAACAGAAGGGTATCTGTTTCCCTCTGCTTAGTGGCTCAGAGGACAGTCGGGTGTAAACAGACAGACAGTTTGTTTACACCAGCCACCTATTAGAGCAGAGTGGGCAGTGTCCGTGTCCACTCTACATAAGCTGAATGGACACGGACCTGTAATTTGCCCACTCTGCAAATCTCTTGCTGAATGTGCTAATTCTGCTCCCTGTGAAAGAAGCCTTGATAACAAACAGCAACACAGACAGGTTAACATCATCAGCTATATACCCAGATGTGTGAGGCTATATACTCTGATCTGCGAGGCTAAGCTACCCTGATCTGTGGGGGCTATATACCCTGATCTGTGGGGGCTATATACCCTGATCTGTGAGGCTATATACCCTGATCTGTGAGGCTATATACCCTGATCTGTGAGGCTATTTACCCAGATCTGTGAGGCTGAACTACCCAGATCTGTGATGCTATATACCCTGATCTGTGAGGCTGAGCTATCCCGATCTGTGATGCTATATACTCCGATTTGTGATGCTATATACCCTGATCTGTGATGCTATATATCCTGATCCATCCTCATCAACTCTGACCCGCTTCCCTGTTCCTGCTGAACAAAAGCATCCCCACAACATGATGCTGCAACCACCATGTTTCACGGTGAGGATGGTGTGTTTAAGGTGATGTGCAGTGTTAGTTTTCAGCCACACATAGCGTTTTGCTTTTAGGCCAAAAAGTTAAATTTTGGTCTCATCTGACTAGAGCACCTTCTTCCACATGTTTGCTGTGTCTCACACATGGCTTCTCGCAAACTGCAAACAAGACTATTTATGGCTTTCTTTCAACATTGGTTTTCTTTTTGGCAATCTTCCATAAAGGCCAGATTTCTGTAGTGTACAACTAATAGTTGTCCTGTGGACAGATTCTCCCACCTGAGCTGTGGACCTCTGTAGTTCCTCCACAGTTACCATGGGCCTCTTGGCTGCTTCTCTGATTAATGCTCCATTAAGGGCGCACGGACGCCGCCCCCTCTATCCACACCACCCCCTATATGGTTAATGGATAGATTCATGCATAGCACATTGTCATGTGACCTTAAAAAAAGCGTACCACTAATGCCGCAAAAGCGCAGCAAAAACGGGGCTAAAGCACCGCAAAAATGCCTAGATGACCAGGTAAACAGAAGTCGCTGTAACAACATCCTGTGGGCTACCAGAAACAATAGAGCCCAAGGATCTTGCTTTAGTTGCTATAGTCATATTCAATCAGCTCTTGAAGCTTCCCAAAGACTCCCCAATAGAGATTAATCGTATCCATAGGGCCCTGGGACCTCGCAACCCTAATTCAACTTTCCAAGGGATGCGATTTGCGGGATCCCCTTTTTTCAAATTAAAGCTGAAATTATGCAGTCCGCTCGCTACCAAGATTCCATTTTGTTTAACGAAATTACTGGCATGCTTCTATCAGATTTGTAATGTCAAAAGTAAACTTTAATTGCTTTATTTTTACAGCTTTCAGTAAAATTGAAGTTGGTTGTGACACAAATCTGGTTAGTTCAATCTTTAGATTCTCTGTTTCGGTTGTTCTTTTCTTTTTTTCTTTACTTCGTCTTACAGTTGGTTTTCCGTACCAATCTCAATTGTTTATTAACAGCTGAATTTAAACACATGTTCAGTGAAATATACACTAACAGCTGCTGTTAAATCAGAGGGACATATGTGTGTTGTGAATGCAGAATGTATTCCTATGATCTTTTGGTATATAGTAGCAGCTTTAAGTTACTTGTTTTTCCTGCGTACCAATTATTATCCGGTGTACACAGACACATGGAGCATGACTTGGCCCTTCCCCCAGTCCCTCATTACTGTCTGTGATTGACAGCAACAGGAGCCAATGACTCCCACTGCTGTCTTTGAGCCAATGAGGATGGAGAGAGCTGAGACAGCATCTGCCTTTGTGCAAATCGCTGGATCGAGATCGGGTTCAGGTAAGTATAAGGCGGTGTCTGAGGGGGAGCTGTATGCAAAAGGTTTTTTACCTAAAAGCATAGAATTCAATAAGGTAAAAAAAAAAAAAAACTTCAGCCTTTACAACCACTTAAAGTTGATGAGTGATTCCAGCATGAAGGTCCTTGTTCGACTACTTTTATCTGTAGGGCGACGGCACTCTGCCCTGTCTCCCAATTGTTCCATGGCATTGTCATTCTGTAACAGGGGCTTCCATTGGATTCTACAAGTGGCTGATTTAACACATGTAATGTAGTCATGGTACACTATTGTTACTATCAGTATCAG
Source organism: Rana kukunoris (assembly GCA_029574335.1). Lineage (NCBI taxonomy): Eukaryota > Metazoa > Chordata > Amphibia > Anura > Ranidae > Rana > Rana kukunoris. The sequence continues at coordinate 434,674,345 of CM056049.1, forward strand.
GAATCCCAGCCTAAAAATGCTGTGTGGCCACTGCGGACGTGCATATAGATAGGAAGTGTCTGCATAGATCGGCATCACTGAGATTCAACAACAAATTTAAATAAATGTGTACATTTTTTTAATTGAATGAAAAAAAAAAAAAGAAACTATAACCCAACTGGTTATGATGAGGTGGGACAAAAGCAATCAAAAACCCTTCAATAAACCAGTGCATAGCACAGCAGAACCCCCTTAAAACAAAACATTCCATCACAAATCCCAAATATAAAGGGATTATTCCTCATTTTAGGTTAGTGAATGGAGCAATACAAATCATTCCTTTACACCTTTTTGGCTGACTGTACTTCAAGGACCATGTTTACAGTCTGATTTATTTTTTTTAGGGTTCATAAAAAGGTTTCATGCAGGCACATACAGCAGCTTAACTAATTTAGGATACTTAAAATACAGCACGTCCAAAAAAACGTAATGAAACATCACCAGGATTTGTGTAGCATGTCCTACCCTTCTGCTACTTTAACCTGTATACACCATCAGCACTGGCTGCATCCTATTGCAGTATCCCCCTCTGTGTGTGATTTATAGAAATAAATGCTGCAAATACCTATGTAGCGTTACCCCCGCAGGAGCCGCTGGTTAGATTTGGGATCGGCGTGTTACCTCTGTAGCATGTCTAGGGGTATGATGAAAAGTAGATGATATAAGCAATGATAGAATTTCCAAACAGCAAGATGTTGTTCAGGTGAATATGAGCAATGATAGAATGTCCAAACAGCAAGATGTCGTTCAGGTGAATAGAGGAAAGATGGTGAAAGAAGAAGTTGCAGGTTCAGGCCTTAACTATGTACAGAAGCAATCATGCTTCAACGATACCTTTGCTTCGTCGTCACTCCAGCCAGAGTGGGTGTAGTGTACCCGGACAGTCTCTCTCACAAGCCTGTGTCACAGACTTGGCTCGATAGAATAGGAGTGGTACCTCTGCCACAGGCCCTTGCTCTGGAATGAAACTTGATGGAGCAATTCCTTTTCAGTAAAGTAATTGCCTGAATTGTCTTTAGGTAGTCCTTAATTTTGGGTGATCAACTGACAGGTTGCCATAGAACAAACTCCCAGGGTCTGGTCACCTTGATCCCCGATGGCTTGTCTAGGCCCTATTGGATCGCCTGCCTCCGGGCTCTCCTCAGACTAACTCCCCACCGAACAGCACAACTCGCTTGGGATCTTCTCATAGAAGTGAGGACCCAGTAAGGCACTGGGGCCCCTCTGCAGTTTTAGTTGCTCCGGGCCATGAGGACCCAGAGTCAGGAACTCCACGTAGCACGTGCACCCCGGCCTGGTAGGCCATATCGCCGGGGCCCGTGATGTGCGCACACCCTAAAGATGGGTGCCGCACCCGGATCCAACCTCGAACTCCCAACGCCAAGATGGCGCCCTAAAGAAGTACCCTCCCCCAGCATGCCCCGTGAGGGAAAACCTCCTCTGATTGGCTGCTGGCAAGAAGGCGCTCCCGCTGGTCTCCACTGCTGCCACCTGTCGTTCCAAGATGGAAAGGTATCTTTGAGTGAGTGAGGGAGTGAAGAACTTATATAGCGCAGCACATGCAAACTAAATCGCCTCTGGGTGCTCGTTGTTCCTGTCTCCCTTGACATCAAAAGAGATGAGTTTTGATCTTTCTTCTGAAGGCCAAGTGGTTCTCCTCCAACCGAATGCTGGTTGGTAAAGCATTCCATAGTCTGGGACCTTGGAGCGCAAATCTTCTTTCTCCTTTGGACTTGTATTTGGCTTTGGGTATCTGGAGCAGATTTTGGTTGGTGGATCGCAGAACGTGATTGGAGTTGTGAGCTTTTATTTTTTCGCATAGATATTGGTGGGCCTTCACATGGATACACTTATGCGTTAGACAGAGTGCTTTAAAAGCAATTCTGTCGTTTACTGGCAACCAGTGAAGGGTTCTCAACGAAGGTGAGATTGATTCCCATGGTTTTTTCCCAGTCGCAAGTCTGGCGGCCGTATTTTGAACGACTTGCAGACGAGAGATTTGGTACTTTGGGAGTCCAAGGTAAAGGGCATTTGCATAGTCCAGTCTGGAGTTCACAATTGTTCCCACCATGACTGCTATGTCTTCTTTAGGGATAAAAGGGATCAGTCTACGTAGTAGGCGCAGCAGATGGTGAGATCCGCTGACTACTGACCCTATTTGTGCATCGATTGTCATGTAGGTGTCGAAGATGACCCAGAGACTTTTGACTTTGGCGCTAGGGGTGATGATTTGGCCCAGATTAGGCGGGGGTGTCCAAGTTGTTGCAAGTTTACGACTGGCGTGAAACAGGAGAAGTTCTGTTTTGGAGCTGTTGAGTTTAAGATAACTCTTCGTCATCCAGTTTTCTATCAAAGAGAGGCATGTCTCTAGACTGAGATGATGATCCTTGTTGTTGCAGATGCGAAAATACAGTTGTGTGTCATCTGCATATGAGTGATAAAGTCGTTTTTGGCTACTGATGATTTCAAAGAGAGGGCGAAGATAGATGTTAAACAGCACCGGCGACAGAGGGTATCCTTGAGGGACTCCGCATGAAACCGTGCGTTTTTCAGAAGTGAAAGGTCACAATTTCACTATTTGTGATCGGTTTTCCAGAAAAGAGGAGGACCAGGATAGATTACCTTCTGCGACTCTGTACCGATGATATTTTTTGTGGCATCGATGGAGATGAGTTTGAGAGTGAACTTTGTTGATTGCGTTGAATTTGTGTGGTGTAATGTTGGGGGTTATCAGCTCTTGTGGTATATGCGTTTTTTCCAGTGATTCACGCCAGCCAGGAACTATATTTAAGGGTGTGGTAGCCCATTTTAATTAAAAAGGCAAAAATAAGTCCAAACAAACGTTTTCCCACGCAGGGGGTTCTTCTCCATCAAATACACAACAGAAAATGCTAGCCCACCTGGCTCTCCGTAGCAGTACCTCTGGTCTTTATCCTGGTCACCCAAACCAGCAGACTCCTCAACATAGACGGCTTCCCTTTAGCGTCTACAGCTCTGCCTCTTGCAGTCACCCACGTTCTGGCTGTCTCCTACAGTCTCTCTGACTTCTGGAGACCTGTTGTCTCCAACTGGGAGCCATGATGTCTTCCCACACTTATTATAAAGGGCTGTGCTCACCTGAGCACACACCCTGCTGGTAATGAACAAAGCCTGGATACAGGGTTGGAGATTCCGTCCCACCCCAGACACTGTGGAATCTCCAAACTAAGGAGCCCCATGACAGATTACCAAAACCTGGAGAAAGCTGCAAAAGCAGTCTTCTCCAGTCCACAGATATGCTCTGTAGTCTTGCACATCTCAAATGTGCATTCCCTGTGTCCATTTTACCGTGGCAGTAGCTCCTACTGTTACAGTGGGTATTGGGCGAATGATTGAGGGGGGGGGGGGGTTGAGGGGGGTACTGTTTTGCTGAATGCTTTCACGGATTCTTTCAATTTTGTTAATGAAATAATCTGATAATTCATTGCAAAATTCTTGGGTATCTGAATTGGGGGCTTCAAGACAGACTGGATTCATGGTCTGGGTGACAAGCTTGAAGAGTTCACAGGGGCGGTTTAGGGCATTGGTGATGGCATTGGAAAAGTGATTTTTTTTTGGCTTTGAAGATTTCTTTGTGATATTTTTTTGTTATTACCTTGTAGATGGTGTGGTTTTCCTCTGAAGAGTTTCTTTTCCAGGCGGCTTCCGCTCTTCTGCGCTCTTGCTTTAGCAACGACAGCTGGTTAAACCAGCTGGAGTTGTTTTTCCGGATGCAGGTTTTGCATTTTGGCGCTACTAAGTCGGCTGACTGTAGTAGAGCCGGGTTGATGACATCCAGGGTTTCTGTGGCTGTTAGATGTAGTTGGATTGTTTTTATTTTGTTCTCTAATGTTGTTTTGAAGAGCTCCAAATGGAGCTTCTTCTGAGATCTCGTCCAGTGCGTTGTCACTGGTTTTGATGTTTTTATTAAAGGGGCATTTTTGATAATAATGAACTTGATTACATGGTGGTCTGACCATGGTAACGGCTCATTTTTGAGAATTTTTACTTCCAGATCTTGTCTGAAAATAAGATTGAGCATGTGACCAGAAGCATGTGTGGGCCCATATACTAGCTGCTGCAGACCTAGTCCTTCCAAGTGGTCAATGCAAGCATCGGCGACAGGGTCCTGTGAGGAGTTGGCCCACAGGTTGAAATTCCCAAGCAGCAAAAGATGCAAATTACGTGCCCGTTTATGACGCGATCAGCATCACTATAATCATCCCCTGCCAACCTATTGGGTGACGCCACGTCACCATACTACGCCCATACTCTATACCCGCCCACCTTTCTTACCCTATTTAAACACCCCCTGCTTTCTGAGCAGCCTGACATGGCAGAATGCTGCGATGCTGCGCTTGTTTACATCTACATGTAAGTACTCTGATCTGGGTCTATAAATGGTGTTTTTCTGGACCCAACCCTGACTATTTTCACTGACCAATTTATATGTTATTACACACAGATTGTCAGTGACTTCATCTGCTCACAACTGCTCAGATGCTACCACATCGATACTTTTCAATAATCTTGGTATGTGCTTTCTGATATGCCATTTTTTCTTTTGGTGTTTTCAGCTGACTTTAACTAGACATTATAACTACAATATATACACTTAGACACCTTCTTATGTACACTGTCATTTATTTTTAGGATAGTATACATTTTGCGACAGTTTTTTGGTCCTAACATGGCCGTATAAAGCACAGTATTCCGGTTTTCCTATTTCCACTCCATCTCTGAAATCTCCACGCCATGGTTGATATATGCCTCGAATGACCTGCAATTTTAAACTATCTTGATTGGTATGTGTTCGATTTATTGCACCTATATATGTATTTTGCCTCTGTTTATGCTTTATTAGTTTTTTCTTATAATGTTTTCTCTGAACAAATTTACCAGATCTCACACAGTCTTCGGCCCCTGAAGAAGGGAACACCCGAAACGCGTTGGGCCTGGTACTTATCTTGTGGATCATTCAAATTGTATATTTATTTGTTCTTTTTATATTTATGTGTCTCTGGACACCTTGTTATTTATTAATAAAACTTTATAAGTTTGTATAAAACATTTAGAATTTTTTGTTGCCTTCAAAGCCCCACTTCGGGGGATTCCTCGAATTTTTCTTTGCTCATCAGGGGTGGTGGCAACACATTGAAGGTCACACATCAAAGATGTTCCCCATGTATGTTATATTTGTCTGACCTACACATGCCTCTTTGATTTAATTGTAAGCAGGATGACTGAATGATCAAAATCAATGTCAAACTGGCCAAAACAATCAATTTCAGTGGGGGTTGCATCATTTTGAATACAACTGTAGATGAGAGCTGAGTAATTCTCTCACCCCCCTCTAAATTTAAACAGTGTCCGTACTTGGAAGTAAAGGGGCGTTACACCTAATTTCACAGATTGCGAGCACATGTCTGGCCAGCTTTCTCCTTTTCTCCTCTGAGAGATGCAGCGGGTGGGGCTGAGATTCCTCTGCTGATGTCAGTCTGGAGGGGAGGAGAGAGCTGGCTGGTCATGTGATAGCAATCACGACTCTTAAATTAGGTATTTACAGCATTTATATTAATAAATTATTAACAGAGGGAGACACTGCAATAGGAGGCAGTGCTGATGGTGCATGGAGGTTAGTGTTATGCGAGCAACAGTAGGGGGAGGGGTGGCAGTGTCATGAGCAAATAGAGAGGGGAGGGGGACACAGCAGCAGAGAGGAGAGCTGCAGATGACAGAGGCACGTAAAGTGACCACTTTGTCTTGGCTCAGCAGCCATGATACACCGTGGTCAGTTTTAAGAGAGGAGGGTAGAAACTGGCAGGATCAGACACGTTTTTTAGGTGTTACGGGGGAGGGGCCAAATGACACAGGACAAGCACTGTCATATAAGATGCTTTAAAAAGAGCAGGATACATTTTTTTCTTTTTTTTTTGAGGTTAACAAATGCTTTAAGTAATGACAAAGTCATTACTAAATGAACAGATCCATAGCAGAATTGTAAACATTGATCTGGTCCATAATAAGTAAACAGGTGTTGGGGGGTGGGTAAGTGGTTACGTTTTGAGACTTTAGAGTCTCTCTCAGGGTAACAGGGGAATAAGACATCTGGCACTGGTCACACAGGTAATTGGCAGCACTATGATAGAAGTTAACACACTAATCCAAGGAGGTTTTGCTTTTGTTTTTGCGATTTCTCCTTCATGGCCAGGATAAACCTTGACACTCCCAAAGCAGGCTCCGCAGGCTGCATATTGTATCATCAAGATCTCATTCTATTTGGAAAGCTCCTGACCACGGCTCCTAGTTTGTCCAAAATGACACCGGCATTCCATTTGGTACTCTTCTGAGTAAGAGACCTGTAAGGCCGCGTACACACGAGGAGACAGATTTGTTCAAATCGGTCGGGCCGACCGATTTGAACAAATCTGTCTGCTGGGGCCATATTGGTTTGATCGTGTACACACGATCAAACCAAAATCCCCGCCGCCAGACGGCTCGGTGACGTTGACGCCGCCACGTCACCGCACCAGGAAGTAAAACACTTCCGCGCATGCGTCGAAACCATTCGGCGCGTGTGCGAGAAGACATGTCTGCTGGTTAGCGTACTAACCAGCAGACACGTCGGGCGGACGGGTTCCCAGCCGACAGATTTCAAAGCATGCTTTGAAATCTGTCGGGTGGCCAAATCCGTCGGCTCGCCCATACACACGGTCGAATCTGTCTGCTGGGACGGTCGGGCCGACCGTTTCCAGCAGATAGATTTGATCATGTGTACACGGCCTAAGAGGGAGGAATTAAAAAAATACAGGTGCGAATCTGCTCACTGCTGTTCCACAATGAATTGTGCAGGAGGTGGCCTTGATGGGTAGCCTAGTCTCAACTGTACAGCCACTGTCCCTGTTGGGTGGGTGAAGCCTGATGGGGAGCTCAGAGACTAGGCCACCCATCAGGTCAGCCTTGCTCGTGATTGGAGCAAAAGGCAGTTGACTCATTTTATAGATCCTATTGGTCTCAATAGCAGCTTTGGAATCTGCTCGAGCTGTCTGCTGTCAAATAAAACTAGGACAGACCTGATGGAAAACAAATCTTTCTAAGTTTCTCATCAGGTCTGTGCCTGTCTGTGTGACGGACACAGTGGTTGGATAGGAACATAGGCGTGCACACAGGGTGTGTCAGGTAAACCTGGGCATACCCTAATTACCCTTTGTTGCGCAGATTTCCCCTTTTTAAACCCCTGATATTTCACCAAAGCCCCCTAATGGGTCTTCTAAAAAATGTGTAGAAAATACATTTTTTAAAAAGGTAATTGTAAAAAAATAATAAGAAATAAATAATACAAATAAAAATTACTGACACCAATCTTTGCCCTACCAACACTGTCCACTGCTCTGCTGACACCGTCAGTATATATACACATGCATACACACATATGTGTTTGAACTTTGAGATGCATACCCTAATGTACACCTTTGGAAAAAGCATCCAGTATGGACAATCCAACTCACTGTCAGGCTCCGTGTGACAGATTCATGTAGACAGATTCATTCAGACAGGTACATGAATCCGTTAAAAGCATTCCATGAGTGTGCGCAATTTTAAAGCGTGACATGTTAGGTATCTATTTACTCAGCTTAACATCATCTTTCACATTATACAAAAAAATTGAGCTAACTTTACTGTGTTGTTATTTTTTAATTCATGAAACCGTTTTGTTTTTTTTTCCCAAAAAAAGGCGCTTGAAAAATTATTGCGCAAATACCGTGGGAGAAAAAAAGTTGCAATGACCACCATTTTATTCCCTATGGTGTCTTCTAAAAAAATATATATAATGTTTGGGGGTTATGATTAATTTTCTAGCCAAAAAAAAATGATTTTTTCATGAAGGAGAGAAGTGCCAGAATAGACCCGGTGGTCAAGTGGTTAAAAAGCAGTAAAAATCAGACAGAGTCTATAGTATTCCCCAGCCTTATTCAAAGCCTAAATGGTTTGGATACAGTTAAAGAAAAAAAATCTTACTTCAAAATATTGCCTAAGCAAGTACTGTAGATAGAACCTCTACCTAAAACCAAAACAAATTACTAGGCGAGATCAGAATTTGAGTAACTCAGATTTGCCAACATACCAACAGAGGGCGCTAACAATACAAATTGTTTCTAGTTTTACCAAAGAACTTTTACCAAAGCTCTATGACAGAATGAGTTCCGCTTTAATAGGGCGGCGGCCATTTTTGCTCAGGGCATCAATCCCGCACGTGTAGTAAGCAAACAATGCTACAGCAGAGGGCGCTACTAGAAAAACATGCCGAGAGTGATTTTACGATCGTTAATATCCGCTGTAATTCCAGTAATTCTTCACGAACATTTTTGGGAGAGCGCAATGTCGGCAGCGGCGTTCTCAGGTTGCCAGGCAACCGTAAACCCGCCCCCTCTGCTAATCGGAGGCAGAACAACATGGCAGCGGCGGCGCCACCACCTCCTCCACCGGCAGCAGGTAATGTGCTCATTGTTTACATAGAAGCTTCTCCATGGTGTGCCCTCCTCTGATGGTTCGGTGACACTGCAGCAAGCGGCATTGAAATGTAAAGGCAAACTTTTCTGGTTTACAAGTACACCCTGTAATAAAAGGATGTCCCTATGTGTATACTATTGGCTTGCTTTCAGCTGCATCCATCTGACATCTGTTTCAGGTGATTCTCAGCTCATTCAGAGTGCCTAAGGCTAAGTTCACACTTGCACATTCTCTGAAGAGTGATCTGCAGTAGGTTGCTTTTAAAGTAGGGTGACCAGACATCCCCGGTTTCAGGGGACAGTCCCCGGATTGAGGGCACTGTCCCCAGACCAAGTTTGTCCCCAGATTGTATTTGAACAGGGGCTGGGGCAATTTCAAAGACAGTGCAGGATTTAAAAAAAATCAGATTTTTTTTTTCTCCATTACATGTGCCCCTTTCTGATGATCATGTGCTGGTCAGAGCGGGCCTGCCTTCTGCCAAGTCCCGCCCTGCTGCCTGCCTGCTTATCTCCTTGCCTTCCCTGGCGGAGTGATCTTCCTCCGCACCCCACCAAGTAGTAGCCGAGGCCCGGAGAGTAAGGCCTCGTACACACGAGGGGATATGTCCGCTGAAAACGGTCCGATGGACCGTTTCAGCAGACATCTCCGCTCGTGTGTATGGGCTAGCGGACAGATTTCTCCACCCGACAGATTTCAAAGCATGCTTTGAAATCTATCCGGTGGGAATCTGTCCGCCCGACATGTCTGCTGGTTAGTACACTTACCAGCAGACATGTCGTCCCCCACCGCCGCCGCCGAATGGATTCGGCGCATGCGCGGAAGTGTTTAACTTCCTGGTGCGGTGACGTGGCGGCGTCAACGTCACCGCGCCGTCCGGCGGCGGGGAATTTGATCCGATGGTGTGTACACGCCATCGGATCAAACTCCCGATCGGACATATCCGATGGAAATGGTCCACGGACCGTTTTCATCGGATATGTCCGATCGTGTGTACGAGGCCTAAGACTTGACAGGCTGTGAGGCAGGCGGCTGTGGCGATGGGCAGAGATTCGCTGATTGCTGCCATTACTAGTAAAAAAAAAAATATGTCCCCGGATTTCATTTAAAAAATCTGGTCACCTTATTTTAAAGCGAAAGTCCCCTGATAAAAAAAAAACTATTAAAAGCCAACAGCTACAAATACTGCAGCTGCTGACTTTTAATATTAGCACACTTACCTGTCCTGGAGTCCAGCGACGCTGCCCCCACCGCCATCCACGGTGAGGGAACCAGGAAGTGAAGCGCTCCGGCTTCACTGCGCGGTTCCCTACGTCGCATGCGCGAGTCGCGCTGTGCCGTGCTAAATGGCTTCCGCTGTGTTCTGGGAGCCGAGTGTTTCACCGGAACACAACGGGGGGGACGGGATCTAACGTCCTGCCCACAGTCTACCTGCAGACTGTGTGGCCGGAAGTGGGTGCAAATACCTGTCTTTAGACAGGTATCTGCACCTCCCTCCCCCCTGAAATGTGTCAAATGTGACACCGGAGGGGGGAGGGTTCCGATGAGCAGGAGTGGAGTTGGAGGGTAGAGCTCCGCTTTAAGATAAGGTGACCAGATTTTTTTAATAAAATCCAGCGACATATTTTCTTCTACTAGTTATGGTGGCATTCAGTGACTCTTTGCCCGTCGCCACCCCGCCTGCCTCACAGCCTGTCAAGTCTTACTCTCCGGGCCCTGGCTACTACTGGGTGGGGAGCGGAGGAAGATCACTCCGCCATGGAAGGCAAGGAGATAAGCAGACAGGTGGCTGGCCGGGACTTGAGCCAAGGCAGAACATGTGAGCGGTGCTGAATGGGCATGCGCCCGAAACTGAAGAAATATTCCCTCCGCTCCGACCAGCACACGATCATCAGAAAGGGGCACAGATAATAGAAAAAAATATACCCCCTAATCTAGCGGCAGATCAGGGGTGTGTAATTCAGATTTTTTATTTTTTTTTATTCTGCACTGACTTTCTTTTAAAATTGCCCCAGCCACTGTTAAAATCCCATCCGGGGCCAAAACCGGGACAGACTTGGTCCGGGGACTGTCCTTGGAAACCGGGATATCTGGTCACCCTATTTTAAGGGTGTTGCTAAGGTGCCTCTCACCCCTGCTGCTTCTTGGATGCCTGCCTCTCTGGCTGCATGGCTGACCTTAGGAGTGTGGTTGAACTGCATCTTTAACCATTTCAATACTGGGAATTTTCACCCCCTTCCTGCCCAGACCAATTTTCAGCGTGCGACGTGGGTCCCAAACAAAATTGGATTTCTTTTTTTTTTTTTTTTTAAATAGAGCTTTCTTTTGGTGGTATTTGATCATCTCTGCGGTTTTTATTTTTTGCGCTATAAACATAAAAATACTTTTTGCTATAATAAAAATCCCAATTTAAAAAAAAAAAAAAAACGTTTTTTTTTTTTTCAGTTTAGGCCGATATGTATTCTTGTACATACTTTTGGTAAAAAAAAATCGCAATAAGCGTATAGTGATTGGTTTGCGCAAAAGTTATAGCTCCTACAACATAGGGCAGGCATATGCAATTAACGGACCTCCAGCTGTTGCAGAACTACAAGTATGACACTCAGAGGCAGAGGTATGATGGGACTTGTAGTTTTGCAACAGCTCGAGGTCCACTAAATGCATATTCCTGAAATAGGGGATAGATTTATGACTTTTTTTTATTATTGTTTTTTTCTTACTAGTAATGGTGGTTATCTGCAATTTTTGTCAGGACTGCGATATTGCGGCAGACAGTTCGAACACTATTTTGGGACCATTCACATTTATACAGCGAACAGTGCTATAAATAGGGATGAGCTCTGGCGTGTCCGCACACTCCACGTGCAGAGCCCGCCAGGAAGTCGGCACTGCGCTAATTACATGCAGTGAGACATTTCCCGATCTCTGCAGCCGCGCATAGGGACAATGTCTCCCTGCCTGTGATTAGCGCATCGCCGTGCCGATTTCCTGGCGGGCTCTGCATGTGGAGTGTGCTAACACGCCAGAGCTCATCCGTAGCTATAAATATGCACTGATTACTGTATAAATGTGACTGACAGGGAAGGGGTTAACACTAAGGGACGATCAAGGAGTTAAATGTGTTTCCTAGGGAGTGATTCTAACTGTGGGGGGGAGGGAACTGACTGGGGGAGGTGACCGATTGGTGTCCCTATGTACAATGGAAACACCATCGGTCTCCTCTCCCTGACAGGACGTGGAGCTCTGTGTTTACACACAGAGCTCCACATCCTTGGCTTTAACTGCTGATCGGGGGTACCCAGCAAACATCATGGCCACCAGGCACACGCATCGGCACACGTGGGACGTGCACTCCCTAGCAGCCGGGAGTCCTAAGGACGTCATATGACGTCCACCCAGGATGGCAGAGCCACCTTGTGGACATCATATGACAATACGCCGGCATTCAAGTGGTTAAGGGTAGTGGATGTGGCGCTGCTCTATTAATTATATATATATATATATAAAAACATATATAAGATGTAGATTCCTGGTGCTCTATTCATTTCCAATATGGTGTCTACATTATAGTGTTAACAAAACGTATTCAGTGGAGCATATTCTGTTGATTATATTTGTAAAATGACAGGTGCTCTTTTTGACCAAAATTTAAATAAATAACAATCTTTGATATGTGCAATTATTCCTTGGATGATGAATGATTCTTGCATAATAAAATTACAGGTGCTTTTTAAAATTAAAGTGATTGTAAGTTTTTTTTTTAATAATAATAACAAACATGGTATACTTATATGCCCTGTGTAGTAGTTTTGTACAGATCAGCCCAGAGCCTCCTCTTCTTGGGTCCCTCTTCGGCTCTCCTGCTCCCTCCTGACGAGTGCCCCCACAGCAAGCAGCTTGCTATGTGGGTAGCCGAGCTGCAGCTCTGTGTGTCCTGTCAAACTCGGAGCCTTGGCTAGGCTTTGCTTCTTTCTCTTTATTGGCTCACTGACTTTGATAGCAGCGTTAGCCAATAGCACCGCTGCTGTGTCTCAGCCAATCAGGAGGGAGAGTCCCGGATGGCTGAGGCACTCGTGCACATCGCTGGATTGAGATGGGGCTCAGGTAAGTATTAGGGGGTGCTGGGGAGGATGCTACACACTGACGTTTTTTTTTTTTATCTCAATGCAGAGAATGCATTAGGATAAAAAAACCTTCTGCCTTTTGAACCCACTTAATTCTAAACTGAAGACCTGTAGCAGCTTTTAATCACTTTAGGAACAGGTCTTTTCTGACATTTGTTGTTTACAAGTAATAATCAGAATTTTGTGCTACCAAATTACTTATAAACCCCCAAACATTAGTTTTTTATTTTGTTTTGTTTTTAGCAGAGACCCTAGAGCAGGGTTGGGCAACCTGGAGCCCTCTAGCTGTTGCAGAACTGCAAGTCCCATCATGCCACTGGGAGTAATTATAACTGCCAGCCTTGCAATGCCTCATGGGAAATTTAGTTCCACAATAGCTGAAGGGCCCCAGGTTGCCTACCCCTGCCCTAGAGAATAAAAGGCGGACATTGCAATATTTTATGTTACAATGTATTTTGTGCAGCGGTCTTTCAAACACTTTTTTTTTTGTAAAAAAAATACACTTGCAGCATCTGCATTCACCCTATAGGCTGCCTGCGTGCAGCCTGCAGTGGATGCAGGCACAATAACAAAGGGAGCCTGCATGCAGGACAGGTGTCAGTGCCCATCTGAACAAACCCTAATGGACCAAGCTGTCCAGCAAAACACAGAGGTGCATACAAAGAGCCACAAAAACAGCAGCTGAAACCTGCAGCTACAGGGATAGAATTCAGGATATGTACACATTTTCAAAGTAAGAAAAATATGTCAGCAATACCAGTGGTGTATTTAGGTGCTGCCTTAGGCCTGACTAAACTCGTGCACCCCCTAATTTAAATATGACCCATTCATTCCTGTCAAGGCCGCACCCCCTTCTGTTTAAGACCCGCCCTGCCGATGCAGCCCTATCAGAGCAGACTACAACAGAGTCTATTGGGGGTCTCTCTCTAACAGTGTCCATTGGAACGTCTCTTTCTAACAGAGTGTAGAGTGAACACCTTCCTTCACTCTGGTCCTCACAGGACCCCCTGCTTATACCATGACTCTTACCCCTGCCCCAACCTCTCACACAATATAAATAAAATTGGCACTGTGTAGCGCTAGTCCTACCTTAACTATGGGTTCTGGAGCTTTGGCTGGCTCCCGCATCCTCTGTGGCTGGCTGACTCCTGCGTTCTCTGTGACTAGCTCCTGTGGATGGCTGACTCCCTGGTGTGGGTGGGTCACTGTGGGTGGCTGGCTCCCTGGTGTGGGTGGGTCACCATGGGTGGCTGGCTGGCACCCTGGCCCTGCTGTGGCTGGATCACCATGGCTAGCTGGCTCCTGTGTGTGGGTGGCTGGTTTTCTGGTGTGAGTGGGTCACCCTGGGTGGCTGGCTGGCACTTTGGCTCTGCTGTGGGTTGGTCACTGTAGGTGGCTGGCCTGGCTCCCTGGTGTTTTTGGCTGGCTGGCATGGTGCACTCTGCTGCGGGTGGCTGGCTGGCTGGCCTGGCTCCCTTCTGTGGGTCAGTGGCACAGTGCACCCTGCTGTGGGTGGCTGGCTGGCCAGCTGGCATGGTACACTCTGCTACAGGTGGCTGGCCTGGCTCCCTACTGTGTCAGTGAGTGGGTGGCTTGCACAGTGCACCCTGCTGCTGGTGGCTGGCCTGGCTCCCTGTGTTGGGTCAGTGTGTGGCTGGCTGGCATGGTGCACCTGCTGTGGCTGATGGAGGGGAGAGGGGTGCTGACAAATATAAACAATCATACTGTCAGGAAACAGGCATAGGCAGAAAATGCAGTAAAAATCACACCTTTTTTTTTCCACACTATGTTGACCCTTCCGGGGGCGACCTCGTCGGCCTACGCCCTGAAATCACATTGGGAGGGAGAGTTGGGCCCCCTGAAGGATGATGAGTGGAGCGATTCTCTGGATGCATGTAAGCTTGTATCCCCTAAATTGTCAGACTTCCTTACGCAAACCGTTATTATAGACAGATCCTACCTCACACCCCTCAGGGTATCTAGATACAAGGCTCCGGGCACTTTTTTCCACTTAGGGGATTCCCCAGGTGGTAAGGCTACCTGATCCCCCATAACCCCGATGTGTGGAATAAATCCCTCCCCAGGCTCCGGGCACAGGGTTTTAAGACCGGACCCTTTTCCACTTACTGTGGGCCTGTGGCAATGTATTAGGATCCAAGCTTTCTGGGAGCAGGTGGTAAGGTTCCTACGTTCACGATCAACCACGGAGCATGCGCAGATGGGCTCCATCCCCCATGCTCACAACTTCCGTCGGCACCCTCACGGGAAACGTCAGCCGTGTAAATGCGCCCGTAAACCATGCTAAAGTATATTGCCCAGTGATGTTACTTTTGTATGGCTGCTCCCGTTCCGCAAACACACAGGAGAAAGCTGAACTTTTGGCCGGGAGCCGAACGCTGACATGAATAAATCCAAGTTGGGGTGCTCCCTTACATGAGCTGCTCTCCTGCTGACTGAGGCCTCTGGAGTAAAGATAAAGCAGCCTTTTGGAAATAACTCGCAAAGTACGCGCGGCGCATAGCCAGCGTATGGTGCTAATCCCGTGAAGGAAAAATCCCTCATTTGCATATTTGCAGGGGAAATCAATGGGCGCGAAGACGAAAATAAGCGGACGATACCTCTGGAACGTTCTGCCGGTCGCTCGTTATTCCCAGTTTGGTTGGCTAGAAACGACGGGCATCATCACAGACGCGGGCATATCCAAATACTCAACGTGAATCTGGCCCTGTGTTGCCATACAAAAAACTGGTGTACATGCATAGAGGGTGCCCATCTAAATATGACAAGGTGTGGGGCAAGTGCCTCAAATCACCAGCAACTTGAACGTAAGGGGGCTCTGGTTGTAGCCTCCCCTGCTGACTACCGGTTGGTCCTCGGGGATAAGGGGCACCAAGGATGAGGCCTTCACTTAAAATGGAGACCGTCGTACAGACCCACCATGTTAGAACTTAATGACACTTGACTGCTTAGACCACTGTTATCTCTGCTCTTTATTTCCCTTGTATTCTCGCATAGTCGGGAACCCACACAATACAATACTATGTATGATTCCACCCGATGTTGGCTGCGTCCACATACTGTCAGTGTATTCTACTTGTCTTTTTGTTTTTGCTCAATAAAAGGGACCGATACCGAGTATTTGCGGGAGTACTTCCGCAAATACCCCCGATACCTAAATAGAATACTTCCCCCCCCCCGCCGCCGCCGCATACCGCCGCGTTAATCCCTGTGCAATACGGCGTGCATTACAAGCTTTCGTTTGTATATTTGTAATGCCTGCCTCGCCTTGTATAGACACTCCTCTTCTCGGGATTGGACGGATCTGTCCAATCCCGAGAAGGGGAGTGTCTATACATGGCGAGGCGGGCATTACAAATATACAAACGAAAGCTTGTAATGCGCGCTGTATTGCACAAGGATTAACCGGGCAGCAGCGGCGGCGGCATCTACTACAGGTATGGGGGACAGGACATGGCTGCATATGCGGGGGACAGGGCATGGCTGCAATATGCGGGGGACAGGACATGGCTGCAATATGCGGGGGACAGGACATGGCTGCAATATGCGGGGGACAGGACATGGCTGCAATATGCGGGGGACATGGCTGCATTTGGGGACACAAAGTATCGGTATTCGGTATCGGCGAGTACATGAAAAAAAGGTATCGGTACTTGTACTCGGTCCTAAAAAAGTGGTATCGGGACAACCTTAACCACTTCCGGTCCGCACTATTGACATAATACGTCAGCAGCGCGGACCTGAGGCGCCGGGGTCACGTCTTTGGACGTGATTTGCTTGTAATTCCCCGCGCGCGCCACAGGGTGGCGCGCGGCGGGGAAAAACAGTCCCGACGCATCACCGAGGATTCGATGCGTGTACCCGGCGGCCGCGATGTCCGTCAGGTACACGCGATCGTCGGTGACAGAGCAGGGACGTGGAGCTCTGAGTGTAAACACAGAGCTCCACGTCCTGTCAGTGAGAGGTGACAGATGCTGTGTCCCTTGTACATAGGGAGACAGCATCGATCACCTCCCCCAATCACCCCCCTCCCCCCACACAGTTAGAACACACCCAGGCAATACATTTAACCCCTTCCTCACCCCCCTAGTGTTAACCCCTTCAATGCAAGTCACATTTATACAGTAATTGGTGCATATTTATAGCACTGGTCGCTGTATAAATGTGAATGGCGCCAAAATTGTGTCAAAAGTGTCCGATGTGTCCGCCGCAATATCGCAGTCAAAATAAAAATCGCAGATCGCCGCCATTACTAGTAAAAAAAAAATATTAAAAAAAATCATAATTCTGTCCCCTATTTTGTAGGTGCTATAACTTTTGCGCAAAGCAGTCACTTATTGTGATTTTTTTTTTTTTTTTTTTTTTTTACAAAAATACGTAGAAGAATACGTATCGGCCTTAACTGAGAACATTTTTTTTTTTTTTTTTTTTTTTAATTGGGATATTTATTATAGCAACAAGTAAAAAATATATATATATTTTTAAATTGTCGCTCTTTTTTTTGTTTATAACTCAAAAAATAAAAACCGCACGGGCGATCAAATACCACCAAAAGAAAGCTCTATTTGTGTGGAAAAAAAGGACGCCAATTTTGTTTGGGTGCCATGTCGCACGACCGCGCAATTGTCAGTTAAAGCGACGCAGTGCCGCAAGCTGAAATTTCGCCTGGGCACGAAGGGGGTTTATGTGCCCAGTAAGCAAGTGGTTAATTAAAGCCTTTCTTGAAAAAAAAAAAAAAAAAATCACACCTTTTTAATAAAATGGTACAACTGGTAAAAGTAGTCAAAACATAGCCAGGGTTCGGTAGCCAAATCGGGTAGTCAGAACAAGCCAGGAAATTTGGGAGCCAGGGATCAGCGTAGTTGGAGGCAGCAGACAGGAACCAGAAGGGACGTCAGCCAGGCACGTCTTCAACAGGAACACAGCAGAGCGTATCTAGCTATGTTTGACAAAGGCAAAGGCAATTAATGAAATGAACCAGGAAGTATAAATAGCGGGGCTGGCTGTGGGCTGGACTGATGACCAGGAGTTGATCAACAGGTGAGCCAATGTGGAATGATGAGTCGTCAAGTATTGGACCAAGTGGAGTGGTTCCTCCATCAGGAGATATCTCAACAGATCTGTCTATGCTGGGGATCTCCAGAAGTAGATCTCATGGCATCCCGAATCAACAGGAAGATGCAGAGGTTTGTGGCCAGGTCTCGGGACCCTCTGGCGGACACCTCAGATGCTCTGGTCGCTCTGGGGGGCCAGTATTGTCTGATCTACACCTTTCTGCCTCTCATGATTCTGCCGCAGCTGTTGCGCAGGATTGAGGCAGAAGGAATTCCGGTCACTCTAGTGGCCCCGGACTGGCCTCGTTGGCACTCGTACGCTTACCTGGTGTGTCTGGTTGCAGACGCCCCCTGGAAGCTGCCTCTCAGGGAGGATCTGCTATCCCAAGAGCCGATCTTCCACACTGTTTTACCGTCGCTGGCTATTGAAAGCCAAGTGTTGAAGGATAGGGGCTTATCGGCGTCTGTGATTCCGAAGCTAATCAAAGCTAGAAAGTCTACTTCCAGGAAGGTATATTATTGGACATGGAAAGCGTACATTTCATGGTGTGAGTCAGTGGGGTTTCACCCATGTTCCTTTTCAGTGGCTCGGTTTTGACTTTTTTTTTTCAGCCTTGCATTCTGTCAAGGGCCAGGTGTTGGCCTTGGCAATTTTCTTTCAACGCTCCCTGGCTTCGCATTTCCTGGTGCGTACCTTCATTCCTGTGGTTCCACCGGTTAGATCTCCCATGCCACCGTGGGACTTGAATCTAGTACTTTCGGTTCTACAAAAGCCTCCGTTTGAAAATATTTGAGAAATTCTCCTGCTTACGCTATCACATAAGGTGGCTATTACTTCTGCTCGCAGGGTGTCAGAGTTGGCGGCTCTATCCTGTCGCACACCCTACCTGGTGATTCATAAGGACAAGGTGGTGCTTCGTCCTTCATTCCTTCCAAATCCAAAGGTTGTCTCTGACTTCCATTTAAATTAAGACGTTATGTTGCCCTCTCTATGTCCCAGGCCGCAACATCTGAGGAATTTGCTTTGCACACCTTAGATGTGGTACGGGCGGTCAAGGTGTATTTGGTGGCCACTGAGTTTTTTCGAAAGTCAGACTCCCTCTTCGTAATCACGGACAGACCAAAGAATGGGCTATCCGATTTCTTTCTAGATGGATCAGGTAGATGGCGACTCAGGCCTATTCTATCAAGGGTTGATTCCTTCCTCCTCTAAAGGCGCATTCAACTCAGGCGATGAGTGCCTCCTGGGCCCTTCGTCATCAGGCGTCAGTGACGCAAGTTTGCAAGGCAGCCACCTAGACATCAGTGCACACTTTCATAAAATTGTACAAGGTGCATGTGCTGGCTTTGGGACATCCCTATGGTTCTTAATAAAGAAGGCTGTGTCTGTCAGTGAAGGAATGAGAAAATAGGATTTTTCATTTACCGTAAAATCGGTTTCTCTGAGTTCATTGACAGACCCAACAATTCTTCTGATACTGCTTGTTACATAACTGAAGGCTTATAGCCGAGGAGGAGGGGGGGGGGGTGTATATCACCTAGGACTGCCTATGAGCGTAGCTACGGTAAGTAATTTTTCTGCTTAGGGTCCTACTTCTGTAGGGGGCGATATAACACTATGGTTCTAAATAAAGAAGGCTGTGTCTGTCAATGAACTCGGAGAGTCAAAAATCCATTTTTTTTTGTAGGCCTGCCACTCATAGGAAGGTTCACCACTGTTCCAAGTTACCTCCATTTGTGTATAATAGCTCTCCCCGTGGAAGTTCCAAAAGCCTTAGAAATGGCTTTGAAACCGTTCCTAGACCGATGCATGTACATTACTTTGTTTCTAATCTGTTCTTGAATTGTTTTAGATTGTGGCATGATGTGGGTCTTTTTGTGATCTGTTAGCATGCTTCACTTTTTCAGAGATCTTCTATTTAAGGATGAGCTCTGGCATGTTTGCAAAGCCCACTTGCAGAGCCTGCCAGGAAGTCGGCACTGCAATGTGCTAATCGCAGGAAGTGAGACATTATGCTAATGTGTGGCTGCAGAGATCTGGAAATGTCTCACTGCCTGTGATTAACGCAGCACAGTACAGGCTCTGCACGTGGGGTTTGCGAACACCCGGAGCTCATCCTTCTATTCATGTGATTTCTTGATTCAACAGGTCTGGCAGTAATCGGGCTTGGGTGTAGCAAGTGAAATTTAACTTGGCTTTTCAAAAAATTGTGGTTAATCACAGTTCATTCCTGATTCAGCATTGGAGGGGGCAATTACTTTTTTTACATAGATGCAGGCAGGTTTGAACTGCCTTTTTCCCTTTAATAAATGAATTTAAAAACTGCATCTTGGATTTACTCAGGTTATCTTTGTGTAATATTACAATTTGTTTGATGATCTGAATCATTTAAGAGTGAGAAATATGCCAAAAAAATCAGGAAGGGGCCAAATACTTTTTTACAGCAATGCATTGGGCTTTTTTCAGTTGGGCCGCAAATATGGGTATCTCCCTTTGTACTGGCAGCGTGCCGCACAGCGCACTCCCAGCACAGAGACCGGGGGCTCACCAAGAGGCCCGAGCCCAGTACTAACGATATATATGTTTGTATATATGTGTTATGTCGCCGTCAATGGGGTTAATGCATTCTGTGCACTAGGGTACAAAACCTTTCAGTGCCTGTGCCCCCCCCCTCCCCTTATACTTACCTGAGTCCTGTATCGATCCAGAGCTGTGCTCACCTTTCTCTGCTGTCTCATAGACTTGACTTTAAAATCACTTTATGCTTGACTAATTGATAAAATCCAAGTGACTTTAGTTTTTTTGTAAAAATAGAGTATTTATTAGATGTGTTTGCGTGTTCTGGTCTGTTAATATCTACCAATCCTCACTTCTGCTGCCCTGCCACTTTGACCTGGCAGTTGAATATGTTTGGTCTTTTTGTGGTTTTTAGAGATGGATCTCTTAACATTCCCTGGAATAGCTAGAGTACATCTTGTGATATTACTATTGCATGATGGTTTTTATAGGTGCATTGTGTGCTTCTTTCTTTTCTCTTTTATTTTTATTTTTTGAGCATTTCTATAAACCTATTTGAGCAAAATGTCAACAGTATGAGTAATTTGATACAAGAGACATGTTATATCATTAACATTCTTCTGTTTCTATTAAATCTACTTGTGCGGTACTCAGCTACAAATATACTGCTATTAAGAGAGCACAGGCTCCTCGTTTTACATCCATTAGCACACTGGTTCAACAACATGGGTTTTTATATATAATGTATAATATCAAAGTAAAAAAAAAGAATATCCCTTGTGTTAAGTGCAGAGTGTCTAATGATTCATTCTGCTTACTGAAAAAAAAAATCACCTTTTTATATAGCTTAGTTAAAGCGAACCTTTTCTTTTTTTCACTAAAAGGCAGAATGCAGACCCAGAGTTTCAGGAAGTAAAAAGAGATTGATTCTTCTGCTCTAAGGCCAATTTCACGGGTGGGGGGGGCTCAGTTGGAGTCCACCTTGCTCAGCGGGGAATCTCTCTGCTGATCCCCCACTAAGCAGGCGGATGGCTGGTTCGTTTTCTGCTCCGCTTATGCAGAGTGGACACAGCCCACTCCCCTTCCCTTTTTTTTTTTTTTTTTTTTTAGGCTAAAGACAATATCTTCCGAATCCTGGGGTAGAAATCACACATACATTACATCAATGAAGTAAGTGAGTAAAACATGCTAACAGCGGCCACCCGCAGGCAAGGCAAATTTACCCATCTGTCCCCGATAGGCCCCAACGGGATCACACTGCCCCTCGGGAAAAGTGAACACAACGCCCCTACCCCCGGCTATCATTAAATCACCACTATGTGGGAGACAGCGTAGAAAAGGAATGAAAAGAGGAAGAGAAGTGCGCCTGCTCCATCAGGCAATGGCGCGAATGTTCGGTTCTCCAGGCAACGCCCACTCCTCTTTTTAATGCGCGGTCAGATATAAACTGATCGCCTGTCTATTTATACCCAAATGACATCTGATTCGATCCTCCAGACAGATGGGGAACAAATCCCCACCTGTCTGTTTTTAGTGGCTCGGATGTCGGCAATTGTCAGCAGACACATGTCCACTGACACCCACCGCTCCTTAGGCCCCTTTCACACTGGGGCAGGAGCGGCATCGGTGGTAAAGCGCAGCTATTTTTAATGTCGCTTTACCGTCAATTTCACGGTGCTAGCGGCCGATAAAGGGTTAAAAACCTCTGCAAAGCACCTCTGCAGTAGTGATTTCAATGGGCAGGAGCGGTGGAGGAGCGGTATACACACCGCTCCTTCACCGCTCCAAAGATGCTGCTAGCAGGACTTTTTGTACCGTCCTGCTGGCGCACTACTCCACTGTGAAAGCCCTCGGGGGCTTTCACACTGGAGAGACAGCAGCGGCTATTTCAGGTCGCTTTGCAGGCGCTACTTTTAGCGTTATAGCGCCTGCAAAGCGACCCAGTGTGAAAGAAGACTGGAGGGTCAGATTGGGTCCACCTGAAAAACTGACAGGCGGAGCCTTAGTGATAATGGCCTTTGGGGGTTTGTTGTTTGCCATTACTAAACATTTCTAAAGGTGCCTTTTTTGTAATTTTTAAGATACGGGTGAAGTTTCTCTTTAGGTAAGCAGTAAGAATTTTCGATATAGACTAGTCGCATTCTCAAAACAGTACCAATACGTGAAATATTGATAATGCTTGATGTGGCAGGTTTCTATTGAGTCATACATGAGTTTCATCCATTTATCACCCAAAGCCTAAAAAAAATTATTTGGGCCTCTGATTAATTCTTTGTCACAACGCTCAGGCTCACTTTTCAATACTGTTCAGAAAATGTTCCTTCAGGATAACTCTCCACAATACACAATGGCCCTGTTCTCTAGACTTTTAACACATGATGGAAGATGAAGAACAATGGGATGTCTGGCGGAAGAAGGTGGTTAGGGGAAATCCTTTCTCCTAATTCAAACATTATAGATTAGTGTATGGTTATTCTAAACATTCCAAGCTGTCTAAAGAGTCCTGTGTATATTTTTGCTCCAAAGAAACACCTAGAAAGTTAGGAAATACATTTTCCTATCTATTAGGTGTGCTGTTTGAATAGGAACACAAATAGTGGGGTTTCCTAAATTTTGGCTAAAAGGTAGAAATACATTTTAGGACACCTTTCATGAAGAATGCGCTGCCATTGCATGGCAACGGGAAAACAAACCTGCAGCTTTTTGAAATGCAGTTCACTGCAGTCCATTGACACAATTCTAAATGAATGGCAACACAATGCACCACACCAACACGAGTGCCTTGTATTACTGTTATGATACAACGCAAAGGTCTGAAGGAGGCCTAAAGGCCAAACATTCTTTCAAATAACCTAATCCTAATGACCTCCTTTCCCATTTTAACTAAAGTCCCCTTGTAGTGGGCAATATGGTCCAGGAGCCTACATCGTATTGGGTAGCACTCAGTTGGAAAAGCCTCCCTGCAGGCTTACAAGTAGATGGCTTTTTCATTTGGGTCCATGAAGAACCTAGTATCCCTGACATTGCATCTCCCTGACACTAAGCATCCCTGACAATGATCCCCAACACCCCACACAGTGTACCTTTCTGCCAGCTAGCAACTCTGACACTGCATATCTCACCATTGTTGCCTATTATCACCTTTCCAGGGACGTGCAGAAGGGAGGCATGTTGGAGCCCTGAATTTCTGGGCTTATCTACTTTTTCCTCAATCTGGTGACATCAATGCAGCTTTTAGAGGCTGGTTCAGTCTTCTGACTTCTGGGGGTGCGGGTCAACAGGAAAGGAAGATGCGCATTTCTGGGTTAAAAAGGGCAAAGGTAAGCCAAACGCTGATTTTTGGCCAGCAATTTTGGGTCCCAGCAAGTGACCTGATCTTTCCATGATCATCCTGAGCTGGACCAAGCCAAATGACGGAGATCTAAGTTTGAGACTCCACCTTATTGAGAAATCACAGAAATGCCTGCTATCATTCCACAACCTAAACACATCTCAAAGCAGATAATTTCCTCTATATTACTTTACCTTCAAGCATTTCCCCCTAGAAAAACACTTTCATAGATGTTTGACAAGCTTTTTTCTTTAAGCGTCAAAAATGTATCAGAATGCGATAGGTGCATTAATGAGCATTGCTTATTTTTTCATTATTAACACATGTATGAATGAGCCCCAAACTCTAAATCATTGCGGGCCGCATTAGCATTATGGTTGCCCTCAAAGTATCTGCAAAACTATGTATGTAGAGTTCAGAAGTATGTTCCATACAAAATGCATGGTTTAGGGGTGTGCTATGTACAGAGGGAAGGGTTTAGGAGTACGTGGTGTACAGACTGCAGAGTTCAGGCAGGGATGGACTGGCCATCGTGACTACCTGGAGATTCCGGTTGGGCCGATGGCTCAGTGGGCCGGTTTGAGTGGCAGCCTGTCAAAGTAATGGCTGCGAGGCTTGCGCAGCCATTACTTTGAGCAGTGGTGGAATTAGCAGATTTGCACAGCACCATTTGCACTTGTGAATGACACTGGTCATTCACAGCGAGTCCCTGCCCGCAACCCTGGGCACACTGTGACTATAGTCCCCGCCCATCCTCTCCTCCCACACTCACAGGCTCTCCCCGCTCCGCCAATCTTTTACGCCAGCTCTGCCCATTCTCCCCTCCTGCACTCACGGGCACAGTCTCTGCCCACTCCGTCTATCTTCTGCGGCTCCACCTGCAAGCACTGATACACACAGGCCCCGCCCATCCTCTGCTTGTCTAGCAAGGAGGGGGAACCAAGTTATCTGCAAGTGAGTGGCACCCATCCCTCAATATCAACAGTGATTCCCCCCCCACACTAACACTACTACTGCCACTGATACCCCCCCTCAGACCACCACTATTGCCACTGGTACCCAACCCACACCACCACTATTGCCACTGGTACCCAACCCACACCACCACTATTGCCACTGGTACCCAACCCACACCACCACTATTGCCACTGGTACCCAACCCACACCACCACTATTGCCACTGGTACCCAACCCACACCACCACTCTTGCCACTGGTACCCAACCCACACCACCACTCTTGCCACTGGTACCCAACCCACACCACCACTATTGCCACTGGTACCCAACCCACACCACCACTATTGCCACTGGTACCCAACCCACACCACCACTATTGCCACTGATACCCAGGAAGGGACAGTATTATGTGGTCTGTCTCAGCCCTCTCCTCTGTCTCTCAGTCCCCCCCTCCTCTGTCTCTCGGTCCCCCCCCCCTCCTCTGTCTCTCGGTCCCCCCCTCCTCTGTCTCTCGGTCCCCCCCCTCCTCTGTCTCTCGGTCGTCCGTCCCCCTCCTCTGTCTCTCGGTCCCCCCCCCCTTCCTCTGTCTCTCGGTCCCCCCCCCTCCTCTGTCCTCTCGTCCCCCCCCCCTCTCTGTCTCTCGGTCCCCCCCCTCCTCTGTCTCTCGGTCCCCCCCCTCCTCTGTCTCTCGGTCCCCCCCTCCTCTCGGTCCCCCCCCCCCCCCCCTCCTCTGTCTCTCGCCTCCTCTGTCTCTCGGTCCCCCCCCTCCTCTGTCTCTCGGTCCCCCCCCCCCCCTCCTCTGTCTCTCGGTCCCCCCCCCCTCCTCTGTCTCTCGGTCCCCCCCGCCTCCTCTGTCTCTCGGTCCCCCCCCCCCTCCTCTGTCTCTCTCGGTCCCCCCCCGCCTCCTCTGTCTCTCGGTCCCCCCCGCCTCCTCTGTCTCTCGGTCCCCCCCCCCGCCTCCTCTGTCTCTCGGTCCCCCCCCCGCCTCCTCTGTCTCTCGGTCCCCCCCCCCGCCTCCTCTGTCTCTCGGTCCCCCCCCCCGCCTCCTCTGTCTCTCGGTCCCCCCCCGCCTCCTCTGTCTCTCGGTCCCCCCCCCCCTCCTCCTCTGTCTCTCGGTCCCCCCCCGCCTCCTCTGTCTCTCTCGGTCCCCCCCCCCCCCCTCCTCTGTCTCTCGGTCCCCCCCCGCCTCCTCTGTCTCTCGGTCCCCCCCCCCCGCCTCCTCCTCTGTCTCTCTCGCCTCCTCTGTCTCTCCCCCCCCCCCCCCCCCCTCCTCTGTCCCCCCCCTCTCTCGTCCCCCCCTCCTCTGTCTCTCCCCCCCCCTCCTCTGTCCTCGGGGCCCCCCCCCCTCCTCTGTCTCTCGGTCCCCCCCCCCCCCCCCCCCCCCCCCGCCTCCTCTGTCTCTCGGTCCCCCCCCCCCGCCTCCTCTGTCCCCCCCCCCCGCCTCCTCTGTCTCTCGCCTCCTCTGTCCCCCCCCCCCGCCTCCTCTGTCTCTCGGTCCCCCCCCCGCCTCCTCTGTCTCTCGGTCCCCCCCGCCTCCTCTGTCTCTCGGTCCCCCCCCCTCCTCTGTCGGTCCCCCCCCTCCTCTGTCTCTCGGTCTCATTCACTCCTTGACTCTCTTAGGTTGCTTTCACACTGGAGCGGGCGTTGACGGTAAAACGCTGCTAGTTTTCGTGGCACTTTACTGTCATTTAAGCGGTGCTATGCTAGAGGCCGAAGGCGCTTTTAACCCCCACTAGCGGCTGAATTAAGGGTTAAATGCTTCCGCTGCCGAAGTGCCTGAAAAACGCTTCAGTGTGAAAGGGGTCCTTCCCTCTCCTTCTTCTCCTTCTCCTTTCCATTCTACCTTCTTGACTCTGACCTCTGCGCTACTCTCCCCCATTGCTCACCTCTGCACACATCTCCCTCCTCCGCCCTCATCTCTCCACCCAACCCCCACCCCCAAAAAAAGCTTCTCATCAAACCTACCTGTCCCAGCTACAGTGCCACCTGACAGTGTAGGCATCTCTGCCTCTCTTCTTTGCAGGGAGATCATCGGTTATCACCTGTCCCCACCATGCCCTGCCATGAGTGAGTGCAGGGCAGGCAGGGATCTGTGATAACCACAGAGAGAAGAGATGTCTTTTTTACATACAGAAATTTTCTGTGTTTACAAGTGACAGTGGTGAGCTGAGAGCGAGAGTCGTAGATGGCTTAACCACCTGCGAGTTGTTTTGACACGACGTCCCTGGGACGTCCTGGTGCACTTCCTCGTTTGCACGTCCCCTGAGACGCGCTCGCGGAAGTGTCCGTGCTCGCCGTAATTAAAGCGTCGCCTATGGGGATTTTTAAGTAGCGAAGTTTGGCGCCATTCCACGAGCGTGTGCAATTTTGAAGTGTGATATGTTGGGTATCTATTTACTCGGCGTAACTTCATCTTTCACATAATGAAAAACAATTGGGCTAACTTTACTGGGGTTTTTTTTAAGCACAAAACAGTTTTTTTTTAAAAAACACACGTTAAAATTTTTTCTTGCGAAAATACCATGCGAGATAAAAAGTTGTAACAGCCGCCATTGTATTCTCTAGGGTATTTGCTAAAAAAGGATATATAATGTTTTGGGGTTCTATGTAATTTTCTAGCAAATAAATTATGATTTTTCCATGTAGGAGAGAAATGTCAGAATTGGTCTGGGTGTTCCAGAACGCCTGATGGTGCTCCCTGCATGTTGGGCCTCTGTATGTGGCCACGATGTGTAAAAGTCTCACACATGGGGTATCGCCGGATACGGGAGGAATAGCAGAATGTGTTTTGGGGTGTAATTTGTGGTATGCATATGCTGTGTGTGAGAAATAACCTGCTAATATGATAGAATCAAGTATTTTCAGTAGTTTTTCGTTTATAGCGCAAAAAATAAAAAACCCAGAGGTGATCAAATACCACCAAAAGAAAGCTGTATTTGTGTTGGAAAAAAGGGACAAAAATTTCAAATTGGTACAATGTTGTCATTCAAATTGTGAGAGCACCGAAAGCTGAAAATTGGTCTGGTCAGGAAGGGGGTTTAAGTGCCCAGTGGTCAAGTGGTTAATGGAGCCCTGCCACAGTGAGGGGGGAGATGAGGGCAAGGGCCGGAGATGGCTTAAAGAGGAGTTCCACCCTAAAAATTAAGTTTCGCTTAATCCCCTCCCCTCCCCCTTACATGCCACATTTGGCATGTAATTTTTTTGGGGGGGGGAGTGGGGGCTTCAGTAGGAGTGGGACTTCCTGTCCCACTTCCTGCTTCCGCCGAGGGGCTGGTAAGGCGATTAAGCCTAATCGCCTTACTGCAGCCCCTCCCTTTGACGATCGTCTAGGACACTAACAGGTCCTAGACGATCGCCTGTCCAATCAACGGCGCGCCGCGCACGCATGCGCAGTGGGTGCCCGGCCGTGAAGCCGAAGGCTGTCATGGCTGGGTGCCCACAATTGCAATAAGAATGCCGGCCGGGCAGGGGGGGAGAGGAGCGGAGCACCGGTCGGCGCGTCGCTGGAACGTGGAGTAGGTAAGTGTCTGTTTATTAAAAGCCAGCAGCTACACTTTTTCTAGCTGCTGACTTTTAATAAACATTACATTTGGGTGGAACACCCTGTGACGGTCGTAGAACATATCCCCGTAAAGCATTCCCTTCTTCTCCCATAAAAGAAATCACCCAATATTCCCCCGACTAGGAATATCCCTGGAATCGCCAAATAATCCACACATGAGCCAAGGCTTAATGCTGGATGTAACAGGACACACTTTATTGAAAGTACACAGCACACTTTACACAGGATTTGGAACATCCCGCCCCCAACAACCGCTTTCCTATTGGTCCATTGTAAAGTATGCAGTCTCCATTCTGGTCCTCCTAAACCATGCAAATGAGGACTTGAAAATGTCTCCGCAGAGATTGGTCCCAATGCTTGAATAGCCTGAATATGTGTGGCCAGGCCTGTGATGTGTTTTCAGACAAAAGCCCCAGGTGGTCAATCAA
Source organism: Rana kukunoris (assembly GCA_029574335.1). NCBI lineage: Eukaryota > Metazoa > Chordata > Amphibia > Anura > Ranidae > Rana > Rana kukunoris. The sequence goes on from CM056049.1 coordinate 434,702,903, forward strand.
TGTACACAATAGCCAGCCACAGAACAATGGAGCCGTCTGGAGAATTGAGACAGGGCAGAAGTCATTTACACCTGATAATAGAAAGGCTTTAGATAGGGTTATCACACAATGGACAATGAGTATTTCTTCTGAGTCTATTGACCTGGCTGGGGTTCAGAATTAAATCTTCTGTAATACATGAATTAGGATTTCAGTATTTCATGGTCCATGACATTACTCCCCCTGGGAAATAGTTCAACATCCGCAGTGGGACCCAAACGGGTCGCTCGAGGATGTTGGGCAAGTAGTCTTAAGGTTCCAGGACTGTCTGCCAGGATAACCCATCCGCCTTCCTGGTTTGAGGCCCTGGCCCATAATCGGACGGCAAGAGGCTCGCATTCAGTCCTCTCCAAAAGCTCCTGTCCCGGCTAGGCCTGTCACACATCTCCCCTTTTGGCAGGGGACTAACCCAGTAGGAGACACCAGATGGGTTGTCTCTGAATTCAGTCAGTAGTTCCAGTCCCCCAATGCCGGTATCCATACAGTACCCCAAATCACTTGCTCCAAACCGAGCATTACTCACCCCGCCATCCTCTGCCTCTCTCAGGGAACACGTCTGCCACTGGGGAGAGGCCTGGACTGGCCCTTCTCCCTGGAGTCCTTTCAGCCGCTGGAGAGATGACAGGGTGGCTGGGCTCAGTCCATCATGCTGTTGGGGGTCTGGGCCAACTGGCCACCATTTATGGGGTATACCAGTGGAGACTGAAGTCCCATCCACTGGTATCCACTCAAGCTGTAGTGGGGTGCAGCCGCCAGTAGCAGCCTGTCCTGCTGCCAGGGGTTCCGCTGGGAGTAAGAGCTTTACCACCTCAGCTGGTTGCTGGGGAGGGGGGCCAACCGCCCTGGCTCCCTGGAACTCCACAGTTGGTCCCGGTGCTGGGCAGAGATGGCTGGCAATCTGCCCTGTTGCCAGCACTTCTGCTGGGGATGCATAATCCATAACATCCTCTGAACAGTCCATACATTCTGTAATCTGTGGCTGGGGAGTGATCGCCATCTTCTCACCCTGAGCCTCCAAAACTGCCACAGGGGTGGGGCAGAGGTCTTGAACCCTCTGTCCAGTGACCAGCGCTTCAGCTGGGGAAGTTCCTTGTAACTCCACAAATACTGCTCTTGGGGCTGGGCAGAGCACAGTGAAGTGTGGCCCTGATACCAGCTCTTCTACTGGAGGCCCATCAGGTTGTTCTTCCTCAGCAGAGAAGTCTATCAGATCCCCTGTCTCTGCAACTGGTGTCTGGGGATAGAGGTTCACCATCTCCTGTCTTTCATTTGGTGCTGCTTCTTTAGGCGTTTTCACCGATCGTCGTATTTCTGCAATTCTCAGCTCATGTTGCCGCTCTCGTTCTTTCTCATCAAAAGCTTTAAAAGCTCTAAACGGAATCTTCCTTGTGTCTGCTGTGCTGTACTCACTGTTTGGAGAATGTGCGGCTGCTTGTTGGACTGCTGCCAGTTTTAACTGTAGCTCTGCGTTTCTTATTTGTTTAGCCTCCTCCGCTACTAGGGTCATCACTTTCAGCACCACATCCGCCATTGGGTTCGGACCGAACCATGCTAATTTCTCTCTTATTAGCTTGTTAGCTGGTGATTCCTCCTCCTGAATCACTGGTGTCCCCATCTTCTGTACTGCTGGCGTTGCTGCAACCGAGTTCTCCTGGTCTAGCTCCATTTATTCTGCTATGATGACACGCTTGGTTTTGTTGCTAGCAATCCTTCCACAAACTTCTAGTAGTTCTTTCAGTGTATTTCTTTTAAGCCGGGTGTACCAATCTTCCATTCACTGTTCCCAGTGTCTGCTTGGAATCCTGGTGTAAAGGAAAGTAGAAGGGAAAATCCCGCCGTTGCCAACCAGTTGTGACGGTAGTCGAACATATCTCCACCATCCATTCCCTTCTTCTCCCATAAAAGAAATCACCCAATATTCCCCGACTAGGAATATCCCTGGAATCGCCGAATAATCCACACATGAGCCAAGGCTTAATGCTGGATGTAACAGGACACACTTTATTGAAAGTACACAGCACACTTTATACAGGATTTGGAACATCCCGCCCCCAACAACCGCTTTCCTATTCTGGTCCTCCTAAACCATGCAAATGAGGACTTGAAAATGTCTCCGCAGAGATTGGTCCCAATGCTTGAATAGCCTGAATATGTGTGGCCAGGCCTGTGATGTGTTTTCAGACAAAAGCCCCAGGTGGTCAATCAATGTACACAATAGCCAGCCACAGAACAATGGAGCCGTCTGGAGAATTGAGACAGGGCAGAAGTCATTTACACCTGATAATAGAAAGGCTTTAGATAGGGTTATCACACAATGGACAATGAGTATTTCTTCTGAGTCTATTGACCTGGCTGGGGTTCAGAATTAAATCTTCTGTAATACATGAATTAGGATTTCAGTATTTCATGGTCCATGACACACCCCTTTAATGTAGTCCTGCCATGTTCCAGCTGAAGAAAAGCCCTGGGTGTGAGAGCCACATGAAATGGCCTGGCGGGCCACATTTGGCCCGAGGGCCTTGTGTTCGAGACATGTGACTTATGCCACGTACACACAATTGCAAATTCCGACAAGAACATTTTGTGAAAAAGAGGTGGAATCGCATTAGATAAAGAGCTGTGACCTAATACAGGGCACAACACGTGATGAAAAACAGTCAATGCGGGAATACAGCCCGTAGACCCACAGAGACACACCAAAACCACACCAAAAAAAACGTGAACTTATGAGAAATCAAAAGATCAAAACTCTACTAAAATTATATGGCTATAATCATGTGAAGAACACCAACATAAGTAATATATGTATACAGTATAGAAAAGTTATATTTCTGGGGCCTCAACCTAGTTGTAAAGACCAGGAGAGGGAAGGTTATGGTAGAAAGTCCACCTAGTGGTCACAAAAGAAACTGCTCAAAGTTTATAGTGAACCAGGGTGGGATCTTGGTAGGAAAAAAACCTTTAGATGAGGATAAATAGTTTCTCCCAGATTTGTGGTGTGTAGACCAAAGCAGCAAAATCTCCAGATGATGAACAATGCAACTGTCTCTACGTTGTCAATCACACTTGGGCTTTTTCGGATTAGAGTGTAGTGTCACAGCACCAAAGACAAAAAACACAAAAAAAACTTGCATAGTGTGAGACCTGACGGACAGCGTATACACCAACACCCGTGTGGGACAGTCAGGAGATGTGGAGGGGATAGTGCAAACCCACCACCGCTGTACACACTGACCCTTAACAGATGATGGATCCCCTAAGGGTAGATGCAAACACCTATGATCGGGTAGATTACAGCGACCATGAGATAGAGAATGGGCCCCCTGAGAGTGGATGCAGACGCCTGGGATCGGGTGGATTACAGCAACCGTGGGACTTCAGCAGATGGCAATGATGATGTGATATCCTGTTGTGAGGTAAATTCAGAAGTAGAGCTTAGGCTGAGGGTTGAGGTGTAAGCATAGTTAGGCAGGCAACAATTCTAGCAGAAAGATATATAAAATCAGGAACCAGGCAGCAAGAGTTCATACACGGTCTAGCAGAAACATCAGGCAAAATTTCAACACCAGTAGTTCAGCAGTTCACACAGGAAGGCAGACAGCTAGGGAACAAATCCACCCAAGAACATTTTGAGAGCTGGTTCTCAAACTTTCTGTCAAGAATCTGAATCTGAAGCATGCTCGGAATCATTGAACTTAATTTTTCTCGGGTCGTTGTAGTGTTGTACTTCACCGTGTTCTTGACGGTCGGAATTTTGTGTGACAAGTTTGAGCCAAGATTCCGTTTCTTTGTTGGATTTTCCAATCGTGTATTTCCCATCACTTTTTTTGAGCTGATTTACTAAAGGAGTTGAAAATATTTGCAGAAAAAAACAGAAAACACAATAAGCACTTTAATTATGCTAATTTCTTCTCAGCGGTAGTGGTAGCAGCAGGACGTGCAGCAAGACGTGCTCTCTTCCCCTCTCCGTGCTGTTTTTCACGCCCAGGTGTCTACTGCTGGACGTGTCAGCCCTCTCTCCCTATCCTAGGGCTTGAACCAGGGGGTAGCAGCTACAGGCGCACGTTTCCTAGGAGTAGGACGTGTGGCCCATACTCCCTGGATAGGTAGGGTTTTTTGCCAGCCCCCGTTCCTGCTTCAGCTCCAGGCGGACGCACCACTCCATCCCTGCTTCAGCCTCCCTCCTCTGAAGGTAAGCCTGCCTGTTCTCCCTGGGAATGAGATCGGCCGTCCTTTTCAGGAAAAGCCGCGGTTTTTCTATCCCGGGAGACAGGCGATCAAATCCCCCTCTTTGCATCCGCACCCCTGCCCACCGTGGAAGTACCCTTACCTCGCCATCTCCCACCCCCCGCCGCTGATTGCCGTCTTTTCTACGGCACCGCGCCAGCCTATGCTAGAGCTGCGGCAGCCGTGGCTTAGGAAAGACCACGGCTTCGTCCGCGGCCTAGCGGCGCATGCTCTAATACTACCCCAGATTGATCCAAACTGCTCAGAATACCCTCCTTACCCCCTGGAGGACCCCATCCACCCCCGAGGTAATCAACCCAGCCGCCTCTTACCCTGCTGATAGCCCCCCGACCTGGGCTCTGTACCAGACCGGCGGCCATCTTGTTACACCCCCCCCCCCCAGCTATAGAGATCTCCTACCCCCAGCCCCTCACAACTTAATAGCATTTGATCCAGGGTCTCGGCCGATCGCCTCTCAGGGATCAGGAAGGATTTTTTTTCCCTGGCCCAGCACATTGGCATAGCAGGGTCCACAGAACCTTCCTCCATCGCCAGCCAACCGCCGCCCCCTGCCCCCCCCTATGGTGACAGACAACTATGGCTAATCTGCGGTACTCGGCAGAAACGATTTGGAGTCTAAAGCGATTTGCCACAATACTACCAGCCGTCACCAAAAAGGCCTTAACCGGACAACTCTTGAGAATCGATCGACTGTCAAAGAATTCAGTCACCCATCCCAACCTAAGCACATATCATGTGCTTTGATCAATACAAGATCGGCTGTAAAACACTGACTAGAAATCCGTAATTTCATATTACAATACGATTTAGACCGCCTCTTTATTACAGAACGCTGGCTCACAGATGACTCTAACACCATTCTAGGAGAACTGGTGCCAGAAAACTACTGTATTATAACGGAAAACAGAATAGGGCAAAGAGGAGGGGGCCTGGCGGTGATATACAAGGCGCATCTGGCGATCACTAAACCAGTCCTTCAAAATCCTCTTCCATTCATGGAAACCCTTACTCTACAACTGCAATCAAATCCCCAGGAGACCGTCCGTATTCTACTCTGCTACAGGCTTCCTGGGCCAAAGTCGCAGCTTTTAGCATCACTGACGGAATTTATCTCCACTTATATCCTAAACAGCAAACACCTTTTGCTGCTCGGGGACCTCAATCTCTGGGCCAACTCCTCACAGGATCCCATTGCCGACGCCTGTATTGACCACCTAGAAGGACTAGGACTACAACAACTAGTATGTGGCCCCACACATGCTTCAGGTCACACGCTCGACCTAATTTTCAGACAAAATCTGAAACTAAGTATTTTGGAAAAATGAACTATTGCCATGGACAGATCACCATGCAATTAAATTCATAATTTCCAAAATTCCCCCATTGATAAAAACACCTAAGCCGGTGACCACACTGGACTAGATCTCAGAAGAAGCTCTATTCGGAACTCTTCTAATCTACCTTAGGAAATAAAATAAAAACACTCCAACCACTCCGAACAGTCTCAGATACACTGGATGCCATAAATACAGCCCTACTACAGTCAGCCGACTTAGTAGCACCGAAGCGCAAAGTCTGCATCCGGAAAAACAAGTCCAGCTGGTTCAACAACCAGCTTTCGCTACTGAAGCAAGAGCGCAGAAGGGCGGAAGCTGCCTGGAAAAGAAGCGCTTCAGAGGAGAACCTCATCACCTACAAGACAATAACAAGAAAATACCGTAAAGAAATCTTCCAAGCCAAAAAAAAAATCATTTTTCCAAGGCCATCAATAGTGCCCTAAATCGACCCCGCAAACTCTTCAAGCTGGTCAGTCAGACCATGAATCCAGGCTGTCTTGAAGCCCCGAATTTAGATACCCAAGAGTTTTGCGATGAACTATCGGATTTCTTCATCAATAAAATTGAAGGAATCCGGGAAAGCATTCGACAAAACAATACCCCCTGCAACCACCCCCTTAATCAACCACATAACACCCATAGAAACCTTCCACAATCAATCAAGTTCACTCTGGAACCCATCTCCGTTGATGCCACAGGAAATATCATCGGTACTTTGCGAAACAGCACAGCGCCTAATGATATTATCCCCACTAAGCTGCTGAAGGAATGTGCCGACATCTTGGCACCACCTATCACGCAGCTCATAAACCAGTCATTCAAGGAAGGCATAGTGCCCTCCCTGCTGAAAGAGGGCACAATCCAGCCCATCTTGAAGAAACCCACCCTAGACCCCAAGGACCCTACTCACCGGTGTCCCATAACAGGCCTAAACATTCTATCCAAGATAATGGAGAAAGTAGTGGTACAACAGCTGCAACAGCATCTAGATACCCACAATCTACTTGATCCATTTCAATCAGGCTTCCGTCCCAGACACGGGACAGAAACAGCATTGCTCAAAATATGGGACGACGCTCGTGAGGCCGCAGACGAAGGAGAATCTTGTCTCCTGGTTCTGTTGGACCTAAGCGCAGCCTTTGACACGGTAGACCACAAACTGTTACTGACTCGGCTGGCAGAAGGTGATCTATCTTGGTTCTCCTCCTTTCTGGAAAACCGTTCACAAACGGTGAAATTAGGACCTTTCACTTCTGAAAAACGCACAGTGTCATGCGGAGTTCCTCAAGGATCCCCCCTATCACCGGTGCTCTTCAACATCTATCTTCGTCCTCTCTTTGAAATCATCAGTAGCCAACAACTACTTTATCACTCATACGCAGACGACACGCAACTATATTTTCGCATCTGCAATAAAAAGGATCATCATCCCAGTTTAGAGAACTGTCTCTCTTTTGATAGAAAACTGGATGACCAAGAGTTATCTTAAACTCAACAACTCCAAAACAGAACTCCTTCTGTTTCACGCCAGTCGCAAGAGTCAACTGGCAACTACTTGGAAACCCCCGCCCATTCTGGGCCAGATCATCTCCCCTAGCTCCGAAGTCAAAAGTCTCGGAGTCGTCTTTGACACTACATGACAATGGATGCACAAATAGGGTCAGTAGTCAGCAGATCTCACCATCTGCTGCGCCTACTACGCAGACTTATTCCTTTTATCCCCAAAGAAGACGTAGCAGTTGTGGTGGGAACAATTGTGAACTCCAGACTGGACTATGCAAATGCCCTTTACCTCGGACTCCCTAAGTACCAAATCGCTCGTCTGCAAGTCGTTCAGAATTACGACCGCCAGACTTGTGACTGGGAAAAAACCCTGGGAATCAATCTCACCGTCGTTGAGAACCCTTCACTGGCTGCCAGTAAAAGACAGAATTGCTTTTAAAACTCTGTCTGACTCATAAGTGCTTCCATGGGAAGGCTCTGCAATATCTATGCGAAAAGATAGAAGCCCACAATCCCAATCGCGTTCTGCGATCCACCGACCAAAATCTGGTCAAGATACCCAAAGCCAGATACAAGTCCAAAGGAGAAAGAAGGTTTGCTTTCCAGGGTCCCAGACTATGGAATGCTTTACCAACCAGCATTCGGTTGGAGGAAAACCACCTGAGCTTCAGAAGACAGATAAAAACTCTGCTCTTTTGAAGACCAGAGAGACAGAAACAACGAGCGCCCAGAGGCGATTCAGTTCGCATGTGCCGCGCTATATACGTTTTTTTTTCATTCATTCGTTCTCACCTTAAATACCCAATCACGATCAGATGCTTTTTAAATGATTGCATAAATTAAGTGAATATTTACACAATTTTTTTTTCAGTAAAGAAAGAAAAACGTCAGCCTCTCTGTGATAATGGTCACTATGACAAATAAAGAGGGTTAATCTGTTAACCTCTCCAGCGAGGCTACAGCAAAAAAAATAAAAAATCCTGAAGAGGGTCTAACTCAGGGGTGCCCAACCTTTTGTACAGCAGGGGCCACTTAAGCGCCTTGGCAACCAGTCGCGGGCCACAATGAGCGGAGCGGGTGGATGGCATGTTCGTGTCTGCTCTGCATATGCAGAGCGGACACGGACACAACCTATGATACTTTTTAGCGGATCGTATTGGAGGTAGAACACAAGTCAGTTTGTGTCTGCCACTACTTAGAGGTGAATGGAGGGTCCAATTGGTCGGACTGACCATGTGAAAGGAGCCCAAGGCTGCTTTCACACTGATGCACTGAGGTTCAACGATGCAATCTAGTAAGCCTTTCCTGCACTTTGCAATAGACTTCTATTATATTCTGCAGGTTTTGTGCACTTTGAGAAAGTACAGGTAACCCGCAGGTAAACTGCTCCGCACCTGCGGATCAGTTTTAAAGCAGCCCAGTAACCACTGCAGAAGAGACATGTCCATATATACACTGTGATTTTAGTAATAAACTGACCTTTAATAACGGTATTCTATTCCATCCCAGAGCAGGAGGTCGCGGGCCACATCAGAGGGCTCCGCGGGCCACGTGTGGCACCCCTGGTCTAACTGATCTTTACGTTTCAAAAACTAGAACACAAAATATTGCCTATACATACACGTTTTTTGGTGCTGTAATGTGTAAAAGTGTAATAACCTCTATCTAACTTTTCCATGAGTCCTCTTTGCAACCTGCCTTGATTACATATTTTCGTCCCGGCTTTGCTGCATTGCTCATGTAGGTCAGTAGTGATAATGACTGCAGCATTTGGCATTCTACGGATACACATTTACCAAAGGTATTTAGCTGTTCAGAATAAATGTCATTGCTTTGTCATAGATTTAATTTTTGTATAACTGCAGTCAGGTATGTCAATCATTTTTATTTCTTTAGCCCTTTGAATCTTTAATAAAGTAACATTCTCGTCTAAACCCTATAGCTGTAAATGTTAAATTGGTTCTTTATCTTGTCTTGAATACAAATTTATGCCGGTTCTTTTTTTCATTTAACAAACTAAGATAATTTCTAGGAAATTTAATTGGCTGCCCATTCCATGAATTTGTGTGTGTTTTTTCAGGTTTTCCGAACAAAAACAGAGTTGCTATTTTAGCAGAACTCGACAAAGAGAAGAGGAAATTACTTCTGCAAAATCAGTCTGGAACCAACAGCCCAGGTGCAAGGTAACTCGCATCTGCTTTTGTAGTTAAATGGCAACATAACAACATGTTATAAAACAGGGGTAGGCAACTTTTTGAGTATAGTGTGCCGAATAATATTTTCAAAGAAATTGAGAGTGCCAGCTACATAAAAAAGAATGTCAACTTCACACCCAGTCACAAAAACACATTTTTATAATGTAGATGATATAATGAAAAATTATTGTTGAGCTTTCAGAGATCAATGTTAAGTGGTAAAGTAAATAGTAACTGGTACCCTTACCCGGCTGATGTTCAGTTATACAGTTGTAAATAAAATGTGAGTCAACCTAATATAAAATAGGAGTCAACCTAATAAGTTTATTCCATCAACACAGTCTTGAGGTGGGAATCCCCCCTGCCGGGCCATTGTCTTGGGGGGGGGGGGGGGGGTCAGGGGCAGGCTGAAGAAGACAGTAAATATCGCTAGCGGCTATAGCAGCCGCTCGCGATAATCGCAAGGGAATCCAGCATGCTGGTTGTACCCAAGTTGATCAGGTTGGTACATTCAGCCTGTCCATAAATGGGTCGAACCTTGTATGGCTGGCCTTAGACTAGCAGATTTAGATGTACTTCCAAAAAAAGCTCATCTCCAACTAACACGTTACACACAGTTAACCAAATGTTTTTGTTTTTTTCCTATTGCCATAAATATTTTATAATAATAAATGCTGACCCTTGTAAGCATTCTGTCATAGGTAAATGGTTTGTCTCAACCTTTTAACTGACACTTTTGCTAGACTGTTTGGTCTGTTTAACCACTTCAGCCCCGGATCAGTTTGCTGGTCAATGGCCCGGGCCACTTTTTGCGATTCGGCACTGCGTCGCTTTAACTGACAATTGCGCGGTCGTGCGACATGGCTCCCAAAAAAAATTGGCGTCCTTTTTTCCCCCACAAATAGAGCTTTCTTTTGGTGGTAATTGATCACCTCTGCGATTTTTATTTTTTGCGCTATAAACAAAAATAGAGTGACAATTTAAAAAAAAAAATTACTTTTTGCTGTAATAAATATAAATATCCCCCAAAAATATATTAAAAAAAAAATGTTTCCCTCAGTTTAGGCCGATACGTATTCTTCTACATATTATTCATATTTTTTTTAGCAATAAGCGTTTATTGATTGGTTTGCGCAACAGTTATAGCGTCTACAAAATAGGGGGTAGTTTTATGGCATTTTTATTAATATATATATTTTTATTTTTTACTAGTAATGGCAGCGATCTGCGATTTTTATCAGTACTGCGACCTTATGGCAGACACTTTGGACACTTTTGACACATTTTTGGGACCATTGGCATTTTTATAGTGATCAGTGCTATAAAAAATGCATTGATTACTGTAAAAATGTCACTGGCAGGGAAGGGGTTAACACTAGGGCCCGAGGAAGGGGTTAATTATGTTTCCTAGGTGTGTTCTAACTGAAGGGGGGTGGGACTGACTTGGGGAAATAACAGATTGCTGTTCATGCATTGTATCAACAGACGAACAGTCATTTCTCCCTCTAAAAGGACCGGGAGCTGTGTGTTTACACACACAGCTCCCGGTTCTCGCTCTGTAACGAGCGATCGTGGATGCCCGGCGGTGATCGCGCCCGCCGGGCACTCGCATCGGCACCAGGGGCGAGCAGGGGGCACACGCGCCCCCTAGTGGCTGAAATGCGGAATCACGTTATATTATATTGGTTGGCTAGCGGTTAAAGTAATCTGAAAAATAACAGTCTTACTAAGGGCCAGATCACTTTGTGAACATACATTTTTAAAATTTGGGGTTTATGCTGCTTTTATGACGAAATCTGATGAAATCAGGCTGTGAATACAATATGGTAATTAAAAACCTTTGTGCAGCATTCGCTCTAAATGTTTGGTTTACTAGAAGAAAAAAACAACACCCTTATGCCAAAGTGATGGAATTCACCTCTATTCTATTCTGAGCCAGCATCATGTGAATCTGATTGCACCCTCTCCCCCCCCAAACATTTTATATATAAAAATATGGTGCAAGGAAAGCAGAGGTTATTATTACCCAACACCAGCCAGCCAGCAAGATTTCATTGAGGTCAAAAACTCAAGAGAAATACATTCGTTGTATTGCAATGCACATATAAGGAACATAGTTTTAGGTGGAAAGAACACAGTGACACTGATCAGTGTGCTCTATCTCATTTCACTATGCAGTTACAGGGAAAAGTCAGGTCTCCTGCCCTTCCAGATAGGGCTGTGTTGTGTGCCAGGGCTAAAAAAATATCATAACTGGAGTTCCGCCAACCCAACCCCCCCCCCCCCCCCCCCCAGCACAAAACTGTAGCTGCAGACTTTTATTATGTACATTCACTGTAGCTGCAGACTACAGTATGTGTAGTCTGCAGCTACAGTATCTCTCGGAAATGGGGACAGGTACCTGTCCAAAACAGTAAAGGTGCCAAATGTGGCGCATCAGAAGGGGGGAGGATGCAGAAAACCTTTTTTTTTTTACTTTGTATTTAGATGTTTACCTTATGTTAAGTTTGTAGTTTGTCTAGTTTGACAAATGTAATAATATGTTTTGACTTTGCCTTTCCAACAGCATAGCCCTCTCAAGACCAAATGTCAACAAGGATTTCCGTGACCATGCAGAGCAACAGCATATAGCTGCCCAGCAAAAGGCAGCACTTCAGGTACATATATTATTTAGCATCTGAAATAATACTGCCTTGGCCAACACTCTCCAATGCTCAGTAATTAATGGAGGGAATTTTTCTTCACAAAAACTTTCTGTGCTACATACTATATCCCCATTTTATGGAACACTTATTTTGATTTAAATATATTCCATAACACCTGCGTGTAAATTCACTTTGTTTAAATCAAATGCCTTTGCAATCTCAGAAAGTATTTAGTAAAAGTAGCAATGGTTGCCATGCACAGCTGCTGCAGATACTGTCTGCTCCAGTTTTGATAAATTCCCTTTATAGTACTGTCAAAATGTTTATAGTGAAATAATAAAATATTATTGTTTTTTATGAAATTTTGTAAATCTTAGTTTTGGGAGATTTACAATTTTCACCAATGCCAACAAGA